>OZ012739.1:115940437-116463846 GCA_963859935.3 Lathyrus sativus | reverse complement strand
ATGTGGGTCAACTAGGGTTTCATCTGGGTCAACCCTAGGTCTAATGCTTGATTGAAGGGCCTCAAGACCTATTTGAAGAATGTGGGATTCATCATTTGATATGTGGATATGGAGGTGGTGTTGTGCCAAGGAGAAATCAAAAGAAATCAGGAAGAAGAGAAGTTTCTAAATTAGGGTTTCTATGTAAGATTCCCTGATTTAGGTCAAACTTCCAAGCCAAATAATTCATAATACAAGTCTCAAATGGATCTTTGGCCAACATTAAACTTGTAGAGCATCTCAAGACCTTTAATTTGAGTGGTGTAAGGCATCAAGGAGATTTATAGAACTCAAGTTATGGTTCTTGCAAATTACAAGTCATCTGAGGACACTGAAATTTATCTGTGAAAGTTACTTGACTTCCAAGCAACTTTTTCCCCACAAGGAATTTTGAAATGGACTTTTGGTAAACATGAAAGTTGTTCCTCATGATCTTAGCTTTCTAGAAAGGTATGGTATGCCTCATTCTGATTTGTGGAACTCTACTTATGATCTTGACAAGCCAGGGGTATTTTGGGAAAGTAAGATTATAGGTCATTTCAAGCATATGCCTAAAACTCCTACTTGCAAGTTTTAAATGGAAAAATGTTCAACATCAAACTTGCTTAAAATGATGTTTTGAGTCTAGGTAAGAGGTCATGATAGTTGGGAAATGCATGGAACTCAAAATGATAAAATTGACTAAATATGGAAGGTAAAAGTCCATTTTCAAGTGACCAAATTTGGGATTTTTTGATCCAAGGCTAAAATGCATCATGTGATATACCAAATTGAAGGGAAAATACATTTTGAGATTATTGACATCATTAGATTTTGAATTTGAGGTCAAGAAATTGGACTTATCATTGGTTACTTATATAAGAAGTCACACTTGCCAAACCAAGCTAGGAGTGGATTACCATGCAAGGAACCATCCAAGCACATTCTAATTCTCATTTGGATAGATTTTTAAGCCTCATTTGAATGCTGTAACAAGGCAAGCTGCAACTAATATGTTGATCTCACCATTTCAATTTACCATAGCATGAGATATCCAATTTCTCATAGGATCATTCCAGCACTCTCTAGAAGTTTCTAACATCACCTATAAAGTCATTTGAGTTGATCAAGATCAGGGTTGGGTGTCATTTGGTGCAGAGAAGAAAGATTGAACTTCATCTTCTTCCATTGCAATTCATAATCGAGTTCTCTATTTTCTTTGCAATCAATCCTATTTCTTGATTCAATTCAATTCAATAATCATTACTGAGTGTGTACAAGTCATAATCAGAGTGAATCCATGGTTGAATCGAGTTCTTGAAGTTGAACTTTCACACCTGCAACTTGAAATCTGATTCAGAAAATTAAGCACTTCCAAGGAGATTGGTTGCATACAAAAGCAAGAATACATCATCTTGAAGGAATCTGGAGATTTGCAAGCCCTGATTTGAAGGTTTCTACCATTTGTTTTCATCATTTCATCAGGTTAGTAACTTTCAAACCATGGCTCGATTTAGTTAGAAATGGCATGAATCTTTAGGTTAGAAGCATAGTGTGTGAGTAGGTGAATCTTTCTGGAGAATTTGAAGCCATTTGGTGATGATTGATATAGTGACCTAATTTCTGTTTCAACCAAGAACATGGTGAATATGGAGTTATAGACTTAGTTTGGTAGTTAAGATTGATCAGTGTTGAATAAGGAAGAGATTGGGATACTTAATTTGATGATTAGTGATTATTGATTTTTTGAGCAATTTTGAATCCAAGATCGTGTTTGCTGTTAGAGGCTATATAAATTGATGCTGATGACCTAGTTGAAATCAGGATGGAAATTGGATCATGATAGGGTTTTATTGTGTTGATTTTGGTTGAGTTTTGGTGGATTACAATTTGCTGAGATTAGAGCATTCATGGATGTTCAACAATGGAGTTTTGGCTCCAATCTGATTCAAATGAGGAAGATAATGTCTCAGCCCTTGGATTAGTGCTGACTTTTGACCAAAGCATGGATCGTGTGGACTGAATTGAGTTTCAGATTGTGAAGGATCTTTACTAACATACCAATACACAGTCGTTTCATTTAAGTGAAGCATTGGGCTTAAGTTGTTTTCGCTGTTCCCACCCCCAGTAGACAGGCCCACTAGATTGCACTTGATTTACCTGCTATTTACACCGTTTTTTTTTCTTTTTTTCTTTGATTTTCTTTTTCATTTTCTGAAATATATTTGGGCCTAAGGTGCTTTTTTACGCGCACCCCCCCTGCCTGGCCCATATGCGTTTTGTGTTATAATTTCTTGCTATCTGCACCAAAGTATTTTCTTTTTTTAATTCATTTAATTCATTTTTCTTTACAACTTTGAAAAATCATATAAAATTGAAAAAGAAATATTTTGACCTGAGAATTTTTGCAACATGTTAATGATGGAATCAAGAAAATTGTAAATAAATAAAAATATTAGTTTAGGTATTTTCTTTATTTTTTGTGAATATTTTACATTTAGTTGTTTTTTATTGCATTTAGTTTGTACATGATTTTGTAGATTTTATTTTAGATAGTTCCCCTTATTTTTTTAGACCAATATTTTTAGGGCAACTAGATACAAACATTAGGTACCCCTGGATTTTATTCCATAATTTTTAGGATTATTTTTAGGTAATTTTGATTAGTTGATATTAAGATGGTTAGATTAGGGTTTATACACAACATAGGTGCACTTGAGCATTTTATTTTGGGTTTTTTAGATTGAATTAGAGTATGGGACCTATGGGGTATATAGGGTAGACATAGTATTTCCCTTAGAATTAATATTAGGCTTGTAAATATTATATTACTATTTTCAGTATATTTTACAACTGTGTGATTGTTTGGTTTGCCCATTTTGGGGTTTATTTTGTTGTGTGGGCTTTTTGGGCTTTTGCTTGGGGTGTGGGCTTAGTTAGAGCTTGTGGAGTTTGGCAAGGATCAATAAATGAAGATTGAAGATCAAAATCAAGGCTTGATGAAGATTGCTTGAGCTAGATGCTGATTGAAGACTTAGGGGAAATAGGAGCAAATAGGTAGAGCCTTAGAATAGACCAAATTCTTTCATAAACATGGATAGCTTCCTTTGCTTCTATTCCTCTCTATGACATAAAGTCCCTTTATGGTATTCACCTCCCTCCTTAGGAGGGATCAGTGGCCATACCTTAGAGGCAGAACTTTGAGGGAAACAGTCTCCTATAGTGTCAACTATTCATAGGCTTCCTTTGGTCGTCAATGAACTGTTTGACACTCAATTTCTTCTGATAACATCAATTCTCTGTTGGAGAGCTTGCTTTGAAGGATCCCTTGAAGATTGAAGATGAAGTTCATTGCCTTGAAGACTGTTAGAAGAAGGAGCTGGTGCTGTCAGAGCTGTGCAACTGTTTGAAATAGGACTTACTGCTGCTTACCTGTCTGATGCTGTCTACTGTTAGAGTTTCTTGTTGCTGTTTCTCTTGAAGATTGGATGCTTATTTGAAGTTTGTAGATGGGTGAAGACCTTGCTTGAAGGTGTTGGTGACTTGTTGCTGTTTCTATCAAACTTTGCTGCTTAGAGCTGTTGGTGCTGTTTAGAGCTGTTGATGTACTGTTTGATTTTCCTAATTGTATTGTTTGATAATTACCCTGTTAGGTTTAAAGTGAATTTTGTTCACTTTTGCCTGTTGTTTTCTAGGTTCGAGGTTGAGTGGGACTCCCTTGCCTCGCTTGTACTGCTGCATTCATGCATTTTACTGCTTTACTGTATATATGCTGTTACTTTTCCGTTTATCCCCTAGGATCTCTGTTTCTCTCTGTGCAAGAGAGAAATATGACAGACATTAGGCTTTCATCCATGCATGACAACATTAGGGTAGATTTTGATTCCCTTTTCAACCATAGGCTTTTTAGAGCTCCTTTCTCTTCTCATCTCAGAATAATTCAAAAACACAGTAATAAGGTTAATCAATGTCGTACTTACGAGCCTTAAGCTATTTGAGAAAAGGTTGCTGGAGGGTTACTCTTCAGTAATCTGATTGCTTAGTGTGTTACCCTTAGGGTGACATACGACGTAGTCACTCTCAAATCATAGTCTCTAGTGCGTCAGAGATTGCAAACACACTAAAAAATACTTCTTACGTAAAAAGACTGTAAACCAATCAAAAGTGTCATTTTTGTCCGCTTGGACCCGTAAGCAGGAGAAAACCTTTTTCAGAAGGATAAAAACAATCAAGACAGACCTGTGTCGTACGTGGCCCGAACTACGTTTGCTCTGATCTTTCATGCTGTATGAAAGTACGTAGGCATAGGATGCGATATCCTAGCGAGCAACCTTCCCCTCCTTTCCAATAGGTAGGCGAACTACGTTGACTCTGATTTCTCGTTCCAGACGGGAATGCGTAGGCATAAAGTGCGATACTTTGCCGAGTCATTTTATTTTCTTTTAACCCCAGACCTGTAGAATAGATAGAATAACAATCCGTACTAGAAAGCAAGCATGGATCCCGTCGAGTACGACGGACGTGAGGGGTGCTAATACCTTCCCCTTGCGTAACCGACTCCCTAATCTAGGATTTGGTTGCGATGACCATTCCTTTCCCGTCTTTGCGGTATGTTTACTTCGAGCGTTTCCTTTCCCTCCTTTGGGATAAATAACGCACGGTGGCAACTCTTCTGTTCAGCCGGCGCCGATTTTTGCAGTAGCGACAGCTGGCGACTCTGCTGGGGACTCCAACGGTTCCCTATGCGAGTCAATCCTAGCGCTTGTTTTCCCGTCGAGGATTTTGTATGGATTTACGTTTTTGTATTTTACTTTCAGCATTATTTTATTGTGATTATTGCTGTGAGTATGAGAGGGTAATCAGTTGAGAGGTAAGCCAAACCCAGGCTTGAGTACACCTATAGATTTAGAGAGAGAGTAGTGGTTAGCCTGCTTGCTTAGCTCGCACCAGCTAGCCACGAAATCTCACTCGGACGAGATTCTCTTTGATGCTTCTTGCCTGGCCCTTAGGGCTCGACAAGTTGTCTGACCCGAGGATTGTCGACTCTGGGAACCTATCAATTGGGATTCAACTAAGTGAGACCGCTTCAAGGGATGATGATGCCACACCTTCTGGGTATCGTATCATCGCTCTTGAAAGTCTGTGACGTTGAACCCTCATAGGATGTCGTACCTCGTCTGCGAGTTAAGTACACACCTGTGAGGGGGTAGGAGGGTCTGTTCGCAGGGAACCTTTGACCTCAGAATACCTGGTTTACCTCTATCAGTGAGATGTGGTTACAGTTTTCTTTTGAGTGGGTGGTTTGGTTTGAAATAAAGATTGATTGGTTCTCAAGGCTTCAGTACAGAGCAACCCAGTCTATCAGCATGGCACTTGATCCCATGTTTGCATATGCATGTGCATTTTCATGTTTGCATTTCATTAACATGTATTTATGTTGCAGGTGATTATTCCCCTTTGATTCTAGGACATCTTCTAGCCAGGCATGGAGTCCCTGAAGAAGACGGTTGCTTACAGGTTGCAGTCACCAGACATCAGTTCATTACTGGGTTTAGTTGCTTTGGCAGATGAGAGTGTGAGGGATGGGTTCAGAGTATCCTATGGGAGGCTGCTTAGCTTGTTGTACACACCTTCGGCTTTCGAGATTACTGGGGTATATACTTTGATGCAGTTTTATGAGCCGCAGCTGAGATGTTTCTTGTTTCCAGACTACATTCTTGCACCCACTTTGGAAGAGTATCATGTCATGTTGGATATTCCCGTGCTAGACCAGATGCCCTTTGTACATAGTGACACCGAGCCTGAATTAGCTACACTCACAGAGATTGTCAGTCTGGACGCTTCTGAGTTTCCAGGAGGCTTGGTCAAGTTGAATGGCGCTTACGGTTTTCACTTATCTGTCCTAGTTGAGAAGGCCACGCAGTGCGCGAAGAATGGGTGTTGGATTGCCTTTAGTGCTATTCTGGCTGTCTGCATTTACGGGATTGTCTTGTTCCCTAATGTGCCACACTTTATTGATTCAGATGCCTTCCTGATTCTTGCCTCGAAGAATCCCATTCCTACTCTCTTGGGCGATGTTTATCATTCTATTCACTACAAGAATGAGAAACGTCGTGGCAAGAACGTATCCTGATGTCTTCCTCTCCTGTACAGGTGGTTCTAGAGGCACCTTCCGAAGACTGGGCCGTTTGTTGATACCGTTGATACTTTGGATTGGCCGTCCCGGTTGATGGGGCTATCTGCTGAGAATATCATCTGGTTTGATCGGGGTATGCTTGGTACTGACATTATATATAGTTGCAGTGGCTTTCCGAATGTTCCCCTGATTGGACGGAAAGGCTGTATCAACTATAATCCTTCACTATTGGTACGACAGTTTGGTTATGCCTTGAGAGATGCTCCTATCGAGGTTGAGATATAGGAATCTCTGTATTTCACGGGCTCCTTAGACGAGACTACTTTGATCAGGTTAAGGCATGTGTGGGCTAGCATCCACAAGAGGGGGAAGGCTTTGCTCGATAAGAGCAACAGCAGAGCTTATGATCCTTACTTGGCCTGGGTCCGTGAGAGAGCTCATATGTCTTTGATGCCTTATCCCGCTGTGGAACCATTGTATCTTCCATTGATTGAGGTACCTCCTGCAGAAGAGAGCGAGAAATATAACAAGTTGTTGGCTGCAAATGAGGAATTGAAGAAAGCTAACGAGGAGTTAGAGAAGGAGATCTTCTAGTTACGACGAGAGAAGAAGGAAGCCACCTTCACGGTGAAGGAACAGACCGAATTGATTAACAGGTTGGGATCAAAGTTGACAGAATCGACCAACAAGAAAGAAAAAGTAGGGATAGCTTTGAACGGGGTTAGCAAGGTACTTACGTCCAAGAAGGAACTTCTAAGCAAGGCTTATGCTCGTATCAGCAAGTGGGAGGCTTTGTGGGAGACCACGCTCACCAAGCTGAAAGAGCGCGAAGACAAACTGAAAGTGCAGATTGCCACATTGGAAGCACAGGTTAAAGCCCAGGAAGCACGGATTGTTGAAGTAACATCCCTTAGGAGTACTGCTAATCTCAGAGTCAGTGACGGTGACGAGAAGTCGAGAGGTTGCGAGGAGAAGGCCGGTTCCAAGAGGTACAGATCTGACGAGAGTTCGAGCAAAGGAGCTCCCCGAGACGACGCCGTGAAGCTGAGATCCACTACCGAGCGGCATGCTTTACTGATGCAGGAGTTGATCTCCCGACTAGGGCACTCAGAGACGATGAGGATATTGGAGGACGTCCGAGCACGCCAATTGGCCTGACGTATCTTTGCCTTACCTTTGTTATTTGTACTCATATTTGGGCCATCGCCAGACTTGTTGGCCGAGGTCTCTTCGGTTGTATTCAGTACTCAGCCTCTTGGCATTTGTTATATATGAGGATTTTCTGGTTTATTGCTTGCTGAATAGGGACCCCATTGCCATAATGGCTTTCTCTCTGGAACTAGAATCGGGGGAATATAACCTGTAGCATATTTACATAATCGCATTCGCATTCATATTGCATTACAAGTAATTATTGAATTGTATCTCATCTCCTGCATTCTTCAGGTCTTTCCAAGATTGAAAGTCAACGCCCGCACCGATACTCTACTCGTACTAACTGCAAAAAAGTTATGGACCAGATGCAGAGCGAGATGCAGGAAATGCGTGAGAAGCTAGCGCTGTTCATGCAGACGATGGAGACCATTGTGAAGGGACAGGAAAACTTGCAAACATTGGTGCAGCCATTGCTGGTGAGAAATGCTGGGCATGGAAACGAAGACCACAATTTTGTACGTGTTGACACCCTTCATGGGGATGGTACTCCTACACCAGTAGCTCCACCTGTGGTGAATATACCTACTGTGAATATAAACAATGGCGATGGCGCCGGGAATGGTAATACAGGAATCGGTAATGAGACTGTCATTAACAACGTTGGATTCGGAGATGCCAATCTGGGTGGTGATAATATTGGAGGTAATGGCTTCGGTAACAGCGGATTTGGCTATAACGACCAGGGGTTTGATTATGCTAACCAGGATGGGAAGTTCGGCTTCAACGTTCAGGGCTTCGGACACGAGGGATTTGGTAATGCCAATCAGGGCTATGGTGGACTCGGTAACGGAAATGGTGCTGGAATGATGCCTTTTGGACCTGCCGGGGTCGCTCAAGGGTATGGTAACAGGGGACGGGGCCCTGTGATGAATCAGACTAGATTTGGTCGTAATAATGGGTATGATGGATACGGAAATGGGAACGGTAATTGGATAGAAGACCAGCAAGAAGATGCTCTCTCTGGTGGAGGTTTTGAGGGTCCTGTAGACAACGCTCAGCGAATCAAGATGCTCGAGGAGCAGATGAAAGGTGTTGTGAATCAAAGTGTTGTTGGTTTAGATATGACCACAATGGGTTTGGTGCCTGGCCTGAGGGTACCGCTGAAGTTTAAAGCTCCCACATTTGACAAATATAAGGGAGATACCTGTCCAAAGGTGCATGTGCAGTCATACTATAGAAGGATGTCGGCTTATTCGAACGATGAAAGAATGCTGATGCATTTCTTTCAAGACAGCTTGTCTGGTCCTTCCCTTGAATGATACATGGGATTGGAGCCTACTCAGGTAAAGACTTGGAAGCAGCTGGCCGAAGCGTTTGTGGCTCATTATAAGTACAATAGTGACCTGGCACCGAACAGGGTCCAGTTACAGGGGTTGTCGCAGAAGAAAGATGAGAGTTTCAAAGAGTATGCGCAAAGGTGGCGCGACATGGCTGCAAGGGTTCATCCTCCTTTGGTTGAGAAGGAGATGAATGATATGTTCATAGGAACGTTCACCTGTATGTTTTATGATAAGCTGTTTCCCGCTTCTTTGGGCAGTTTCTCGGATCTAATCTTGATGGGAGAGAAGGTTGAAAGTAATATTAAAATGGGGAGATTCCAAGCTGAGGAATCTACTTCAGCTGGAAGTAACATAAGAGCTTTCGGTGGTCGCCGTCAAGGTGACACAAGTGCAGTATTCGGGGGCCGAGGCCGAGGCCGGGGCAGAGGGCGGAATCAGTACAATCATCCACAACAGATGGCAAGCGTCACAATTCCATTTCATCAATAACCAATACCACTACAACAGATACCGCCACAGCAGCAGCAGCAACAACAGCAGCAGAGGCCAAATCAGGGACAGAGGAGGTTTCCTAACACGAGGCCGAAAAGAGTATTTGATGTACCTCCTTATACGTATGCAGAGTTACTCCAAACATTACTAGGTTTGAATTTGGTGGAAAAGAGGACTATGGTGCCAATGACGGGCACTCCTCCGTTTGGTTTTGATACGAATAAGCACTGCGAGTTCCACTCCGGGGCTCCTGGCCATGACATAGAGACTTGCCACGCGTTCAAGCATGTGGTGCAAGATCTGTTGGATAGCAAAGCCATAAATTTTGGACAAGCAGGTCCGAACATAGTACAACAGCCCATGCCCAACCATGGGGCAAATGCTATTTTGACCGAGGAGGGTTTGAACTTGATCATGAATGTTGATGAACTAAAAACGCCGTTGTGTGAAATAAAGAGCCGGTTATTGAAGGGAGGTGTGTATCCGGGCTGCGATGAATTTTGTCTAGAATGTTGGACCCAGGCTGGGGGCTGTGCTGAATTGAAGAAGGGTATTCAGACCTTGATAGATGAAGGCACGTTGCAATTCGACAGAACGGCAGTTGAGAAACCTGCAGAAGTATTAGTTGATGAGCAAAGTAATGTAGCTACAGTGACAATCCCCCAAAAAACGATAACTATAACGGCGCCAGCCAGACGGCCGCCGATCACTATCACCAAGGCAGGGCCAACACCTTATGAGAGCACTAAGGCGGTACCTTAGACTTATGGGCTGGAAGCGTACTGTGATGGGGTGAAAATCGATATCAGTAAACAGCCAGCTGGGGTTGTAGACAATGTCGTCGGGACCGGAGGGATGACGAGGAGCGGGAGAATTTTTATATCGCCTAAGGTAGAGGCTGAACGATTGGCAAAAGGTAAAGGAAAAATGAATGAGGATGTCCCTGTGCAGAGGAATGAAAAAGAAACGTCACTGAAAGATGTAGAAGAGTTTATGCGCCTTATCCGTAAGAGTGATTATAAGATTGTTGAGCACCTTCAACAAACGCCGTCGAAGATATCCATACTGTCGCTGTTATTGTGTTCCGAAGCCCATAGGAATGCGTTATTGAAAATTCTGGACACGTCGTTTGTACCCCAAGATGTTTCTGTGAATCAGTTGGAGGGGGTGATGGCGCACGTGAATGCAGGCCATAGTTTGGGGTTTACGGATTTTGATTTGACCCCGAGGGGAAGAGAGCATAACATGGCGTTGCACATCTCAGTTGAATGCAGGGGCACAATCATGTCCCACGTGCTGGTAGATACCGGGTCTTCCTTGAACGTGCTGCCAAAGAAAGCAATGATGAAATTGGACATCAGGGGATCATTTGTACGCCTAGTGACTTGGTGGTCAGGGCATTTGATGGTACACGAAGGTCAGTCTTTGGATCTATAACGTTTACTCTGCAGGTGGGGCCGGAGATTTTCGAAACTGAATTTTACATTATGGACATCCAGCCAGCATACATCTGTCTTCTCGGACGACCATGGATCCATGGTGCTGGGGCAGTCACATCTACCTTGCACCAAAAGCTAAAGTACATGGTGGGGGACAGTGTGGTTACAGTTTGTGGAGAGGAGGATATATTGGTCAGCCATCTGTCGTCATTCAAGTACGTGGAAGTCGACGGCGAGATTCATGAAACACCCTGTCAAGCCTTTGAAGGGTTGCGCATCAAAGACAAAGTTCCAGGGCCGAGTAAAGCATCAGAGGTGGCAGTATCATCATACAAGGAGGCCCAGGCTCTAGTGAAGACCGGTGAGACCAAGGGCTGGAGCAAGGTTCTGGATATTCCCGTGAAAATGGACAGATTTGGGCTGGGATATCAACCTTCATCATCAACGCCTGCTGCAGGGGCACCCCGTTTCAAAGGACCAATCACAATCACGGCTAGTGGAGTATATCATGAGACCATCAACGCTGTTTCAGATTCCGAAAAAGGGGACAGCGACTGCGACATGGACGCCTGGATTCAGCCGAGCGTGCCCGGACAAGGGCTTTGCAACTGGTCTATTCAGGAGACTGTTCCTGTGACCACCAAACAGTAATACTTTGTTTTCTTAATTGTTGAACGATCTGGTGTCCTACCCGGGGCATCGTGATTTTGCTTAGGGTTGTTCTGTTATGTACATTACACTGTTTAATCGTTAAATAAAAAGGCGTTTTTCATGTACAAATATTGTGATCTCTGTTTTTCCTGTTTTTATGTTTTACAATAAAATGGCAACGTGGTTATTCGCTTTATACACATTTTGAAGCATTTAACCATTCCTTTTGCAGGATAACATTTTTAGATGACATCATTGAACCGCCTATGACTCACTTCGACTTTGAGCACCCGGTATTTCAGACCGAAGAAGAGATTGTTGAAGATGGCGACGTTCCAGAAGAGTTGTCCTGGTTGGTAAAACAAGAAGAACGAATCATTCTGCCTCATGAGGAGGTCATTGAAATCGTCAATCTGGGGTCGGAAGGGGTTGAAAGGAACATCCGTATAGGGGCCGCGCTGCAGAGCGACGTCAAGCGAAGACTGGTTGAAATGCTCAGAGAGTATAGTGATGTATTCGCTTGGTCGTATGAAGACATGCCTGGATTGGATACAGATATGGTTGTGCACCGTTTGCCGCTAAAAGAAGAATGCTCACCGGTCAAGCAGAAGCTTCGCAGAACCAGACCTGATATGGCTGTGAAGATTAAGGAGGAGGTTCAAAAGCAGTGGGATGCTGGTTTCCTAGCTGTTACGAAATATCCCTCATGGGTCGCTAATATTGTGCCAGTGCCAAAAAAGGACGGTAAAGTGAGAATGTGCGTAGACTACCGTGATTTAAACAGAGCGAGCCCGAAAGATGACTTTCCATTTCCTCACATCGATGTGCTGGTCGATAATACCTCTCAATTCTCTGTATTCTCCTTCATGGACGGCTTCTCGGGCTATAATCAGATTAAAATGGCGCCAGAAGACATGGAGAAGACTACCTTCATTACGCCTTGGGGAACATTTTGCTACAAAGTGATGCCCTTCGGATTAAAGAATGCTGGGGCAACGTATCAGCGTGCAATGACGACTCTCTTTCATGACATGATGCATAAAGAGATTGAAGTATATGTAGATGATATGATTGCCAAATCCCAGACGGAGGAGGAACATTTGGTGAATCTGCTGAAATTATTCAAAAGGCTTAGGAAGTTCAGGTTGAGACTGAACCCTAACAAGTGCACCTTCGGGGTGAGATCGGGTAAACTGCTGGGGTTTATCGTGAGTGAAAAAGGAATAGAGGTTGATCCTGCAAAAATAAAAGCCATATAGGAAATGCCGACGCCTAGAACAGAAAAAGAAGTGCGAGGGTTTTTAGGGAGGTTGAATTACATTGCTAGGTTCATCTTTCACCTAACAGCTACGTGCGAGCCATTATTCAAGTTGTTGAAAAAAGACCAGGCTATGACTTGGAATGAAAATTGTCAAAAGGCGTTCGATAAAATAAAACAGTATTTGCAGGAGCCTCCTATTTTGATACCTCCAGTGGCAGGGAGACCCTTGATTATGTATTTGACGGTTCTTGAGGGGAGTATGGGTTGTGTTCTCGGTCAACATGACGAGACAGGGCGTAAAGAGCATGCGATATACTACCTGAGTAAGAAATTTACTGACTGTGAATCTCGATACTCAATGCTCGAAAAAACTTGTTGTGCGCTAGCCTGGGCCGCCAAGCATTTGAGGCAGTACATGCTGAATCATACAACCATGCTCATCTCGAAGATGGATCCTATCAAATACGTATTTGAAAAGCAGGCACTATCTGGGAGAATTGCCCGTTGGCAGATGGTTTTGACCGAATACGACATCCAGTATGTCTCACAGAAAGCTATAAAGGGGAGCGTGTTATCAGAGTATCTTGCTGAGTAGCCTATTGAGGACTACCAATCGATGAGGTTTGATTTTCCTGACGAGGATATCATGTACCTAAAGATGAAAGATTGTGAAGAACCGTTGCCGGACGAAGGACCAGAATTGGGTTCCAAATGGCAGTTGATCTTTGACGGAGCTGTAAACTCCTACGGTAGCGGAATAGGGGCAATCATCACTACTCCACATGGGTCGCACATCCCATTTACTGCTCGATTGACCTTTCCGGTTACCAATAACGAAGCCGAATACGAAGCTTGCATCATGGGGCTTGAAGAAGCCATTGATTTGCGAATCAAAAATCTGGATGTATATGGAGACTCAGCTCTGGTGGTGAATCAAATAAAAGGAGAATGGGAGACACGTCAACCCAACTTGATACCGTACATGAATTACGCGAGGAGGTTGTTGCCTTTCTTTGACAAGGTTGAATTGCATCATGTACCGCGAGCGGAAAATCAGATGGCTGACGCCTTGGCCACGTTGTCTTCCATGTATAAAGTCAACTTCTGGAATGAGGCTCCCAAAATTATTATCTCTCGGCTTGACAGACCCGCCTTCGTATTTGCTATTGACGAGGCATCTGATGATAAACCCTGGTATTTTGACATCCATAATTTCCTGAAGAACAAAGAGTATCTGGCTGGGGCATCCAGTCACGATCAGAAGACTCTCAGGAGATTGGTTGGTAATTTCTATCTGAATCCGGACGGTGTCCTGTACAAGAGAAACCACGACTTGGTGCTGATACGTTGTGTAGACGAGAAAGAGGCGAAGTTGCTTATGGAGGAAATACATGAGGGTACATTCGGTACACATGCTGGTGGGCATGCTATGACACGAAAGCTGCTGCAGGCAGGTTATTACTGGTTAACTATGGAAACAGATTGTTTCAAGTTTGCGAAGAGGTGTCATAAGTGTCAGATCTATGCGGATAAGAATCATGTGCCTCCGAGTCTTCTGAACGTGATGTCGTCACCGTGGCCATTCTCGATGTGGGGAATCAATATGATTGGAAAGATTGAGCCGAGGCATCTAACGGACACCGTTTCATTTTGGTAGCAATTGATTATTTTACCAAATGGGTGGAAGCGGCATCCTATGCTAATGTGACCAAGCAGGTGGTAGCCAGGTTTATTAAACGAGATATCATTTGCAGATATGGAATCCCTGAGCAGATTATTACCGACAATGGTTCGAACTTAAATAACAAGATGATGAAAGAGCTGTGTCAGAGTTTTAAGATCGAACATCACAACTCTTCTCCTTATCGACCCAAGATGAATGGCGCTGTTGAAGCGGCCAATAAGAACATAAAGAAGATCGTTCAGAAGATGGTGGTGACCTATAAGGACTGGCACGAGATGCTACCTTTCGCTTTGCACGGTTATCGTACGACGGTACGCACATCAACCGGGGCAACCCCATTCTCGTTGGTATACGGAATGGAAGCAGTGTTACCACTGGAAGTTGAGATTCCTTCCCTGAGGGTATTACAAGATGTCCAACTTGACGAGGTAGAATGGGTGAAAGACAGGTTGAACCAGCTGAGTTTAATGGATGAGAAGAGGTTAGCTTCTCTAGCATATGGTCGGTTGTACCAGAGCCGAATGAAGAAAGCGTATGATAAGAAGATACATCCTCGGAACTTTCAGACGAGCGACCTTGTGCTAAAAAGGATTCTCCCGCCACAGGCAGATCACAGGGGCAAGTGGACCCCCAATTACGAAGGGCCATACGTTGTCAGAAAAGTCTTTTCAGGAGGAGCATTGTTGTTGTCCACCATGGACGGTGAAGACTTTACGTCGCCTGTGAATTCGGACGCAGTTAAAAAATACTTTGCTTAAAATCGACCCGCTGGACAAAAAAAAAGAGAGTCCAGGCAAAAATGGGGCATCCTGGTGAACCAAAAACAGAATAAAAGGTTCGGGCAAAGATTAGGGATAAAATTGAAAAAATGTATACCCGCGAAGTTGAAAACCTACACTGGGCGGCTTCGGCAAAAAAGGGTATCCCGGTGAACTGAAAACCCTCAAAGGGCGGTTCACGCAAAAGTTAGGGATTTAAAAAAGCGAACGACTGCGGTCCGAATTTGATACTACGGTGCACATTGGTGCGGGAGAATATACCTGAGAGTTCGATTATCAGATACAATCTCTTCAGAAGTTTGAATACCGGGAAAGCGCCAGAGTCAGGCGAGTCATAGGAGGATCAACTCATGATGTTCGTCTGCATCACGTTGCCGACATATGTGCAAACTTGAGTTGTCACTGTATTTATGCTTCCTGTGCATACTTGTATATTTGTTATGCGTAACTTCCTCTTTTCAGGAGTTACATCCAGTGTACAAAACTCTGCCCATTCAGGGGCCCAATTAATAAAACATGTTATTCAGTATTTGATTCTTGTTCTTTACTGTTTTGTATGTGAAAAGCGCCAATGTTTAATAAAACTAGCAAGTGCATAACGTTGCTGGCCCTTGCCAATAATTGCTAAAACTTCGAATTGACTGAAAATGATGTCACTAACGCTAACCTGAATAGATTTGGTTGTATAGACTTGTCTTGTCTCGTTTGTGGTGTTGCAGGGTTCTTGACCATACGAAGTGGACGATCAGAAGATTACAGTCCTAACCAGAGGCTCGTAACGAAAAGACTTGATCATTACGTGAAGTGAATCCCCATGCAGGTCGTGCTTCATTCCCTGAAGCTGAGATGACAATGTTCCTTATTGAAGAAGGATCAAATTCCCCAGCTAGTCGCAGCTTATTCGAAGGATATTCTCCAGCAGGGTTGTTTACCCTCAGCCAGAATTGATGATTCCCAGATCATAGGCTGTTTTCAGACGGTGTGGTGTCCCCCAAAAGGATTCCCTATCTCGAGCAGAGTTGTGTGGCCTCAGAAGATTAATATTTCCAAACTTGTGAGCTATACCCAGACAGTCTACTCTCCCTAGCAGAGATTCCCTTCCCAGTAGGGTCATTCATTCTCACCAACGGAGTCAGTTGATATTCCCCAAGAGAGTCGTTTCGTCCCCAGCGGAGTTCTCTCTTTCCAGCAAGTGTTTTCTTTCCTCCCAGTGGAAATCGAAGGTTAAAACTCTCCCCGACAGAGCTGGTTGTGTGTCCTGGCATTTATTTTGCCGGAATACTTTGTGATACCCGTTCACTCCCCGACAGGGTGATATTTGTCCTCGATGGCCAAGATTGATGAAGCAAGCTTGTTAGAGCTATCCCAGCAGTTTGAGCCTGCATTTGCATCGGCATATAGTGTCATATTTGCATCCACCAAACAAAAAACGCGTAGCATTTCCATATTGTATGGAGCATTACGCCATTATCAAACATACGCATTATGAAACATAGATCAGGTTGGTTAACCTTTCGCTTTCAGGCGTGCTTTCTCAATAGGAGTATGGAGTTCTAAAGCTCAAATATTACTAGACAATCGAGGTCTCGCCGGGAGACGTGTGATGACATAGTTCAGTTTACTATTTTCTCCACAGAGTTGCCAATTGAGGCGTTATTGTATCCGGCCAGCGAAATGTTTTCTTTAAAGATTTGTTGCTGCGGCAGCATTTCAGGTTTTCATAAAATCAAAGTTCAGAAGTAGACACTTGTTATCAAGACGAGTGTTTGACAGTTATTTTCGGAATATCCCCAGTGGAGTTAGTTACTGCAAAGAATAGGCGAAGAAGCTATGTCCGAGATAATTTTCCTGTGTGATAGGAAGAAGTGTAATTTTCCTGTGTGATGGGCAGAAGTATAATTTTCCTGTGTGATGGGCAGAAGAAGATTTTCCTGCGTGATGGGCAGAAGTGTATTTTCCTGTGTGATGGGCAGAAGAAGATTTTCCTGTGTGATGGGCAGAAGTGTATTTTCCTGTGTGATGGGCAGAAGTGTATTTTCCTGTGTGATGGGCAGAAGAAAATTTCCTGTGAGATGGGCAGAAGAAGATTTTCCTGTGTGATGGGCAGAAGTGTATTTTCCTGTGTGATGGGCAGAAGAAAATTTTCCTGCGTGATGGGCAGAAGTGTATTTTCCTGTGTGATGGGCAGAAGAAGATTTTCCTGTGTGATGGGCAGAAGTGTATTTTCCTGTGTGATGGGCAGAAGTGTATTTTCCTGTGTGATGGGCAGAAGAAAATTTCCTGTGAGATGGGCAGAAGAAGATTTTCCTGTGTGATGGGCAAAAGTGTATTTTCTTGTGTGATGGGCAGAAGAAGATTTTCCTGTGTGATGGGCAGAAGTGTATTTTCCTGTGTGATGGGCAGAAGTGTAATTTTCCTGTGTGATGGGCAGAAGTGTAATTTTCCTGTGTGATAGGCAGAAGTGTATTTTCCTGTGTGATGGGCAGAAGTGTAATTTTCCTGTGTGATGGGCAGAAGTGTAAATTTCCTGTGTTATGGGCAGAAGTGTATTTTTCTGTGTGATGGGCAGAAGAAAATTTCCTGTGTGATGGGCAGAAGAAGATTTTCCTGTGTGATGGGCAGAAGTGTATTTTCCTGTGTGATGGGCAGAAGAAGATTTTCCTGTGTGATGGGCAGAAGTGTATTTTCCTGTGTGATGGGCATAAGAAAATTTTCCTGTGTGATGGGCAGAAGTGTAATTTTCCTGTGTGATGGGCAGAAGTGTATTTTCCTGCTTGATGGGCGGAAGAAAATTTTCCTGTGATGTAAACAGAATAGTGTTCCCGTATTGGATAGGCGGATGAAGTGTTACTAAGTCGATGCATGTTTCCCGTGAGAGATAGGCAGATGAACTCCTCAGTATCTAGACGGATGATTTCCCATAAGGAACATAGTATGTGTCCCATGACAAGACAGAATGGCATTCTTATATACGACAAAATTACTTCTCCTAGTGAATTCACTAAGTTTATTCCAAGATAGTGTTGGAATCCGATTTGTAGATAGTGTTCCCCAAGTAGTGGTGCAGTTTATTTCGCAATTTATTTTTGCAGTTGGCAAATTTCCGGGCTTATTGGTATTCAACCGTCTCGTACCTCGATTGTCTGAAGGCTCCGGGCGTTTCACCCAGTCGGGTCCAAGCCGTTTGAATACGGGCAGCTGTTGCACCCTAAAATTTGACCAACTTGTTTGACCTGATTTGTGTTTTCATAGCTTTATCATTTGCATAGTAGATCATATACATAGTTCATTCATTTGCATAGCATAGCATGGGCAAGCCATTCAACAAGGGATCAAGTGCTATTTTCATCTCAAGGAGCATATCCAAAAGGTTCTTATTCAAGTTCAAGCCTATTCAAGTCACCAAGAAAGAAGGTTAAGCTTTGAGAAGTTAATAGATCAAGCAGTAGATCTATATCTTATCTGGGGAGTATTTGAAGATCATCAAAGGGGTTGTGAGCTATGAAATGAGGCATGGAATGTGTGTAGACATCATGGAATACCTATAGTGTCATTTTGAAAGTAAGACAAGTTATTGGTGTGGTTACAAGAGCTACAGTTGAAGACAGTCAACTAGGGTTTCATCTGGGTCAACCCTAGGTCAACCCTAGGTCTAATGCTTGATTGAAGGGCCTCAAGACCTATTTGAAGAATGTGGGATTCATCATTTGATATGTGGATATGGATGTGGTGTTGTGCCAAGGAGAAATCAAAAGAAATCAGGAAGAAGAGAAGTTTCTAAATTAGGGTTTCTGTGTAAGATTCCCTGATTTAGGTCAAACTTCCAAGCCAAATAATTCAAAATACAAGTCTCAAATGGATCTTTGGCCAACATGAAACTTATAGATCATCTCAAGACATTTAATTTGAGTGGTAGAAGGCATCAAGGAGATTTATAGAACTCAAGTTATGGTTCTTGCAAGTTACAGGTCATCTGAGGACACTGAAATTTATCTATGAAAGTTACTTGACTTCCTAGCAACTTTTTCCCCACAAGGAGTTTTCAAATGGATTTTTGGTAAACATGAAAGTTGTTCCTCATGATCTTAGCTTTCTAGAAAGGTATGGTATGCCTCATTATGATTTGTGGAACTCTACTTATGATCTTGACAAGCCAGGGGTATTTTGGGAAAGTAAGATTATAGGTCATTTCAAGCATATGCCTAAAACTACTACTTGCAAGCTTCAAATGGAAAAATGTTCAACATAAAACTTGCTCAAAATGACGTTTTGAGTCTAGGTAAGAGGTCATGATAGTTGGGAAATGCATGGAACTCAAAATGATAAAATTGACCAAATATGGAAGGTAAAAGTCCATTTTCAAGTGACCAAATTTGGGATTTTTTGATCCAAGGCTAAAATGCATCATGTGATATACCAAATTGAAGGGAAAATATATTTTGAGATTATTGACATCATTAGATTTTGAATTTGAGGTCAAGAAATTGGACTTATCATTGGTTACTTATATAAGAAGTCACACTTGCCAAACCAAGCTAGGAGTGGATTACCATGCAAGGAACCATCCAAGCACATTCTAATTCTCATTTGGATAGATTTTCAAGCCTCATTTGAATGCTGCAACAAGGCAAGCTGCAACTGATATGTTGATCTCACCATTTCAATTTACCATAGCATGAGATATCCAATTTCTCATAGGATCATTCCAGCACTCTCTAGAAGTTTCTAACATCACCTATAAAGTCATTTGAGTTGATCAAGATCAGGGTTGGGTGTCATTTGGTGCAGATAAGAAAGATTGAACTTCATCTTCTTCCATTGCAATTCATAATCGAGTTCTCTATTTTCTTTGCAATCAATCCTATTTCTTGATTCAATTCAATTCAATAATCATTACTGAGTGTGTACAAGTCATAATCAGAGTGAATCCATGGTTGAATCGAGTTCTTGAAGTTGAAATTTCACACCTGCAACTTGAAATCTGATTCAGAAAATTAAGCACTTCCAAGGAGATTGGTTGCATATAGAAGCAAGAATACATCATCTTCAAGTAATCTGGAGATTTGCAAGCCCTGATTTGAAGGTTTCTACCATTTGTTTTCATCATTTCATCAGGTTAGTAACTTTCAAACCATTGCTCGATTTAGTTAGAATTGACATGAATCTTTAGGTTAGAAGCATAGTGTGTGAGTAGGTGAATCTTTCTGGAGAATTTGAAGCCATTTGGTGATGATTGATATAGTGACCTAATTTCTGTTTCAACCAAGAACATGATGAATATGGAGTTATAGACTTAGTTTTGTAGTTAAGATTGATCAGTGTTGAATAAGGAAGAGATTGGGATACTTAATTTGATGATTAGTGATTATTGATTTTTTGAGCAATTTTGAATCCAAGATCGTGTTTGCTGTTAGAGGCTATATAAATTGATGCTGATGACCTAGTTGAAATCAGGATGGAAATTGGATCATGATAGGGTTTTATTGTGTTGATTTTGGTTGAGTTTTGGTGGATTACGATTTGCTGAGATTAGAGCATTCATGGATGTTCAACAATGGAGTTTTGGCTCCAATCTGATTCAAATGAGGAAGATAATGTCTCAGCCCTTGGATTAGTCCTGACTTTTGACCAAAGCATGGATCGTGTGGACTGAATTGAGTTTCAGATTGTGAAGGATCTTTACTAACATACCAATACACAGTCGTTTCATTTAAGTGAAGCATTGGGCTTAAGTTGTTTTCGCTGTTCCCACCCCCCAGTAGACAAGCCCACTAGATTGCACTTGATTTACCTGCTATTTACACCGTTTTTTTTATTTTTTTCTTTGATTTTCTTTTTCATTTTCTGAAATATATTTGGGCCTAAGGCGCTTTGTTACGCGCACCCCCCCTGCCTGGCCCATATGCGTTTTGTGTTATAATTTCTTGCTATCTGCACCAAAGTATTTTCTTTTTTTTAATTCATTTAATTCATTTTTCTTTACAACTTTGAAAAATCATATGAAATTGAAAAAGAAATATTTTGACCTGAGAATTTTTGCAACATGTTAACGATGGCATCAAGAAAATTGTAAATAAATAAAAATATTAGTTTAGGTATTTTCTTTATTTTTTGTGAATATTTTACATTTAGTTGTTTTTTATTGCATTTAGTTTGTACATGATTTTGTAGATTTTATTTTAGATAGTTCCCCTTATTTTTTTAGACCAATCTTTTTAGAGCAACTAGATACAAACATTAGGTACCTATGGATTTTATTCCATAATTTTTAGGATTATTTTTAGGTAATTTTGATTAGTTGATATTAAGATGGTTAGATTAGGGTTTATACACAACATAGGTGCACTTGAGCATTTTATTTTGGGTTTTTTAGATTGAATTAGAGTATGGGACCTATGGGGTATATAGGGTAGACATAGTATTTCCCTTCGAATTAATATTAGGCTTGTAAATATTATATTACTATTTTCAGTATATTTTACAACTGTGTGATTGTTTGGTTTGCCCATTTTTGGGGTTTATTTTGTTGTGTGGGCTTTTTGGGCTTTTGCTTGGGGTGTGGGCTTAGTTAGAGCTTGTGGAGTTTGGAAAGGATCAATAAATGAAGATTGAAGATCAAAATCAAGGCTTGATGAAGATTGCTTGAGCTAGATGATGATTTAAGACTTAGGGGAAATAGGAGCAAATAGGTAGAGCCTTAGAATAGACCAAATTCTTTCATAAACATGGATAGCTTACTTTGCTTCTATTCCTCTCTATGACATAAAGTCCCTTTATGGTATTCACATCCCTCCTTAGGAGGGATCAGTGGCCATACCTTAGAGGCAGAACTTTGAGGGAAACAGTCTCCTATAGTGTCAACTATTCATAGGCTTCCTTTGGTCGTCAATGAACTGTTTGACACTCAATTTCTTCTGATAACATCAATTCTCTGTTGGAGAGCTTGCTTTGAAGGATCCCTTGAAGATTGAAGATGAAGTTCATTGCCTTGAAGACTGTTAGAAGAAGGAGCTGGTGCTGTCAGAGCTGTGCAACTGTTTGAAATAGGACTTACTGTTGCTTAGCTGTCTGATGTTGTCTACTGTTAGAGTTTCTTGTTGCTGTTTCTCTTGAAGATTGGATGCTTATTTGAAGTTTGTAGATGGGTGAAGACCTTGCTTGAAGGTGTTGGTGACTTGTTGCTGTTTCTATCAGACTTTGCTGCTTAGAGTTGTTGGTGCTGTTTAGAGCTGTTGATGTACTATTTGATTTTCCTAACTGTATTGTTTGATAATTACCCTGTTAGGTTTAAAGTGAATTTTGTTCACTTTTGCCTGTTGTTTTCTAGGTTCGAGGTTGAGTGGGACTCCCTTGCCTCGCTTGTACTGCTGCATTCATGCATTTTACTGTTTTACTGTATATATGCTGTTACTTTTCCGTTTATCCCCTAGGATCTCAGTTTCTCTCTGTGCAAGAGAGAAATATGACAGACATTAGGCTTTCATCCATACATGACAACATTAGGGTAGATTTTGATTCCCTTTTCAACCATAGGCTTTTTAGAGCTCCTTTCTCTTCTCATCTCAGAATAATTTAAAAACACAGTAATAAGGTTAATCAATGTCGTACGTTACGAGCCTTAAGCTATTTGAGAAAAGGTTGCTGCAGGGTCACTCTTCAGTAATCTGATTGCTGAGTGTGTTACCCTTAGGGTGACATACGACGTAGTCACTCTCAAATCATAGTCTCTAGTGCGTCAGAGATTGCAAACACACTAAAAAATACTTCTTGCGTAAAAAGACTGTAAACCAATCAAAAGTGTCATTTTTGTCCGCTTGGACCCGTAAGCAGGAGAAAACCTTTTTCAGAAGGATAAAAACAATCAAGACAGACCTGTGTCGTACGTGGCCCGAACTACGTTTGCTCTGATCTTTCATGCTGCATGAAAGTACGTAGGCATAGGATGCGATATCCTAGCGAGCAACCTTCCCCTCTTTTCCAGTAGGTAGGCGAACTACGTTGACTCTGATTTCTCGTTCCAGACGGGAATACGTAGGCATAAAGTGCGATACTTTGCCGAGTCATTTTATTTTCTTTTAACCCCAGACCTGTAGAATAGATAGAATAACAATCCGTACTAGAAAACAAGCGTGGATCCCGTCGAGTACGACGGACGTGAGGGGTGCTAATACCTTCCCCTTGCGTAACCGACTCCCGAATCCAGGATTTGGTTGCGATGACCATTCCTTTCCCGTCTTTGCGATAGGTTTACTTCAAGCGTTTCCTTTCCCTCCTTTGGGATAAATAACGCACGGTGGCGACTCTTCTGTTCAGCCGGCGCCGATTTTCGCAGTAGCGACACATTGCATTAATTAATCAAAATAAACAAGTTCGTACATGCTACTTATGCTTAACCAAATAAAAATACATATAAATAAACAAAATGAAACTGTTGGACAAGTCCTTCTAACTGTTTATGAAGTCTTGGTATTCTAAACCGGCATGGTAGTAGTGGTTTCCTCTGGCGGAGTCTCAATGGTATGGGGAGTATGATCACTGCGAACCATCTTGCTTGCCTCAGCTGTGTCTGTCATTACTTCATTATCAGTCTTCAAATCTTCATTCATAATAACTTTTCCAGATTCTCTGTTGATCAGGGTCATATCATCTTGAGGATTGCTGAAATGAAATGGACTAGGCTTCTGAAGAGTTACCGACTTCGACTGATTCACCGTATGAATAGCTGGCTGAGATATGTTGAAAACAGGCTTTGCAGAACTTGATCCTGGCACATGGGAAGCCCTGAGAGGAGTCTTGATTTTCAGCTGAGGATCATCAAAAGAAAGAACCTTCTTTTCTAGCAAATCTATAACAATGTTCTTAAGCGTATAACAACCTTCCAAATTGTGACCAGGCCCACCCTCATGAAATAAACAATGAGTGGCGGCATTGTAATTGGCAGGTACCAGATTGGGAGGTGGAGCCAAAGCCCGGGTAGTAATCAAACCTCGTTGTACTAAGTAGGGATACAACTCAGTGAATGTCAGTGGAATCAGAGGACACGACTTGTATTGTCTCCTCGGAGCACTTTGGCGGGGCGCCTGATTCTTTGGTGGTTGATTGGCAGAAGCATTGGACGCTCGCTGACAGTTGACAGGAGTTGGTGCAGGCTGATAAACAGGAGGTTGTTGCTAAACCGGATGCTAATACACTGGAGTCGGTTGCGCAGGCTGATAGGTAGGAAAATAAGGATTGAAGGGAGGTGCGACAATAGCTACATAGGGTTACTGAGCATACTGAACCGAATAACCTTTAACATAATTCTTCTTAGATTGCCAAGATTGATGAGTAGCCACCTTGAGGTTCCTTGGATGTGTAGGTCCTTTACAATGATCCGAGTTTGAAGTTTTACACTTTGAGGAAGTAGCTCGTCGAACTGGTTGAGTAATAGGAGGCACCAAACCGGACTAAAGACCATGAGGAGGTACGTTCTTGATAGTAATAACGGGTGGAGGATATGCGACAATATTGGTACTCTCAGAGACAACAGTGGGCTGAGAATCCATCCTTGCATTAAGAGCTTGTAGCATCTCCATAATCTGCCCCACACTTCCTCGAAGATCTTCGAGTTCATGGCTAACATGGTTGATCTCTTGATTCTGTTCTTCCATCCTTTTTCGTGCTTGGGCTTTGGTGTTATACTGATGCAGAGGACTCGGGGTGACAAAACTGGAAGACGAGGTAACCAAACATGAGAAACCGAGAGACACATGCAATGCAAACTATGATGCTAACATGCGAGATGCAAATGAAGATTTCATGGAATTCAAGTAACTATGAACATCGCGAGATATCAACGGAAATTCATTAATTAAATTCAAAGAGTGTATTACACGCAAATATTCTTAAAAGAGATCTCAACATAACAACTAAATAAAAGCTAGGAAGTTCTAAAGTAACATTGTTCACAACTTCAAAGAGTAGGAGAGTCGGAGGAAAATAATCCTCATGGGTCTTTCTCTTCTTGTAAGAATGTGTCTCTTCTTGCTTGGTCTGAAGCTGCCTCTGAAGTTCGATCTTCAACTTTTCATCTCCGGTCATAAATACTAATACATGTTCTTCTACTGGAGGTAGAGGCTCTTGGTGAGAGTAAGGCATCCTCAACTTGATTGCTCTTTCTCGGACCCACTGAAGATAAGGTTCCATAGATACACAATTAGGCTTTCCCAGACTTTCTTTACCTTTCCTATCCAAATGACGCCAAGCTGATACAATCCGACCTTGAAGTTCTTAGTCATCCCTAAAGAAAATCCTCTGAACGTGAGCACTTTTAGGTGGTTCCTTAAATGAATATCCCAATTGTCGGCGAGCTAGAACTGGATTATAACTGATCCCTCCATTAAAGCCAAGCAAAGGTACATTAGCAAAGTTTCCACAACCATCAATGATCAATATCCCATCATACATACGATTACACCAATCAATATCCGAATGAGTTAAAGCCACGACTCTTTGTGACCAACGTCCCTTAGTGCGATCCCAAAAAGGTCCAGACTTGGGCAAGTGCGAAATAAACCACTTGTATAGAAAAGGCACACAGCAGATAATCATCCCTCCACCATGAAAGTTTCGGAGATGCACAGAATGATAGGTGTTACCCAATAAAGTTGGCACTGGATTTCTCATCATAAAGATTTTGATGGCGTTCATGTCAACAAACCCTTCAAAATTGGGAAAAAGCAGCACTCCATAAATAAGCAAGGCAAAGATTGTCTCAAAGGTAGGCATGCTCATATGATCGGCATAATATTGGGCTTTCTAAATTAAAAAGTCTGTGGGCAAACCGCAGGTCTCCCCTTTGGTGATCATATTGGCTTTGACATCAGATACTTTTAGAAAAATGGCCTTAACAATGTCTTCCTCTTTAGGGTCCTTCTCTAAGAAAGGGAACAAAGACTTATTCACAATAGGTAACCCCACCAACTGAGTATTCCTCCAAAGTAGGCAAAAGCTGATAACCTGGAAAGTGAAGCAATGATAGTCTGAGTCGTAGAATTGTACTATAGGTTAATTGTACCTACAGAACAAGGTTCTAAAGAAGTGCCCAAAGTCATCAGTCCATCCTTCGGATATTATCAACCTTCCGACTGACTCGGGGGACGATAATATTCTTAAGAGAACCTCTTTTGAGTGTAGCATCGCGTAGAACCATTGCAGGACTATTCCCACATAGTTCCCGCACTACGTCCTATGTAAGGCCAAGGTGGTGTTAAGGTACTACGGTCCTCAATATCATAGACACCAATCAAAAATAGTAAAATTTTTCACGACTACACTCGTTCAACCGAACCATTTTCGAAAAGGTCTCAACTGAGCGGTGATTCTCAAGTCAGCTTGGTCGGGACTCACCCCTTATAAGCCTCGTCGAATATATCACCATCCTATAATAATGTCACTCAAGTCCGGGTGTAGGACTTATCTCACAACACATGGAACCAAACCCCAACCAAGGTACAATATATATACATATAGATAAATAATAAAGCAGAATAATTAAACATGAACAAATTAGGGATAACCCTCAAAAGTTAGAAGAGTCCCCAGTGAAGTCGCCATTTTCTGTAGTGGAGGAAATATGATATCAAATTATTAATTAATTTGAATCACAATTCAATTCACAACCACTCTTTGATTTATCCGAAGGAAAAGGTCAAAAGAGGGAAAACCTATTTTTGCATCGTAAACACAATGCGGGGAAAGATCTAGGGTTCGTGGGTTGGTTAAGCTTAGGGAAGGTATTAGCATCCTAAACTTCTGTAGTACTCTACAGGAACCTTTTGTTTATGTTTACTATTTGCTTTATCATTTGTTTAAGGTATATACAAAGCTAAGGGTTAAGATGAAAGAAAGACCTAAGGGTTAGTCCTAAGTTTACTCGGCAAGATTCGCATCTTGTGCCTACGTATCCTGGATAGGGAATGGAATCAGAGTAATCATAGTTCCCCTCGTAAGGGAGGTCAGAAACGTCTTGACTGTGGTCAAGGTTTCAATGGGGAATAAGCGTTCATAGGGAAGCGCTTACGTGGAGTGCGGAGACTCCGATCTCTATGTTGAATGTAAGTTGAAATTAGGGATTCCATGGCGGGAAACTCTAAAACAGAGTACAGCGACTTTTTGACCTAAAGCTAGGGTAAAGGGTATTTTTGTCCACGGCGGGACGCCTAGGCTATTAGGGTTTTGAAAAGTCACGAGTTAGGACTATTGACTCGGCGGTCAAATTGCTAGACCTAATCCTTCGAAATGTGAAACAGTGGAGAATGATAACAAGTGATGAAAACTGATAAGCAATGAAGATATTGAGATAATGTACATGTGATAATGGAATGCAGATAATAATAATAATTGTAAGGTTAGAGAATGTACAAATAAAATACAAAGAAAGGTTAGTAACAAGTTCATGTATAATTGAGAACGATGAAAACAGGAATTGAAACTAGACAGGATAGGATTTTTGTGAGGTTTTGAGAAAAAGGCTTTGACATTTATGTTGTGAAAATGTGGGAATGAAAGGTTGGAATTTTTATCTTTAAAAAAGATTTTTATTTTAATTTTAAAAATGTTAATTTTTAATTTTAAAAAAAAAAGGTTTTAGTTTTAAATTTTTTAAAAAAGGTTTTGTTAGTTTTAATTTTAAAAAAGATTTTTTTAGTTTTAATAAAAAATGTTTTAGTTTTAGTGTTTTAAAAAAGGCTTTAGTTTTAATATTTTTTTAAAAAAAGGTTTTGGTTTTAAATTTTAAAAAGAGTTTTTAATTTTAGTAAAAAAAGTTTGGTTTAATTTAAAAAAGTTAATTTAATTTTAAAAAAAAAGAGTTTTATTTACCAACAAAAAAAAAAGAAAGGAAAAACATAAAAAAGATAAAAAGGAAATGAAAATGGGTCGGGCTGGGTACCCACCTCCCAGACCCGACCCGTCCAATATCATAAAAGGGGGCCACAATTCTTTTAGGGTTTCAAACCCCTCATTGGAGGTAGCGGCGACATGCTCTTTCATCCCCTAGGGTTCTCTGAGAACCCATCTCCTTCCTCTCTGAACGGCGCCATTGTCGTCTTGGAGCTTGCTTCACGATATTTCTCTTTTCCCTGATGCATGTCCATGCTTCTTCTTCGTGTACCACTTTTCCCTGAAAAAAAAGAAAACCACACACAACAGAGAAATGCAACGTTAGCTTACGCTTTGGATTGAGACGGACGATGCTGAGTCTGTTGCCGGCCGATGATGTCACTCGCGAGACTGAGGCCTAAGAGATCGATTGCCCGCCGTGTTCTTTAAGGAGCGGTGACGGTAGTCTCTCCCTTCGAGTTCTGAGGCATTCTTTATTTGTTTCTTGCTTCTGAGTTTTCGTCTCCTTTTTCGGCAATGAGGATGAAATTTGAGCCAACGTGGGTTGAGTTTTTGGAGATGGCTCGGTGATCTTGACGGTTGGATTTTGTCTCGTTTACGGTCGATTGTGATGCCTGTCCGTTAGGTTTTTTGTTCGGTGATTTTCGGCCGCTTATGTTGTTTCATTAGGGTTTCGTGGCCGCCGTTTTTGGTGGTGAGTTCGTTCCTTTATATCATCTTTTCTCTTGCTGGATTGGATATGTATTCTTACATTATTTTTCTTTGATGATTATTATCTGATAAGATTCGATTGTGATTCTGAGATATGATTTGCGGTTACCACTTAAATCTGCGGATTTGGTTCTTGATCTTGTTGACGGAGATTATCCTTCAGATATTGATTTGGATTTTGTTTCCTGATATTGTTTGGATTTTTCTTACACAGATTGGATACGGATTTTGACTACCGGGCTGATGGATTTTTGCTTTCCTCTATGAATCCAGATTGATTTTCCTGGCTGGATATCCACGGATATTTTCTGATATGGATTAATTCTTGGATTACTTTCAGGTGGTGAACTGGATTTAGACTTGGATATCCAAATATTTTTACTTGATGGATTGGATATTGATAGAAATCTGTTTGGCTGGGAAATCATTTTCACAAAATAAGCGCTTATCCGAATAATCACTTTTTGGCCGAAAACACTTCTTTTTCTCTTCTTCCGGCTGTCCCAAAAAATAGAACGGATATTACCTATCGGTACCAAGATCGGGAATCGGTTTGGGAGCTGGAGACGGAGAAATCTGTTACCCTCCCGACACCCGATGATGAAATCACTCTGAGGGTGTCGAAAATTAATGTCTAACATTTACCTCTATTGTCTCTGTTTTTGTTTGTCTGTGTGTAGGTACAAAGGAAAAATCGGGCCGGGCATGAAGGATTAGTTGCGAAGTCGGTCATGAGGAATATTTTTAGGAAATTAGGATTTTTAGGATAAATTGTAATTTTAAATCTTTTTTTTAAATTGTAAATAAATAAAAAATATTATGAAATAAAATTCAATATATTTTTCCATCCAAATCACTTTCCGATTCCTTTTCCGTAATTTAAATTTGTCGCAACCGAACGTCCTACAAAAAAGATCCGATTAAATCCCATTGATCCAGTGCCTCAGAATAAATCCGAATGATTAAAATTTTATCAATTAAACTTTCACAAATGGATTAACTTCACCAAATAGAATCATATAAATCCTGTAAATTTATCCAAATCAAATCTGTCGTCCCAAAACGTGTTGTTCCACTTAAAATCGACATGACCTTTAATTCCAACCAATTATTCCCCAAATTAAGTCGCCATTTAATGATAGAATCGAGGGTGGCTTGGAACGGAATAAAACAGCAGAAACAGAGCAAATCCAATTAATGGCGAAGACAGAACTATACTCCGCACCAAAATTTCCATTTAATCTTCGATGGTTAAATCCCATGCCATGAACCAACTCGGCCAAAAATTGCAATTAAACAGATATCATAAATTTAGACGTGAGCCGAAGTTTATACTGTTTTCCTTTTAAGAATTTAAATGGCAGATAGCAGAAGAACAGAAGATAAATGTCTGTCGAAACCAAATTCCGCAGAATGAATTCTTGCGCGGACTTGAACCAAACCAAATTGATATCTCAGCATAATCAAACCCATATGATAAAAAAAATATCTCGAAAATCTGCTGATGACAGAGTCTTGGCCCGCTGAATTAATTACTGTATCTTAAAAATCCCGATGCCAACATTACCGTGAATTTCTGTTTATTTTCACAAAAAGTAAGAAACTCGGAAATAAATACTCAATGGATTCCTAGAAACGGCTCGTCTCCAAACGGTCAGCAAACAGCGTATAAATGACACTTTTGCCCTTCAACAGCTAAAGTGCACCAGATGTGATTTCTGCAAAACAAACAGACTACGTAACCCGTTAGCAATTAACTGATGCAAAAAAATGAGATGTTATACGACATGAATCAATTAATTTGAGGGTAAAATTTGGGGTATCACAAACATAAAAAATTCATCAAGAAATAAAATCAAAATCATGAGATATGCAATTTTAATCCATTTAAAACACCTCAAAAATGAAAAAAAAACAAATTTAATTGAAAAATAACTAAAAAAATAATTGAAAAATTTGTAAAATTAGATAACACGGTAAAGTGTATAGAAATATTTTTTCCAAGATTTTTAGATGCATTGAGGTATTTTTAACGGATTAAAATCTCAACTATAAAATGGAAAAAAGAAAATAAAGAAAAGAAATTGAAAAACTTGTGTGGCAGTTAGCAATTATATTCAGTTGTTTGGATGGGCTTAGCACGCAGGGGGTGTAAATAGGAATTGTGGCCCATGATCTAAACAATTCAAAGGGGCAAGTGAAACGAATCGTTTCATTTAATATGTGGATTCAACATTACACATGGATGGTCAACAAAGCAATCATGTCCGTCCATCCAGTTCCAGACGACAAGTCAAATGCCTACATGGCAATACACGTGGGATGGTGGGGAAATGATACAGACGGTGGAAAGGATGAGCCAGACGGTGGGTCTGGTTTCTCCGATCGTCTTCAACCTTCCAACCGTGCTACAGTAACTTCTTCCAAACTTAACCAAAACGCCTAAAATTTGACACCACTCTAATCCTCTCGTTGCGTACATTAATAATCCAATGTCCATTTTCATTTTTCGTCCATAAATAAAGAAACACGAATTATTCAAGAATTGAGGTCAAACCATAACTCTTTAGGAACAATTCTCAAACTAATCCAAAAATGGCCTATGATGATAAAGCTTCAAGAATCCATGAAAATGGCGCATGATTGTTGCATAAAGACTGAGAATTTGTGAACGAGAAATTACCTAACGGAGCTCTTCTGTTGGGTCTTGAATGGACATGTAAACTTGTGCACAACCACCCAGAATCCTTCACTAATCTTCAAGGAAGCTAGCTATAGCCTTCAATTGGAATGAATTGCCTTGAATCTTGATATCACGATCTCACTTTCACCTTGAAAATTCTTAACCGCTTCTGCTCCAAACTTGATCAATCTTCCACACTGAGCATTTGTGAATCATCTGAGAACTATATACTTTGGATCTAAGCACAATTGGAGGCCCAATTGTGGCCTGCTAGTGGAATTGAGAAAATCCAATTTTTTATTTTGAAGCTTGAAATTCACGGCTGTTTTTGGCTCCAATGGCCTTGCCTTTGGTTCAAACTAGTTGCTTGCAATGAATAGAGATCCAATGGATGAAAATTGGCCCTTGGAATGATCTTATGGTTGGAATTGGATGTGTGCCTTAAGCTTGAAGCAACTTTGAATTTCTATGTGAAAATGACCTCAAATTTTATTTCTGATTTTGGCATCTCATTTTTTAGTTTAAGGGGACTCAAAAAAAATGCATAAACATGTTATGAAATGGTTCAAAATGAATTTGATTGAATTTGCCCCTTTTAAAGCTTTTTTCAATGAAATTTCTTTCACCATTTGTCATATACAAACCAAACCCATAAACGGAAGGAAACTGACTCGGTAGAGTGCCGCACTCTATGCCTACGTATTCTCTAGAGAGAAAGTCAGAGTCAACGTAGTTCGGGAAACTACGGGGAATTGGCTCGCCGTGATATCGCATCTCGTGCCTACGTACCTCCACACAGCGTGAAAGATCAGAGCTTACATAGTTCAGGCTAACTACGGCTATACAGGGTGTTCTCGATCACACAGGAGTGAGAGAAGTTTGGCTTTAGAGGTACGGGGACCTACAGAACTTAAAACTACGGTCTGGTCTCAAATGCGCAAGGGCAAGAGAAAGGGAAACACCAGTCGTCAGCGGGAAAGTCTCGATCGCATGGCAGCGAGAGAACAGAGAGGTTAGTTGTTAGTGTGCTCGCTAGGATATCGCATCTTATGCCTACATATTCTCATTCGGTATGAGAAATCAGAGCATCTGTAGTTCAGCGGGAAAACGAGTTTCGATTGCACGGGGGCAAGAGAAGGGGTCTCGATCGCCTGAACGCGAGAGAAAAGGGGTTTCGATCGCACGGGGCGAGAACAAAGAAGAAGCAGGCCTACGCCTAAACGGGAAGGAACTCAGGACACACACGCAAGAACCTAAGGCATAGGAGCGAATGCGTCGCATGTCACCCTAAGGGTACCATACTAGACATCCTAGACGATTGAGAAGTAACTCCTCAACTGTCGTTTCCTACGTATCTAACGATACAGCTCACAACACTCGACGGTTGCCTGAAGACTTGAATAAGATGATGATGTTGAACGAAGCAGCTCCGTTGGCTCTCGACATGCGCGCAAGCTCCATTCCAATCTTCTCCTCTCCGGATTCTTGATGAGGATGCTCGAATCAGGAACAATGTAACGCTTAGACCGTCATGTTTCGACTTATGCAAGAAATCAAACTCTAAGAGGTAGCGTGTTGATGTCCGTGTCAAAGAAAAGATAGAGAAATGATATCGAAAATCATTCTCCAATTGAATCATGCCACACGGCCAGCCAACAACAATCAAAAGTACAATCAGATAAAAAGAAGAAACGAGGAAAGAAGAAAGGTCTTGGACCCTGCATTATTTGTCAACAAATTAGTTAACATCGCATTGCGAAAGTACTGTCCTTAACCTGTAAAATGACAAAGCGAGATAACAAGTCTAATAATAAAATGGAAATTGCATCCTAAAATTGAAACTAATCTCCTAATAGCAAAGTCAAGAGAAATTACGTAATATCCTAAATGACTATTTCTATAATAAGGAACTAAACTCTCCTAAAAAAATAAAATTATGTAACTATTTAATATCCTAAAATCTAGAATTAAAATCTATGCTATTATTTCTATATTTAATATTTCCTTTAAAATCCTAAGAGAAAAATATGCAAAGAAATAATAAAAATAAAATAAAAGGACAGCCAGAAAAGGGGGGGGGGATTTTAGTTCATTAGGGGTACAGGCAGAAAAATACAATGGGCCCAGCCCAGAAAAATAAAACAAAAACGGGGAGGGGGGCGAAAATGGAAAAAGGGGGTGCAAGCCAGCAATTCGCTGGGCTTATTCCTCAGCCCAATAACCAACAACATTGAGGGAAAGGGTGGGTGTGAAGCTGAAACAGAGGTATGGATCAAAAAAACCTGTTGGGCTCAGTATTTCGGCCCAAAACGACCAAACCTCCTTCCACGTCTCCCCATTCCAAACTCTGTAAACCCTAAAACTTCTCCTTCATTCCCAATTCACTGTTCACATTCCGCCGTAAACCTTTCAGAATCTCTCTCGTTTCACCACCTCTGTAACTTCCTCCACCTCAAATCTCCGTCTTCAATTTGTTCACCACGTTCCTGTTAACACAGTAAGAAAACCATCCTTCTAACAAACACACATGCGAAGATGAGATGAATAAATGGAAATCTGGAGATGATGCATGTTCTTCGTGTGAAGATTTGAAGAATCTGGATGAAGTTGATGACGAACACATGAAGATCTGACGATGATCTGGAGATTCGATAAAAGACTGATGATGTTACTGGAAAAATCTGGATGAACGATGTAGATCCTTGTTGATTTTGGTTCTTGAGGATGATGAAGACGAAGCAGATCGTTGATGATTTTCTGATGGTTCCGATGAGCAAACATTGCAGATTCTTGGATCTGGAGGAGATCGATGCTCATCGATGATGATCGCTGGAAACGGATGAACGCCTGATGAACATGATGTTAACATCTTGAAGACGGATGAAGATCTAGTGAAGGCTTCACGAGCGGATGGATATTATGGGAATATCAGTTGAAGACCTCGAACTCGGATGAACACGATGAAGATCGTGTAGTTTCTGGGGATTGAGTTGAAGATCTACGACTTTTGGAAAATCGTATGAATGTTGATGAGGATCTGTGGTGAAAGCGAGTTGAGGATCATCGATGATTTCAAGAACACGATGAACAAATCTGGAAAACGGTTGAGTTTCAGACGAAATCTGGAAAACGGTCATGAAGTTCCGGTGACAAAAACATGAACGGAGATGAAGGTGGATGAAGAGATCTAAGGAAATTGATGAATTTTTCGGCGTATTGGCAGTTTTCCGGCGACGGTTAGGGGCTCCGACGGGTGGTTACGGCGAGGCCAGCGGCGGCTGCATGGCCGGCGGCGAGGGGAAAACGGTGAAGCCAGGGAGAGACACGTGTGGGGTGAGGTGTCAGGGAAAGAGAATGGTGGAAAGTGAGGTGGCGGATGGAGAGAATGGAGACGTGGAAAATAGTGTGGCACTTTATACTGATGCCAAGTGGCAGAATTTGGACTTGGGCCCCAGAACTGGACACCTGGCCCACCGAAAGCTGATTAAGGACTCTGATTGCAATTAAGACTCCACTAATAACACACTTAAAAACTAATGACTGCACCTAATTAAAATGAAATTTAATACTACTAATTAATAAAAGCTGACCCTAATTACTGAAACTAACTCTAATCAAACCTAATTAACATCTAAAATGAACCTTGATTAATAAAAGCTAATTAATAAAACTAACTCTTATTAATACTGTTTGATTAAACTAATCTAAACAAACTCTAATAAATTCTAATAAAAGAAAAACCTATTAAACTAAACAAATCAATTAAACTAATACCTATTTAAAAATAAAATCTATAAATTCTAGAAATAAAATCTATTAAAAATCTATAAAAACTATTCAATTAATCTAAAAAAATCTATTTAAATTCTAAAAAACTATATTAAAATCTATTTAAAACTATTTAAAAAAAGAATTATCTATTTAAAATTCTAAAAAACTATTAAATCCTATAAGAAAATATTAAAAATTCCTATTTAATATCTAGAAAAATTCAATTAAATCTATTAAAATCTATTAAAAATCCAGAAAATAAAAGGGGAAATTCTAAAAATGCTAGGAAGCCAATTAAATCGATTAGAGAACAACTGCGCAACTATAGCGAAATAAACGGTAAAAACCGGACACCGAAATGTCCTCAAAAACAACAGCGAGAGCTGAAAACACCGAGACGGGCACAAATTCTCAAAATACACTTATTCGAACTGGCCTGAACTGCCTGAAATGCCAGGGGAGGCTGTAATCCCGATAAAATAAAAAATGGCTGAAAAAATGCAATGTATGCGGTATGCGAGTGCGAATGCAAAATGCGTCGAAACATAAACCAGATGTGGGAACCGGTTGGTCAAATTTTGGGGTGCAACAGCTGCCCATATTCAAACGGCTTGGACCCGACTGGGTGAAGAGCGAACGGCCTTCAAACAATCGAGGTACGAGACGGTTGAATACCAAAGAAACCCTGAAATTTGCCAACCGTGGAGATAAACTGCAAAACTGCTTGAGAAGCAATATCCAATGAACTGAGTCTGGTTGTTACGGCAACAACTGGTCAATTGTATGATGAAATTTTGATTTCAACATCAATCACCTACGTAACACCACAGGCACTGAGCTATTTTCGCAAAAGCACCTCCGTCCACAATTGGACTAACCTTTTTAACACAAGAAGAGAAACAAATCCGTCAACACGAATAGAGATTCTGTCGTCGCAGGAGTAACCTTGTCCACATCTGGACTCCAAATTTCGTCAAATCCCGAATAAACACAAATCTGTCCACGTCAGGACTCACGTTACGGAAAAATCCCAGCGCTTTCGCTGGGGAAACATTTCTGTCTACACACAGGAAACGTCATCCGCCTATCCATACGGGAAAATCATCTGCCTAAACACAGGAAACTTCATCCGCCTATCCATACGGGAAAATCATCTGCCTAAACACAGGAAACTTCATCCGCCTATCCATACGGGAAAATCATCTACCTAAACACAGGAAACTTCATCCGCCTATCCATACGGGAAAACACTCTGAATACAGTTTCTCTGCCTATCTCTGCAGTAGCTAACTCCATCGGTCCCAACCCACAAACCTTCCAGCGCTGACATGTCAACGACTTTGAGGAGGACTCTACTGGGGATAATATTTTGTCAACACGAAGAAATCATGGCGGCTTCACTGGGGATAGAACTCTTCCACCCAATAGGAATTCAATTCTGTCAATCATACTGGACAATAACTCCGCCTTATCTTTGTAGTAGCCAAACCTACTGGGGATGCTCTGAAATTAACGGCCAGGCACCTATTTCGACAACAGGCGAAAACTCCTGAAATTTTGATTATGAAACCCTGTGACGCTGACGGAACAACAAACTTGAAGAAAATACTCCGATGGCCGGATAAGAGAAACTTCAACCAGCAACTCTGTGGGGAAAATAGTAAGGTGAACCGTATCATCACACGTCTCATGGCGAAACCTCGAATACCTGGTAATAGATCTGATCCAGAACTCCATACTCCTGCTGAGAAAACACGCCTGAAAGCAAAAGGTTAACCAACCTGATTTATGTTTCGAAATGCATATGTTTGAAAATGATGCAATGCCCCATACGACATGGAGATGCTATGCGTTTGTAGAGATGCAATGCCCCATACGGCATGGAGATGCTATGTGTTTGTACAGATGCAAATATGACGATATATGCAAGTGCAAATGCAAGCTCGAGCTGCCAGAGAACACCGGGACTAAAGTCGCTTGGCAAAATAAATGCCGAAGGCAACGTCAATTCCGTTGAGGGGTAACCGGGTATCACGGAATCATCCCAGCAAAATAAATGCTGGAAAAGTGAGACCAACTTCCATGGGGAAGAAACAATCCTGCTGAGGGATGGCTCACAAATTCATCGTTACGAACTCTGTAGAGGATGATCAACCTGACGGAGGAATGACAACCTGCTGGAGGAGGGAAGGACGACCCTGCACGGGGATGCTCTTTCTAAACCCGTGACAACCTGATTGTACTCTATGGGGCTTAACCAAACCGGGGTTAATTGTGCCCAGCTCAGTGCTGAGAATGCCCCTGCTGTCAGGGATATCCATTCTGACCTGCTGAGGATACTCCTGATCCTATTCTGAGGAGGAATAACTGCGATCTCAACTATTTTGGGGACAATACGTGACTTCTATTCGCTGAGGAGAGTAATCCTGATTTAACATTAATCGGGAAACCAGTATCAATCGAGCTTTGTATCAGGGAACGTGACACCATGTGAGTCACTAGGAATTATTGTGTCGGGTATTTTTAGGCTTTTCTGGTTTATGGATGAAAATAGGTTATTAACAAAATGATTTTAAAGGGAAAATACTAGATGGGGCTAGCATTCAAAGATGGACTACCAGGCGAGAACTGATAGGGAAAATAGGTTAGGTTATCAGGCGAGAATGGATTTACGGTTGGAACATCAGACGAGGCTGACCGGATGATAGGTTAAGGAAAGGATGACCAGACGGGGCTGGTTTGGGAGCTGACATGCACCAGACGAGAACTGGTGCAACAAATAGGTTAAAGAGACAGTGACCAGACGGGGCTAGTTGAAAGCTAACATACACCAGACGAGAACTGATGTTTACGAAAAGGTTGGCCAAACAATAACTGGTTGAAAAATAGCAGGTACCAGACGAGAACTGGTATTTACGGAAAGGTGGACCAGACGAGAACTGGTTACCGGTTTGCCAAGCGAGAACTGGGCTTTGGAAATGACAAGGTTACAAGGTTCTGTCAAGTGACAGGTTTAAACCATAGGATAATGATCCAATGACGACAAGGTCTTTTTCGAAGGTTCAAGTTTTTTTTGACGAGGGTAGTGACACGATTCCTCGATACTCAACTCTTATTAGGGTGAACAAACTTGCTTGAACAACTTGCCCCAATGCAACTCAACTTGCACCAATCCGACTCTTGGGAACACCCACTCTGAACAGAAAGCCGCTTGATACAATACGACCTTGAGATGGCTTGCCCCGGTATATGTACAACGGAAGGATTCAACCTCAATTAAACAACTATCAACATAGTTGGTTTCCCTAACTCTGAAGTGACTTGCCCCTTGAATGAGCGTTGAGTGACTTAATCTGCCCTGATCACACACTGGAAGGATCTATCATCAAATCACAGCATTTTGGATAATTGCCCCTGATTGGCTCTCGAGAAGATTCACTTCTGATCAACTGTTTCTCAAGTAAATTGTCCAATAATCAACCGATGCTTCGGGCTTGTCCTTAGACCAACTGATTCTGAACTCATTTGAAGTCAATGCCCCAGATTTACAGGGTTTCACAACATACACCATTCTTATCCAGACTGCTGAATTATTCAGTCCTGCTCGATTATTCCCTGTTGGAATTTCCTTCCTGTCAACTACTGACCTGCAAATGAAATTGTTTATTCCCGAATGGTAATTTTAATGCAGTGTTCATGCAGATTTTGAAAAAAATTGTGTTGTCACTCATTTACGGGTCATGATTGTGAGTGACGAATGAACCAGAGTTCAAACGCAGTGCTGATTTGATCAGTGAAAATATAAAAAATAAAAATACAACAAGGATATGACTAGCAAATCGAGAAGGAGTCAGGTTACTCAACCTTATCGTAATGCGCTTTCAGAATAAACCCTACCTCAATTAGTTCTTTTAAGGGTTGTATCGTGGTCGGGTTCACGGTTCGTGAAACAAAGGATATTTGGCTCAAATTATGATTTGTACCCACCCCTTCTACGTGATGATCTCCGATCCTAAAGTTCAGTTAACTTGGCACAAGCGCTCGCCTCTTCGAGAGGTATGTTGAATAGTAGCAACTCACAAGGTTTTCGGAGTGACAGTTACTCCTTTTTTGTTTTCGGTGTCTGTACCTACACGACTTTGTCCTTGTTCGAAGATTTTTCTTTTTATATCCTTTCTTTTTCATTCTTTTGATTCCCTAATTTTTTCATGGACTAACTCCTTTTGAGTTCTTTTCGATTTTTTCTTTCTTGAAGTCCAGCGGGATGCCCTGATTTTTGCCTAAGTATTAGCTTTCCAGCTTTTTCTTTTTCTTTTTTTTACTTAGCGGGCTAACTCCTTATTTCTTTCTTGGAACAAGTCGTACGACGCTGGTTGTCTTGATTTCTCCGAAAGGATTGTAACTGTTTCACCCCTGATTGGTGAGATTTAACCATTGTGGTTGACGAGGTGCGACCTCTAGGGAAAAATAAGATGTGATTGGTCCTCGAAAGGCAACACTCCTCTATAAGACTTGAACGCTCGATCAAGCTAACTGACAACTACCCTGCCCCGGGTTAAGATGTAAGGGTTTAAAAGTCCAAAAGAAACTCTTACTTCTTGGCTCGAAGTGGTTAACAAGGGACTAACTCCTTATATCTCCAGTGTTTACGGATTTGAAACAATGCCTTGTACGTCATCGGCAAGTTTTTTTATCTGAAAGCATACGATCATCGATTATGAGTATTCAGTTTCGTCATCCTCCCTCCAATCTTTGCTAATCAAAGTGACAAAGTGGGGTGAATAAAATGCAAGTGTCGGTGCAGTGCAATAAATGAGTGACAACAACATGATTAATTCAGAAAAATGCATAGTCACTTTATCAATATTACCATTCGAAACAAACAATGTTTAACAGCAGCAGTAACTAACAGAAAAGAAACTACAAATGCAAATGATAAAAAGCTTGAGGACTGCCAATGCTGAGGCCGCCTGCCTGTCTGGACCACTGGCTTCTTGCAAATAAACCTCTGCATCTACGAGCTTAGGCAGCTGAGAAATTGTCATGAACAACCAGAATTACTTCTCTAAAGGAAATGCACTCTTGGTCGATCAACTGTTGTACTTTTTCCTGAAAAGCTTTACAATCTTCAATTGAATGCCCTGGAGATCCACGATGGTAACCACACTGAGCATGGGGATTGTACCCGGGAGGGTAAGGTTCTGGAACAGGCTTAAGAGTTTTAGGTTCCACCAAAGAATTCTGGATCAAAGATGGTAGAATATGGCTATACGGCACAGGCACTATATGAGAAGGAGCATTCCTTTGTTCCAAGTTGTTACGAGGCCTGTTCTGATTTGGGCGCTGATTCTGATAACCTCGGCCACGAGTTCGCTGATTTGCCAAAGAAGCGACATAAAGTTTTGGATATGGTGCCCTAGGCACAATTGTCTGTCCCGCATAACAAGACACAGAAGATGAAGAACCAGCAGATTTCAACGATTCATCTCGAGGATATTCAACATCTGGCATGATTGCATTGATCACAACTCCTTCTTCAGTTTGGTAGCTACAGAGAGATTCAATTTCACTAGCCTGACCGCCCGAAACAATCTGAATTTTCCCAATTTTTACGGCATGCTCGATGCGTTCTCCTAATCTTACCAATTTAGAGAAATTTGGCGCATTTCCAAGCATTCTTTCGAAGTACGGGCTCTCCAGGGAGTCTACAAACATGCCCATTAACTCTCGGTCTAGAAGCGGTGGGTGCACTCTAGTAGCAAATTCTCTCCATCTCTGAACATACTTCCTGAAGGGTTCATTGTTCTCTTGAGACAATTCCTCCAACTGCATGCGACAGGGAGCCATGTCTAGGTTATAATCATACTGTTTCAGAAAAGCTCTGGCTAAATCCACCCATGATCGGATCTGATTAATCTCTAACTGCATATACCAACTCAGAGATGCCCTAGTCAGACTATCCTGAAAGCAGTGAATCATCAACTTGTCGTTTTGCACAAACGAAGTCATTCTTCGGCAGAACATCACCAAATGTTGCTTCAGACAGCTATCTCCTCTGTATTTCTCAAATCTCGGCGTTTTGAACTTAGGAGGCAATACCAGGCCAGGAACCAAACACATGTCTGCAGCATTGAGGTTGACAACATCTTTAACTTTCAAGGCTTTGACTCCTTCTTCCAACACTCGGAGCCTTCTAGCGTACTCAAGAGCTCTTGGGTCTTCAGTCCTGGCTACCAGGATCTATCTTCGGATATTCGCCATAGGGAAGACAACACCTTGACTGTTAATAAGAGGAGGGCGTTCATTTCGGACAACAAACTGCTCACGTCGATCTCGGTCCCTAATCGGAGGTTGCACAAATTGGTCTGCAGTAACGTTGTTCACTTGCGGAAGATCTTCCATAGACATAGAGCCATATAGAGGATTGGTCGTCATAGTGAAACCTATCAAGGTGTTACGAGACTGGAAGTGGCTCTCAGACATAGCTACCAATAACCTTCAACTGACTTCACTGCCCCTTGGTCGTCTTCTGACAATCAATAGTTGCTCAGGCCAACCACCGGAGAATCACCTTCAGAATCAAAACAACGGCTAGATCAGACTCTGTCTAGCTGGAGAATGATATGCAATATGATGCAAACACGTTTATGCAAATGCAATGTAAGATGCAGCAAACACGGGATCACAGCCCCCACAAAGCTCTGATTACTGCTGCGCTGCTGACGGGATAAGTTCGCTCTGACGAGAGAAAACCAAAATACCGGGTAGGCTGGCGTTGCACCCCAAAATTTGACCAACAATTATTTACCCATCAAGTGTTTGAAGGTTGATACCTTCACCAGAAAGTTCAGGAGATCCTCAGGAGAATTGGTTGAAACCAGAGTTGTGTGTCTCCTAGCTTGAGAGTTGTGGGAGCTCCTCGGATGATTCTGAGACTTTGAGAATGAACTTGAAGCTTTGAGAAAGTTTATGAGATGTCTTGATAGCCATCATGAAGCCTATAGAAGTCATTGTGCAAGAATTCAGAAGATTCAACCATGAGGGGTGAAATTAGGGTTTTGACTGGGTCAACCCTAAGTCCACTGAAGATTTGGAGAAGGTTGAGACCCAATCCAAGGGCCATGAGATCATGGAATGATGTATGGAGATGTTATAAAGATGATTCCTAGGCCAACTCATCATGATTGAGGAGTTTGAGAAGTTTTGAGTTAGGGTTTCTGAGGATTGTCAGTGAAAAAACCCTAATTTGATCCCTATCTTCCAGGCAGTTTTAGCTCAAGATGTGATTGATATCTAATCTTCCCCACAACATGAATGTTGTATATCTTGTTACTAGCTTTAATTTGAGTGGTGGAAGTCCTTGATAGGAGTTGCAGAGCTCAAGTTATGGTTTTGACAAATTACAGGTCAGCAGAGGTGTGTGAATCTGGGTCCTTGAAAGCCACCCAACTTGCAGACAACTTTTGCCCTAGTAGGATGATTCCTATGATTTCTTGGTCAACATGAATGTTGAAGAGCATCTTCTTAGATTTCTAGAGAGTACTAGAAGTCCTTTATAGGATTTATAGAACTCAACTTATGGTTTGAACAAGACAGGGGTATTTTGGTCATTTGGCAGTTATAGGTCATTTTAAGCAAAGGCCATATCTCCTATTTCCAAGCCTCAAATGGAAAAACTCAAAACATCAAAGTTGTTAAAAATGGGATTTTAAGCCTAGAAAAGAGGTCATGAGTTATTGAAAAAGCTTGTAGCAAGGATTTACAAGATTGGGTAAAAATGACCTAAAAAATGGCTTATAAGTTGAAAAAGTTGAAATTGAATTTTGGTTTAGGAGATGTACAAATCCAAAATAGGTCATCCAATATGTCATTTTGACTCCAAAAAATATTTTAAAAACAATGGTTCAAGTAGAATTTTGATTTGAAGCATAGAAATGGGGGTTACTTTGTAATGTTGTTACTTGCATATTAAGGCAACTTGACAAAACTTCACCAAAGGCAAGGAAGTGCATGTTTTTCACTCATTCTTTCTCAATATCTCTTGTAAGGAGATTTTAAAGCCAATTTGACAAGCTTAAGGCATGAGATAAAGGATATCCAATGTATCATTTCATGAGAAATTCTATAACATTCTAGCACTTTCCATGAGTTTCTAGATTATTCTTTTGATTGTTATAAGAAGGATGAATCACAATGAGGGAAAGGTGGGTGAAAGTTGCTGAGTTCATTGGAGAGAGTGAGAGAGAAAGTGCCATTGCTAAGTTTCTTCAAGATCAAGCAAGATCCAATTCCTTCTTCTACAAGCCTCATTCACCTCAACTCTTGCAAACAGAAAGGTATTCATCATTGGAGGAAGATTTGGAGAGGATTTCAAGTGCTAGATCAAGCTCTAACACCACTCACCATTGAAGTTTGACAGGTTGGTAACTTGATCTATAGGTCCATAATTATGTACATTCTGTTAGAATCCTAGGTGTAAGATCAACATGCTAGGTTAGAGGAAGGTTTTCTGAGAGTTAGAGGAAGATCCATAAGGTTTCGTGGCAGGGTACCAATTCTTGCAAGATTGATAGCAAGCTGTTTAGTGTGCATTAATGGATATGGTATAGTGTAGTTTGGTTAGGGTAACATGGAGGACAGAATTACATCATTAGATTGAAGCTTTATTAAGATTGATACCAGAGAATCATGGTGGAACCCAAGCATTCGTGTGTTCTGTTAGGATGATTTAAGGAGTTTCAGAGAAAGCTACTTGTATGGTTGTGTTCATGGTAATCAGTAGTACAACTTTGCTTTTGGAATTGTTGAATTTCATGAAGAAATGGAGGAGAACGAGTTGATGGAAATTCTGGCATGGGGTTAGGGTTTCTGAAAACCCTAGGGTATGTTTGGGGACGATGAACTCCCACCGTTGGATTAGTCTGGTTATTTGACTTCTTCGCATGATCGCACGGCTCCAATTCAATTTCAAAAACGGAGGGAAATGTTAAGGCCAAAACGCTGCGTTCAATTAAGTGGAAAATTCTGGGCTTCAGCAGACCAATGCTATTCACACCTCCACCATGGGCCCAATCAGAAAACGAACTAAATTTTGATGCTATTTGCACCGTATCTCTTTTATTTTTCTTTTAATTTCTCAAATGATTTTCTGAGCGCAGGTGGGCCTATCCCAATTAATATCTGCACCTCCCACATTCATGGCCCATCTCAAAATGAACTGAGGCGCATTGCTCATGACACCCCCTCCCCCATTTATTTCATTTTTCTTATTTCAATTTCTTTTATATTTCTTGCATTTTAATAAATCCACATAAAATTCAAAAATTAATATTTTTCACTTCTTGTTTTTTTCACATATTCATAATCATGTCTATAAAAATGTAAATAAATAAAATTCTCGTTTTATTTTCTTTTAATATTTTTAGAGTATTTTTCATTTAAATGGCTTTTAATATGTTTTAGTTGATACTTAATTTTGTAGAATTTGTTTTAGGACTTTCCCTTAGGATTTTTGAGCCATTCTTTTTGGCATAGTTAGATATTGAATCATAGGTCATGTAGAATTTAATTCTCAATTTGTAGATTAAAATTTGATATAGTTTGCTTGTTTGGTATTTAGGTGCTCATAATTAGGGTTTTAGGTTGTATAAGTAGATTTGAACCATTTTGTTTTGGGGTTTATAGGCCAAATTAGTGCATGGGGAATATATGGGTTAAGGGTAAGTATGTATAGAATCCCCTAGGATTTTTCTAGAATATTGTATGGTGTTTTAGTATTTTTAATTGATTTTTGAATGTATGGTTAGTATGTGTGTTGCTTAAAGGCATAGTTTGTATTGTTGTGCTTGTTTTTCTTCTCCTTTGAGTGTGTGAGCTTTGAAGATTGAGTTGAAGACCTTGTGGATCATCATTGAAGCTTTGAAGACCTTGCAGAGGAGTTTAGCTTAGATTTTGTTGTTTTGTTTATAGGATCATAAGTGCATAGGTAGAGCCTTAGATAGAATACTTTTATTCAATAAACAAGGAGTGTCTTGTTCACCTCCTTCCTTCTCTGTGACATAAAGTCCCTTAAGGGTATTCACCTCTCTCCTTTGGAGGGATTAGTGACCTTGCCCTCTGAGGTAGAACTTTGAGAGAGCCTTTCCCTTTGATGTTAAGTCCTTAATGGCATCCTTTGGAAGTCAGTAAGCACTGTAACATCCTCACCTCATCCTGTTGACTGAATCTTGTTTGCTGGAGCCTTTGAGCCATTGAAGATAGAAGCTGAAGCTTTGAAGAGGATGATTCCTTGAAGATTGTTGAAGTCTGAAGACTTTGTGAAGATCAAGTTGATACTTGAAGATCCCCGAAGATAGTGAAGCCTGAAGGTGGAGCTGATCAAAGAAGCTGAAGCTCAAGGGAGAAGATGAGTTGATACTCATGTTGTAGGGTTGATACCTGGAAAGCAAGTGATCTCTGAAGTCTGAAGACTGAGTTACTGCTGGAGGGGATGAAGCTTTCTTCTGTTTTTCTTTGTTGTATTGTGTGTTTTGTCTGATTTGTCTGTTGCATTAGAATAAGCTCATTTAGAATAAGTTCAGTCCAGGAGCATGATTGCATTAGAGGTTGAGTTGCTCCCTCTGCTTGTATTGTTATTGCGTGGCTTTGCTTGCGGGTATTCGGTAGAGCCCAGCTCCCTTGCCCATGTGTTTATTTTGCTTGATAGCAAGATTTCATTTCTTTTATCTGCATGATTGCAGTTTACCGTTTATTGCTTGATAGCATGTTGTTTATTTTTCAGCATGATTACTATTATTTCATGACTGGCTTGAGGTCGAGACGAGCTTGTGGAGGCTGAAGCCCCACACACATTTCCTCCCTCACTTGCATTGCATGCATGTTACTGTTAAGCTGATGCTTTGTCTGTTTTGGTGTATCATTGACATGATCCCTTAGGACTCTCATTTCCTTTGATAAGGATTTGATGATAGACTTTTAGGTTGAAACCTATGCATGACAACATCTAGGAGTTCCCTGTTCAAACCTCAACCATAGGATGAATCCATGGCATGATAACAGTAGGACTTGATAGTCTCCCTCCTAGTTGGGCCTGTTCTCTTCTCACCTCAAAGCAGTTTAAGATACAGTAATCATGAATGATTTCTTTCGTACGTTACGAGCCTTAAGCTATCTGAGAAAGGATTGTGGGAGAGTTTCTTTTCCATAGTCTGGATGTTTAGTATGGTACCCTTTGGGTGACATGCGACGCATTCACTCTCAGGTCATAGTCTCTAGTGCGGTTGAGATTGCAAACACAATAAAAAACACTTCTTTCAGGAGATAACCCATAGTTTCCCGAACTACGTTTGCTCTGATCTTTCATACCAGATGAAAGTACGTAGGCATAGGATGCGATGTCCTAGCGAGCAACCTTCCCCACCTTTCCCCGTAATCCTTCGTAGGCCGAACTACGTTGACTCTGATTTCTCATTCTCTGATGAGAATACGTAGGCATAAAGTGCGACGCTTTGCCGAGTCATTTTTCTTTTCTTTTTCAGCCAGCCTTGATAGGTAGATAGATTATAACCAACCCGTCCAAGTAAACAAACAAGCGAGGATCCCGTAGAGTACGACGGACGTGAGGGGTGCTAATACCTTCCCCTTGCGTAACCGACTCCCGAACCCAGACAATGGTTGCAATGACCTTGTCTTACCCTTTTTCGTCAGGTTTTTCCGATCGTTTCCTTTCCCGCTCCGAGGGATAAATAACGAAAGGTGGCGACTCTTCTGTCATGCCGGCACCTTATTTTCGCGCAAGCGACAGCTGGCGACTCTGCTGGGGACTCCAACGGTTCCCTGCGAGTCAATCCTACCGTTTGTGTGTTTACCTGTTGGGTTGCGTTTATTTATCGCATTTTTACTTCTCGCCCTTTATTTCCCGCATTTTATTTTCAGTATAATATGATTATTTGTGCTGTTGTGGGGTGGGAGTTCTGATGAGTGAGAAGCCAGACCCAAGCTTGAGTGCACCATAGACTTAGAGTGGAAATTAGTGGGCGCATGCTTGCTTTGCAGGCACTAGTGTCTCATGAAATCCACGCTCAGACGAGGTTCATCCGGTTGGCTTCACTTTCAACCGTTTGGGTTGAGACGGTTGCTGGTTTGGTGGATTGTCGACTCTGGGGACCGATCATTTGTGATTTAGCTAAGTGAGGCCTCTTCAAGACTTGATGATGCCACTCCTTCTGGGAATCGTATCATCAGTTTTGAAAGTCTGTGACGCTGATGAACGCATAGGATGCCGTACCTTGAGTCAGTCTAGGTCCATACCTGTGAGCGGGACTGGGTTTATTGCAGGAAACTTAGACCTTCAGACTACCTGGTTTTCTTGACAGTGAATCAGTTATGTTGGTACCAGGGTTCTCAGTTGCAGACTCGTCTGTTCTTGACAGAGCAAGTTTTTGATCAGTGGATCTTATCGTCGGGTGTTTGCCTGTTCTTGATAGAGCAGGCTTTGATCAGTGTATTATCATCAGTGGTTTGTTCTGGATGGAGCAGATTTTGAGTGAGGTCTGAAGATCTCATCAGCAGATGTTATTTGTTCTTGATAGGGAAGATTTTGAGTGGGGTCTGAAGATCTCATCAGCAGCTGTGTGTTTGTTCTTGATAGGGCAGATTTTTGATTTGGGGTCTGAAGACTTCATCCACAGATGTTCCTTGATCTTGCACCCGGGGTCCTTATTATCAGGCACTTATTCTTGTTAGAACGGAATTTTGATCTCGGTCCTATCAGATGGTTATTCTCAGCAGATCAGATTAGTGGTCTTACACCGGGGTTTCCTTCTCATCAGCGACTGTTGATACAGAATCTCCATAGCAGCTATCCGGATATATTATTGCATGCCTGCATTTTGCATTAGTTTACGCATTCATCTGCATTCCATTAACGTGTGTCTGTGTTGCAGGTACCGTTTCCCCGATCCCGGATTTCTCGCCTTCTGCTGTTATTATGGCCTCCCTCAGGAAGACTGTTGCGTACAAGTTCCCGACCCCTGATGTGTCGAAGCTGACTGGTTTGATAGCCCTGGCAGGGGATTCTGTGAAGGATAGGTTCAGGAAGTCTTATGGCAGGTTGCTTAGTCTGGTTTGCAAACCTTCTACGTCCGAGTTGAACGGGTTACATGCTCTTCTGCAGTTTTATGACCCTCCCTTGAGGTGTTTCACTTTTCATGACTTCGTTCTCGCGCCGACATTGGAAGAGTATGCTGATATGCTGGGTATGCCCATCAAAGGGCAGATGCCTTTTGTCCACATGGATGCTGAGCCTGATCTGGATGGTTTAGCCTCCTCACTCCATTTGAGCGCTTATGAGTTAGTGGTGACAAGCTGGAACAAGGTCCCTGGATTCTCCTTGCAGTTTCTGATAGCTAAGGCCCAGCAGTGTGCTAAGGACAAATGTTGGGACGCATTCAATGCCATCCTTGCTTTATGCATATATGGCATTATCCTGTTCCCCAGCATGCCTGATTTCGTGGACTTTGATGCATTCCACATCTTCGCCTCAGGGAATCCAGTCCCTATGCTGATCGGAGACGTCTATCACTCAGTGCATTACAAGAATGAGAACCGGAGAGGGAAGAATGTCTCATGCTGCGTACCGTTGCTGTACAGATGGTTTGATAGTCATTTGCCCAAGAGGGGTTCTTTCATCTCGTCTGCAGCCACCGCTGAGTGGCCTGAGCGTCTGATGAGTTTGTCGGCAGAAGACATTGATTGGTTCGTTGACAGAGACAGGTTAGGCACTGAGGTGATCTTCAGTTGTAGTGGGTTTCCCAACGTACCTCTGATAGGTAGGAAGGGTTGCATCAACTACAATCCATCATTGCTAGTTCGTCAGTTCGCATACGCTTTGAGGACTCCACCGAAGGAGGAAGAGGTACAGGAATCTCTGTACCTCACGGGTACTCTAGAGGGGGATTTGTTATCCAAGCTTCAGCATGCGTGGAACAATATCAGCACGAGAGGAAAGCCGTTGTTGGGGAAGAGCAACAGCCAAGCCTACCCTCCTTATTCAGATTGGATCAAAGCCAGAGCCAGTATTATAGGGATGCCATTCCCTCACATCAGACCAGAGAGTCCTCCACCAGTCGAAGAGCCTACCACTGTGTCCATTCATCAGCACAACCAGGTATTGGCTGAGCGAGATGAACTGAAGAGGGCAAACGCAGAATTAGAGAAGGAGTTAGCTCAGCTTCGAGGTGAGAGGAACGAAGCCGTGCATGCTCTCAAAAAGCAAACAGAATCGGTGAACCAACTGGGTGCAGACTTGGCAAAGCAGATTGCTGATCGGGAACGCTTAGGTCAAGACTTCAGGGCTGCTAATGATGCACTAGCTACGAAGAAGCAGCATCTGGAGGAGGCATATCGTAGGATATCTAAGTTCGACCAGCATTGGAAGACCTCCATGGCCACCAGGAAGGAGCGAGAGGACAAGCTGATGCTGCAGATTTCTAAGCTGGAAGCCGAAGTAAAGGACAGTGAGCAGAGGTTTCATGAAGAGACCGCCCGCAGATACGCCGCCGAAAGCCGTCTCAACAAAGCTCTTGCTAACCTGAAGGAGCATAAGCTGATGTTTGAGTCTAAGAAGCGGAAACTGGAGGATTGCTTTGGCGAAGGAGCTTAGGAGAGTTCAGTTCAGGGGCTTCAGCATACCATCAGGCAGAGGGAACTACTCGTCGAGGGGTTGCTCGATTTGCCAGATCATCCAGAGACAAAGGAGTTATTAGCAGAGTATCGCGCCCGCGGCCGTGCTTGACTAGTTGTATTCCTGTTGTTTTGATCTTTGATGTATGCTGACCATCACCAGACTTGTTGGCTGAGGTCATGTTGTTGATCTGTTTGTACTCGCTGATACTGTGTACTGCCTTGACAGGCTTTTCCATATATATATGAGATTGATGTTTCCATGATTGGGCTCGGATTTCTTCTTCCTCTTATTATTATCAGCACTGGCACTAAGGCACTAGGATCGGGGGAAAATCTCCCACGCACACAGACACACGCATGCATCTGCATGAAGCATATTTGCATGGTGTATATCTTATTGCTTTTCCTAACCTTTATTGTTGGCAGGTTTTTCAGGTTCCGAGCTGTTTCCGGTCTCCAGGATTGATCAAAGACTCATCCACCGCTACTCAACTCGCGCTAATCAGACAAGGATCATGGACCAGGTGCAGTCAGATGTTCAAGAGCTCCGTGAACGGATGGATCGTTTTATGGAACTGATGCAGGTGGTCGCTAATGGTCAGGACCAGCTTCGCACTTTGGTTCAACCTCTGATCTCCAGGGTTGACAGTAATGGCATACTGCACGGCGGGGCCGTGCCTACTCCTCCTCCAGTGGATGCTCCACAGAATGTTGTTCCTATTGCCGAGGGCAATGGCAGTGCTAACGACAATCTGATGACTAATCTCGGACTCAACGCGGCAGGCGTCGGCAATGGTAGTCTGGGAGCCAATGTTAACATAGGGCCGGTCAACGGCAATGCTGGTGCAGGAAATCTGTTGGTGCCTCAACCGTGGCTGGAGGACCATCAGGATGACATATTCTCTCAGAGAGGTGTAGAAGCAGAGTTGAATGCTGAAGCTCGACTCCGGTTCAAAGCACTGGAAGACAAGATGAGAGACATTGAAAATCAGAACACATTGGGCGTTGATATGTCCAAGCTCGGGTTGATTGCTGACTTCAAGGTACCTCATAAGTTCAAGGTGCCTGTCTTTGAGAAGTATAAGGGTACTACTTGCCCCCGCGTCCACCTCCGATCTTATTATAGAAAGATGTCCGCCTATTCTGACGATGAGAAGTTGCTGATGCACTTCTTCCAGGATAGTCTTTCTGGTCCATCACTCGAATGGTATATGGGCCTGGAGCCCGCTACTGTGCGCACCTGGAAAGACCTCGCTGAAGCGTTCTTCCTCCACTATCAATACAATAGCGACTTGGCTCCCAACCGAGTTCAGCTTCAGAGTCTCTCACAGCGGAACAATGAAAGCTTTAAAGAGTACGCCCAGCGGTGGCGTGAATTGGCTGCTCGGGTTCAACCGCCGATGGTTGAGCGCGAGCTGGTGCAAATGTTCGTGGCTACCCTTCTTGGAATCTACTACGAAAAGCTGGTCAGTGGCATGACTGGGACATTCTCGGCTCTCATCACTATGGGCGAGCATGTCGAGAACGGTATAAAGATCGGAAAAATTCAGGGCGAATCATCCTCAGCTGGAGGAAGTAGCAAGAAACCTTACGCTGGCAAGCGTCGAGAGGGAGATGCCAGTGCTGTCACTAATGCTCGGAGAAAGGGCAAGGGCCCTCAGCCTCAGATTGCTAGCATAAATATCCCAGCTGCTCCACCGCAGCCGCAGCAGCAGCAGCAGCCTCAGCAGCAGAATCAGCAGGGGTATAGAAGATATCAGAATCGGGCTCCTATGACAAATCGTCATTTTGAAACTCCACCTATGTCGTATGCACAGCTTCTACAAACGTTGCTTCAGCTCCAATTAGTTCAAAAGAGGACAATGGCTCCCTTAACAGGGGCACCGCCACCGGGGTATGACGCCAACGCTACTTGTGATTTCCATACTGGGGCACCAGGCCATACGATTGAGAATTGCAAAGCTTTTAAGCACAAAGTGCAGGACTTGGTGGACGCCAAGGTTATTAACTTTTCTGATAGTGTGCCCAACGTTACCAAAAACCCTATGCCTCATCATAAGGGAGGCGGAGTGAATGCCGTTATCACTGAGGAGAGTGCGGACTTGCTGACTGATGTCAAAGATTTGAAAACGCCGCTTAGTTTTGTCAAGGCTAAGTTGCTGAAGAAGGGCTTTTTTCCTGGATGCGGAGAGTTATGTATGGCTTGTGCTACACTTCCTGACGGGTGTGAGCAGCTGATCGAAGGTATCCAAAGTCTGATGTCCGAGGGTATTTTGCAGTTCAGCCGGAGTGTTGAAAGTGCATCAGGGGAGGTCGTGCTGAAGCAGGCAGATGAAGTTGCTACCATTACTATTCCTCGTCACCCTATTACTATTTCTGCGCCCCGACCGCCTATTATCACTATTACCAGGGCCGGGCCAATCCCATTCGAAAGCACTAACGCCGTTCCATGGCATTACGGCGCCGAAGTCTACTGCAATGGTCAGAAGTTAGAGCTGGAGCCGTACGGATCGACTGTGCAGAATCTCACCGGAGTCAGTGGCATTACTCGAAGCGGTAGGGTGTTCGCGCCAGCGGAGGTTGCAGCAGAAAAAGCGGTCTGAGCTGACGCTGTGGATAAGGGTAAAGGCAAAGCTGTCGAAGAGGTCCCTTCTGGGGCAGAAAAAGATTTGCTAGTTCAAGATGCTGAAGAGTTCATGCGATTAATCAAGAAGAGCGCCTACAAGATTGTAGATCATCTTCATCAGACTCCGTCAAAGATCTCTATTCTTAACTTGTTGATGTGTTCTGAGGCGCACCGCAACGCATTACTGAAGGTATTGAACGCTGCATACGTGCCGCAGGAGATATCAGTAAATCAGCTAGAGGAGGTGGTAGCCCATGTTAATGCTGGCAATGGGCTGGGATTTACAGATTTAGAGTTGACTCCTAAAGGAAGAGACCACAACAGCGCCTTGCACGTCTCGATAGAGTGCAGAGGCACGATCATGTCGCATGTCCTGGTGGATACGGGTTCGTCGATTAATGTGCTTCCGAAGAAAGCACTGATGAAGTTGGATACCCGTGGATTGCTTTGCACGCCCAGTGATCTGGTGGTGAAAGCCTTTGATGGGACTAAGCGCCACGTTTTTGGAGAGTTGACCCTGCCAATTCAAGTTGGTCCAGAAACATTCAATACGGTTTTCTATATCATGGATATCATGCCTGCCTACAGTTGTCTTTTAGGTCGGCCATGGATCCATGCTGCTGATGTCGTGACGTCCACGCTGCATCAGAAGCTCAAATATGCTGTCGGGGGCAGCATAGTAACCGTCTGTGGTGAGGAGGACATTATGGTGAGCCACTTGTCGTCCTTTAAATATGTTGAAATGGATGGTGAAATCCATGAAACTCTCTGCCAAGCATTTGAAACCGTCAAGGTGAAAGAGGTAGCTCCTGTCGTCATAGAGAAGCAAGAGATGAATCTCTCCTCGTTTAAGGAAGCTCGGACCGTCGTCGAAGCCGGTTCCACCCCAGGCTGGGGGCATGTTTTGGATATACCAATCAAGCAGGATAAGTTTGGATTGGGATATTCTCCTGAAGCTGAAGCTTCATCTTCTTCTAGCAGTTCGTCTCGTGGGAAGGGGCCGATCCTATTCACCAAGGGCGGAGTGATTTTCGAAAGCATCAACGCAGCGTCTGAGGACAGCGGGGATAGCGATTGTGATCTTGACGCCTGGATTCAGCCAAGCAAGTCGGGCGAGCGCCTCAACAATTGGACCATCAAGGAGATTATCCAGCTGACAAGTGAAGAGTAATGATTTGCTTTTTACAATCTTTGTACAACCCTATGTCCTACCCGGGGCATAGTGGTTTTATTGTCAGAGCCTTGTTGGATTATGTACATGCATTTTGTTAATAAATAAAAGGCGTTTTCTTCGTACTCAAATATTGTGTTCTCTGTTATTCATGTTTTATGTTTATTTCGAAAAACAGCAAAATGGCAACGAGGTTTGTGCTAACCTGCATATTCTTGCTTTAAACTTAACCCTTGTTATTGCAGGATCCACGTAACAGATGACATCGACTCTGGACCCTCTACGGCTCACTATGACTTCGATTGCCCGATCTATCAAGCCGAGGATGAGATTGATGAAGACGAAGACCTTCCGGAAGAGTTGGCCCGCTTGTTGAGACAAGAGGAAAAGGTTATTCTGCCTCATGAGGAGGATATTGAGATTATAAATCTGGGTTCTGAGGAGCTCGTCAGAAATGTCAGAGTAGGGGCTGCGCTGCAGAATGATGTCAAGCATGGACTGGTCGAGATGCTTCGAGAGTATAGTGACGTCTTTGCTTGGTCATACGAGGATATGCCCGGACTCGACACAGATATCGTGGTTCATCGCTTGCCGTTGCGAGAAGATTGCCCTCCAGTCAAGCAGAAGCTCAGGAGGACGAGACCAGATATGGCTGTAAAAATCAAAGAAGAGGTCCAGAAGCAGTTGGACGCAGGATTTCTAGCCGTTACCACTTACCCTCCGTGGGTCGCCAACATAGTGCCTGTACCGAAGAAGGACGATAAGGTACGCATGTGCATCGATTATCGGGATTTGAATAGGGCGAGCCCTAAGGACGATTTCCCGTTGCCTCATATCGATGTGTTGGTCGACAACACAGCCCAATTTTCCGTGTTTTCATTCATGGATGGCTTCTCCGGTTACAATCAGATTAAGATGGCACCGGAGGACATGGAGAAAACGACGTTCATCACCCCCTGGGGAACATTTTGCTATAAGGTAATGCCCTTCGGTCCGAAGAACGCAGGGGCCACTTACCAGCGAGCAATGGTAACTTTGTTTCATGATATGATTCATCATGAGATCGAGGTCTATGTTGATGACATGATTGCAAAGTCCCAAACGGAGGAAGAGCATCTGGTCAACTTATTGAAGCTGTTTGAGAGGCTTAGGGAGTTCAGGCTGAGGCTGAATCCTAACAAGTGCACTTTCGGAGTGCGGTCCGGAAAGTTATTGGGGTTTATCGTTAGTGAACGAGGTATTGAAGTTGACCCTGCGAAAATAAAAGCTATCCAAGAAATGCCAGCGCCGAAAACAGAAAAAGAAGTTCGTGGTTTCTTGGGTCGAATAAACTACATTGCGAGGTTTATCTCTCACCTCACGGCCACTTGTGAACCGATGTTCAAGCTTTTAAAGAAAGATCAGGCGATTACTTGGAATGAGGATTGCCAGAAGGCATTCGACAAAATAAAGAAGTATCTTCAAGAACCTCCAATCTTGATACCCCCAGTGGCTGGACGACCATTAATCATGTACCTGACGGTTCTGGAGAATAGTATGGGGTGTGTTCTCGGTCAGCACGACGAGACGGGCAGAAAGGAGCATGCCATTTATTATTTGAGTAAAAAGTTCACCGAGTGTGAATCTCGATACTCGATGCTGGAGAAGACGTGTTGTGCATTAGCTTGGGCTGCCAAACGTCTACGACAGTATATGCTCAATCACACCACTATGCTAATTTCGAAGATGGATCCGATCAAGTACGTCTTCGAGAAGCAGGCTCTTTCGGGCAGGATTGCCAGATGGCAGATGGTGTTAACGGAATATGATATTCAGTATGTCTCCCAGAAAGCCATTAAGGGAAGCGTATTGTCTGATTACCTTGCCGAACAGCCAATCGAAGACTACCAGCCGATGAAGTTCGAATTCCCTGACGAGGATATTATGTTTCTCAAAGCGAAGGATTGCGATGAGCCATTGCCCGATGAGGGGCCAGATAGGAAGTCTCAGTGGAAGTTGATATTCGACGGAGCGGTTAATTCCTATGGAAGTGGCATCGGGGCTATCATCACGACTCCCCACGGATCCCACATCCCGTTTACTGCGAGACTGACGTTTCCAGTTACCAACAATGAAGTAGAGTATGAAGCATGTATCATGGGTCTAGAAGAGGCAATTGATTTGAGAATCAAGAATCTAGACGTATATGGTGACTCAGCGCTTGTAATCAATCAGATTAGAGGGGAGTGAGAAACTCGTCAAGCGAATTTAGTGTCGTACATGAATTATGCCAGGAGGCTGCTTCCTTTCTTCGATCGAGTGGAACTTCATCATGTACCCAGGGCTGAAAATCAGATGGCTGATGCCTTAACCACGTTGGCTTCAATGTATAAGGTCAATTTTTGGAATGAGGCTCCAAGAATTGTGCTTTCGCGTCTTGACAGACCGACATTTGTCTTTGCAATCGAGGATGCCAATGACGGCAAGCCATGGTTCCACGACATCCAGACCTTCCTTATGACTAAGGAGTATCCTGCGGGTGCGTCTACCCAGGATAAGAAGACTCTGAGGAGGCTATCCGGAAACTTTTATCTCAATCCTGACGGAGTGTTGTATAAGAGAAACCACGATCTTGTGCTACTCAGATGTGTAGATGAGAAAGAGGCGAGTATGCTCATGGAAGAAGTCCATGAGGGCACATTTGGTACGCACGCCGGCGGGCATGCCATGACGAGAAAGATCCTGAGAGCAGGATATTACTGGCTGACTATGGAGTCGGATTGCTTCAGATTCGCGAAGAAATGTCATAAATGCCAGATTTATGCTGATAGAGTTCATGTGCCGCCGTGCCCATTAAATGTCATGTCCTCCCCTTGGCCGTTCTCCATGTGGGGCATCGACATGATAGGCAAGATCGAGCCCACTGCATCCAATGGTCATCGTTTCATTCTGGTAGCTATCGACTACTTCACCAAATGGGTGGAGGCAGCCTCGTATGCTAATGTGACCAAACAGGTGGTAGCTAAATTCATAAAGAGGGACATCATATGTCGCTATGGAATTCCTGAGCGGATCATTACTGATAATGGTTCGAATTTGAATAACAAGATGATGAAGGAGCTGTGCCAGAGCTTCAAGATTGAACACCACAACTCATCTCCCTACCGGCCGAAGATGAACGGCGTTGTTGAAGCCGCCAACAAGAACATTAAGAAGATTGTTCAGAAGATGGTTGTGACGTACAGAGATTGGCACGAGATGTTGCCGTTTGCCTTGCACGGTTATCGTACGACGGTGCGTACGTCGACCGGGGCAACTCCTTTCTCCTTGGTGTACGGTATGGAAGCTGTCCTACCGTTAGAAGTGGAGATTCCTTCTTTGCGGGTTTTGGTTGATGTGAAACTCGACGAGGCAGAATGGATTACGAATCGTTTGAACCAACTCAGCCTGATGGACGAGAAGAGGTTAGCATTGATTGCATTTGGTCGCCTGTACCAAAGCCGAATGAAGAAAGCTTATGATAAGAAGGTGCGCCCAAGAAGCTTTCAGACGGGTGATCTCGTCCTGAAGAAGATTCTTCCGCCACACTCCGATCACCGGGGCAAATGGACTCCGAATTACGAAGGGCCGTATGTCGTCAACAAGGTCTTCTCAGGAGGAGCTTTGTTGTTATCCACGATGGATGGTGAAGATTTTGCATCCCCGGTGAACGCGGACGCAGTTAAAAAATACTTTGCTTGAAAGAGACCCGCTGGACAAAAAAGGAAAGAGTCCAGGCAAAAAAGGGGCATCCCGGCGAACCAAAAACAGAATAAAAGGTTCGGGCAAAAATCAGGGATATATTGAAAAATGTACACCCGCGAAGTCGAAAACCTACACTGGGCGGCTTCGGCAAAAAAGGGTATCCCGGTGAACTGAAAACCCGTAAAGGGCGGTTCACGCAAAAGTTAGGGATTTGAATAAGCAAATGACTGCGTTCCGCGTGTGGACTTTCATTGTTTAGTGGTGTGGAGGACCTGAGGGCCGTTTATCTAAATCCATCTCTTCCGAAGCTGAAGCGTCGGAGAAGTATCGAAGTCGAGTGGGTCTTAGAGGGATCAACTCATGGTGTTCGTCTACGCCTCGTTGCTGACATTTGTATATACTGATGTATATTTATGTTTTATTTTGCGCGGCTTCCTCATTCCAGGAGTTTGCCTCTGTTGTAAAACATTTTTTGCCCATTCAGGGGTTCATCATCAATAAAATGCACATTGTAATACCCCAAATTTTGCCCTAAGATTTGTCGTCGCATTTCATTGCATTTTTATTGCATTTAATCAATTACTAACAAATTTGTGTAGTCGTTTGACTTTTTGCAGGTAAATATCATATGGCATGCATTTTTTTCTAAAAAGTAAAAATGGCATAATTGGCAAGAGGGCATGTGTAAGGAGTTGTGAGTGTGAGAGGTTGAGAGTTCGAATCTAACTTTTGTCACTTTTTTGTTTTTTATTATTTTTACTCTAAATTTTTCTATCTTTCATTAAAAAATAACAAAAATAGTTTTTTATTATTATTTAATTATTATTTTCGTATTTTAATTAAATCATTTTTTAAAATATTATTTTTTTTCACTTTTTTCTAAATTATTCATAAAAATATCCAAAAAATCATAAAATAAAAAATATTAGAAAAAATTTTGTTCTTTTTATAATATTTTTGATTTTAGGAATCAATAGGATTATTAGTTTTTATTTTAAGTTTATTTTAATTATTTTAAATTATTTAAATTTTATTTTTTTTTAACTAATTATTTAGTTTGGGCTTTAAAATGGGCTTTAGGGACATTATTGACAATTTGGTGTTAACCCTAATTTGCTCCCTATATATACGTGTTGCCTTGTTGAAAAGAGGGGAGAATGAAAAAAACCTAAGAGGAGTGAGTGCCGTTTACCGTTATTTCTATTTCTTCATCTATTACTGTTGTTTCTTTTTCTTCATCGTTTACCGTTATTTCTTTTTCCTTCATCTATTACTGTTGTTTCTTTTTCTTCATCTTTACCGTTATTTCTTTTTCTTCATCTATTACCGTTATTTCTTTTTCTTCATCTATTACTGTTACGTTTATATATATAATTTTTAAATTGTTAGAGTTTATATATATATATATATAAGATTAATTTTTGATCGAATTATGTCGATACGATGTTTGCACATTTGTGTGCATGACGCGTGACATTTGTGTTAGTTCGATCTGATTGCGATGATCGCATTTTTGTGTGAGCAATAATACTGTTTTTTGCTTAATTTCTTTTTCTTTGCGATAAATTTTGTTTCGTCCGATTTAGATCTGGTTGCGATGAGCGCATTTCTGCGTTAGCAACATTGTTGGGTTATTTGACACATTTAAAATTCATTATTGCTTTATTATTATTATTATTATTATTATTATTATTATTATTATTATTATTAGTATTATTATTATCATTATTTATTATTATTATCATTATTATCATTATTATTACCATTATTATTATTATTGTTATCATTAATTTATTAAAACTTGTTATAATATAAAAATCTGTTTTTTAAAATAAATAACATTAACATCTTTTCCAAATTAATATGAAAACCTATTATTTTTAAGAAAAAATTTTTTTTTAGATAAATTTAAAATAATAACTAAAATCTATTTTTTAAAATAATAACTAGAACCGTTATTTATTTTATTTTATTATTGTTCAATTCAAATTTCATTATCATATTGTATCTGCTCCTCTCATGTAACCTCGCGAACTTAACAATCGCTCTTTAAATTCTGCCTTTAAATTTCTGCTTGCATGGTTTAAATTATGACATTATCTCTCTGTTTGCATGATTCAATTATCTCACGCGTTTACCATTATTTCTGTCACATTGCACACATCCGAAGGTTAGGTCTAACTGTTTGGCCGCCGCGCCAATAGTCCGTAAAACTTCACACATTCAATTTCAAATCCTCAAAACTACAAACTACAAACCCTAATTTTCACAAATGCCTCGCCGCAGGCCAAATTACAATTTTACCCCTAGCATTAGGTCAAAGAGCCGCCGCGCTCATTTTAGGGTTTCCCGCCGCGGAATCCCTAACATAACCCTAATTCACTTAACAATTTACAACGTAGATATTGGAGTTTCTACACTCCGCGTAAGCGTGTCCCTAAGATACGTTTATTCCCCATTGAAACCTTGGCCACAGTCAAGACGTTTCTAACCTCCCTTTTGAGGGGAACTACAGTTACTCTGATTCCATTCTCGTAAGGATATGTAGGCACAATATGCGATGTCTTGCCGAGTAAACTTAGAATTAACCCCTAGGTCTTTTTTTTAATTTTCAATCCTTTGTATATACCCTAAAGCAAAATAATTAATGAAATAAATAAAAAAATAAACAAAAGGTTCCCGTAGAGTACTACGGAAGTTTAGGGTGCTAATACCTTCCCTAAATTTAACCAACCCCCGAACCTTAGATCTCTCCCTTTTAGGTTTTTCCTTTCTTTAACATTTCCTTCGGATAAATCAAAGACCGGTTGTAAATGAATTAAGATTCAAGTTAATCAATAGCTTGACATCCAAATTTCACCGCAACAGAAAATGGCGACTTCACTGGGGACTCCTAACTATTGAGGGTTATCCCTATTTTGTTTATTTTTCTTTATATATTTGTTTTATTTTGCTCACTTGTATGTATATATTGGGGTACCTTACTTGGAGTTACTGTGTTGTGAGATAAGTCCTACACCCGGACTTGAGCGACCTTATGATAGGATGGCTGATATATTCGACGAGGCTTATAGGGAGTGAGTCCCGACTAAGCTAAATCGAGAATCACCGCTCAGTTGAGACACTTTCGAAAATGGTTCGGTTGATCAAGTGTAGTCGTGAAAACTTTTACCATTATCGATTGGAGTCTGTGATACTGGGAACCGTAGTACCTTTACACCATCTTGACCTTATATAGGACGTAGTGCGGGAACTATATGGGAGTAGTCCTACAATGGTTGCTACGCGATACTACACTCGAACGAGGTTCTCTTGAGAATATTATCGACCCTTGAGTCAGTCGAGAAGTTGATAATATCCAAAAGATGGGCTGATGACTTTGGGCACTTTTTAGAACCCTTGTTCTGCAGGTACAATTAATCTATAGTACACACCACTTTGGGAAGGGTAGACCTTGACTCCATTCATTGTTCCTCTAAAATTAGGACCTTTGTTTGCTTATGTGCGTTTGTGCTTTGCATCCATAAAGCACCATATCATTTCTAGTTTCAAGGAATTCAAAAGTCCTTTGCAAATTCAAGAAGTCCTACATTTTAAAGTCTAACAGCTTTTCTCACTTTCCTAAAAGGGAATGTTTGCAATCGACCGTTGAAATTCTTGAAACCATTGCATGGCATCAGCATCACATTTTTGCATTGCATTTATCCCCCGGTTTCTCATTCTTGGTCCTATCGTCTTCCAGTGTACCTTTGAGTCGTTAAGCTGATTCCTCGACACAGATATCAGACCAGAAATAGAACAGGAGTCACTTTGATCCTATTCTCATGACTTACACAGAGCTATATCCTGACTTAGTCCGGCAAGGACTGATTACTACAAAGGCTTTACCACCTCCTCTTAATCCTCCGGCTGGATTTAGGGCTGATCTCCATTGTGCTTCCCATGAGGGTGCCCCAGGCCATGACTTGAAGCATTGTTTTGCATTGAAGGCTAGAGTATGTGAATTGGTTAGAACTGGAATACTTGATTTTACAGACAGTCATCCGGATGTTCAGAAAAATCCCTTGCCAGTACATCAGAAAGGAAGTTTTGTCACTAGGCCTTTTGTTTCTCGTTGTTTGCACTTTCCTTATTTTGTTTAAGCTGTTTGCTTTTAATTATGTTTGTACTTTCATTAATGAAATAAGCATTGCGACTTTTGATTCAATTCATTTCCGTCCATTTATTTGCATCTTTATGCTTTATTTTTCAAATGTTTACTTCTTGTCCAAAATTTTGATATGCTAAGATTGGAGGGAGGATGATGAAAACGTTATACCCATAATTGTTGTCAGTATGCTTTCAATCAAACCTTGTTGACGATGTAAGGCATTGTTTCAATTCCCAAACACTGGAGAAATAAGGAAGTTAATCCCTCGTTACCCCCTTCGAGCCTAGAAGTTGGAGTTTCTTTCGTTACAAAAAACCCACAATTTTAACCTTGGGATGGGTAGTTCTCAGTTAACTTGGTTGTGTGTTCATACGATACACCTTTCATTAACAAATTTTCCTTCGCACACGTCAAATAAGTGTCGAAGATGTTTTCTAATCAAAAGGTCGATGATGGTTCACCGTAATCATTAAAATCAAACAGTCACTTTCCTTCACACAAAAAAATAATATAAAAAAATCAAAAGAAGCCCGCTAAGTCAAAACCTATGAAGGAGACTTAGGAAAAACTGGGGCATCCCGCTGACTGTAAACTCTAAAATAAACAGTTCAGGCAAAATTTAGGGATAATACAAAGAGATTTTTAAATCCTTATCTTGAAAATCCTCAATGTCAAAACAATCAAATGTTATAGGGGAGTAGTGGCTGCCCTTTTCATAGGTCCCTTTGACTTCTGAGTCATCATTGCTACGATCAATCAAATCCCTAACTTATGGGAACCTGAATGCATAGTATGAGTTAACTGAGCATAGGACTGAACATCATCACGTAGATTGGGTGGGTACAAATAAATTTTGAGCCTTTATCTTTTATTTCATAAACCGTGAACCAGGCCACATTACAACCCTCAAAAGACCTAATTGAAGCAAGGTTATTTTGAAAGTATACTACAGCAAGGTTGTGTAACCTGACTCCTAAAGATCTTTGTGAATCATTTATTTTGGCAGTACACCTTTTATTTTAAACTTTGAGTGTCTTGAACCGCCTTGTTCTGACTAACGACTCATGTATTTTCCATCTTTCAAAAATAATTTTTCAAAAATCGCATGAACTTTGCATTACCATGTTTGTATGAATATTTTTGTTTGCAAACTGGCTTTCCTCTAAGGAATTTTCAAACAATGAGAAACTTGGTCAAGTGATCTTATCAGGGGCAAGTTCCTTTTACATCCTGTCAAAGAATCAGTTCAAGATTTGTTCAAGGCAATATCTTCTCAGATTTGGTTTATCCAGAGAATTGTTCAAGACTCAGACTGGGGCAAGCCCTCCGAGGATACAGCAAAACAGTCGATTCCACGAATCAGACAGCTGAAGCAATTATCAATTCATTTGACCTGGGGCAGTTTACTTGCATAATCCCCAAGCAGTTATTCATCATTCCTACAGTGACTATCAACTTGATACAATTTAACAGAATGACAGTGATCTCCGTGTTGAGGAATCAGTCCTCCAGTTTTGTCATCTCACAGAAAGAGTCGAGTCTTGTCGTCGACGTCTGCATTTGCATTTGATCATATGTCATAGCATAATTCCTATACATGTGCACATATTGGGTGCTTTACTCCCCATTTACATTTCTATCTTGGGTGCTTTACTCCCCATTTACATTTTTATCTTGGGTGCTTTACTCCCCATTTACATTTTTATCTTGGGTGCTTTACTCCCCATTTACATTTCTATCTTAGGTGCTTTACTCCCCATTTACATTTCTATCTTGGGTACTTTACTCCCCATTTACATTTCTATCTTGGGTGCTTTATTCCCCATTTACCTCTCTATCTTGGGTGCTTTACTCCCCATTTACATTTCTATCTTGGGTGCTTTACTCCCCATTTACATTTTTATCTTGGGTGCTTTACTCCCCATTTACATTTTTATCTTGGGTGCTTTACTCCCCATTTACATTTCTATCCTGGGTGCTTTACTCCCCATTTACATGTCTATCTTGGGTGCTTTACTCCCCACTTACCTTCTATCCTTGGGTGTTTTATCCCCCATGTACCTTTATCCCGGGTGTTTTATTCCCCGTTTACCAGATATTCCTGGGTTTACCTAACATCATGGTGTTTTACCCCCATTTACTTTTTTTTTCTCCCTGAGGTCGTGTTTTACTCGCGTCTTACCTTGTGGGCAAAATTTATTTACTTGGCATCATGGGTGTTTTATCCCCATTTGCGTTTTTCTCCTGAGCTCGTGTTTTACCCGCGTCTTACCTTGCGGACAATTTCTAATTTACTTGGCACCTATCAACAATTTTGTGTCGTGTCTACCCGACGTTCTTCCAGATATGACATGTCTTCTTCCCTAGTGCAATTCCTCGATGGGTCGTCCCCTGTGACGTTGTTTCGTCTGTATCCGTGCATTTGTCATTTTCATCATATGCATCATATCAGATTCATATCATATTTAGCATTATAGTTCGTTTTGTTTTGTCCATATCATTGCATAGCACTGCGTCTAAAGGCAAAATTTTCGGTTATCTGTATTTAAATCCCTCCACCATGATTTCTCGAGTCTCCGTAGCTCAAATCACCCGGTGAAGTTATTTAAATAGGGGCAACTGTAATACCTCAAATTTTGCCCTAAGATTTGTCGTCGCATTTCATTGCATTTTTATTGCATTTAATCAATTACTAACAAATTTGTGTAGTCGTTTGACTTTTTGCAGGTAAATATCATATGGCATGCATTTTTTTCTAAAAAGTAAAAATGGCATAATTGGCAAGAGGGCATGTGTAAGGAGTTGTGAGTGTGAGAGGTTGAGAGTTCGAATCTCACCTTTGTCACTTTTTTGTTTTTTTATTATTTTTACTCTAAATTTTTCTATCTTTCATTAAAAAATAACAAAAATAGTTTTTTATTATTATTTAATTATTATTTTCGTATTTTAATTAAATCATTTTTTAAAATATTATTTTTTTTCACTTTTTTCTAAATTATTCATAAAAATATCCAAAAAATCATAAAATAAAAAATATTAGAAAAAATTTTGTTCTTTTTATAATATTTTTGATTTTATGAATCAATAGGATTATTAGTTTTTATTTTAAGTTTATTTTAATTATTTTAAATTATTTAAATTTTATTTTTTCTTAACTAATTATTTAGTTTGGGCTTTAAAATGGGCTTTAGGGACATTATTGACAATTTGGTGTTAACCCTAATTTGCTCCCTATATATACGTGTTGCCTTGTTGAAAAGAGGGGAGAATGAAAAAAACCTAAGAGGAGTGAGTGCCGTTTACCGTTATTTCTATTTCTTCATCCATTACTGTTGTTTCTTTTTCTTCATCGTTTACCGTTATTTCTTTTTCCTTCATCTATTACTGTTGTTTCTTTTTCTTCATCTTTACCGTTATTTCTTTTTCTTCATCTATTACCGTTATTTCTTTTTCTTCATCTATTACTGTTACGTTTATATATATAATTTTTAAATTGTTAGAGTTTATATATATATATATAAGATTAATTTTTGATCGAATTATGTCGATACGATGTTTGCACATTTGTGTGCATGACGCGTGACATTTATGTTAGTTCGATCTGATTGCGATGATCGCATTTTTGTGTGAGCAATAATACTGTTTTTTGCTTAATTTCTTTTTCTTTGCGATAAATTTTGTTTCGTCCGATTTAGATCTGGTTGCGATGAGCGCATTTCTGCGTTAGCAACATTGTTGGGTTATTTGACACATTTAAAATTCATTATTGCTTTATTATTATTATTATTATTATTATTATTATTATTATTATTATTATTATTATTATTATTATTATTATTATTAGTATTATTATTATCATTATTTATTATTATTATTATCATTATTATCATTATTATTACCATTATTATTATTATTGTTATCATTAATTTATTAAAACTTGTTATAATATAAAAATCTGTTTTTTAAAATAAATAACATTAACATCTTTTCCAAATTAATATGAAAACCTATTATTTTTAAGAAAAACTTTTTTTTTAGATAAATTTAAAATAATAACTAAAATCTATTTTTTAAAATAATAACTAGAACCGTTATTTATTTTATTTTATTATTGTTCAATTCAAATTTCATTATCATATTGTATCTGCTCCTCTCATGTAACCTCGCGAACTTAACAATCGCTCTTTAAATTCTGCCTTTAAATTTCTGCTTGCATGGTTTAAATTATGACATTATCTCTCTGTTTGCATGATTCAATTATCTCACGCGTTTACCATTATTTCTGTCACATTGCACACATCCGAAGGTTAGGTCTAACTGTTTGGCCGCCGCGCCAATAGTCCGTAAAACTTCACACATTCAATTTCAAATCCTCAAAACTACAAACTACAAACCCTAATTTTCACAAATGCCTCGCCGCAGGCCAAATTACAATTTTACCCCTAGCATTAGGTCAAAGAGCCGCCGCGCTCATTTTAGGGTTTCCCGCCGCGGAATCCCTAACATAACCCTAATTCACTTAACAATTTACAACGTAGATATTGGAGTTTCTACACTCCGCGTAAGCGTGTCCCTAAGATACGTTTATTCCCCATTGAAACCTTGGCCACAGTCAAGACGTTTCTAACCTCCCTTTTGAGGGGAACTACAGTTACTCTGATTCCATTCCCGTAAGGATATGTAGGCACAAGATGCGATGTCTTGCCGAGTAAACTTAGAATTAACCCCTAGGTCTTTTTTTTAATTTTCAATCCTTTGTATATACCCTAAAGCAAAATAGTTAATGAAATAAATAAAAAAATAAACAAAAGGTTCCCGTAGAGTACTACGGAAGTTTAGGGTGCTAATACCTTCCCTAAATTTAACCAACCCCCGAACCTTAGATCTCTCCCTTTTAGGTTTTTCCTTTCTTTAACCTTTCCTTCGGATAAATCAAAGACCGGTTGTAAATGAATTAAGATTCAAGTTAATCAATAGCTTGACATCCAAATTTCACCGCAACACACATTATTCAGCAATTCTGCTTGTCTGTTTAGCATTTATCTGTTTTGTTTGCGAATGAAAACGCCGATGTTTTTTTTGATAAAATGCGCATACATAAACTTACGGGCTTAGGCCCATTGATTGTTGAAACAATTAATCAACTGAATATTTTCACGAGATAATAACCTGGATAGGCCCCTTTGAGGAGGGTATCTTGTCTGTTTGTTTGTGTCGTCGCAGGTGTAGCGCCTTCCAGAAGATGCGCCGTGCGCATCCCCGAAGCAGGGCGAGTCCTCTTTCTCCAGCAGAGTTCAGAAGTCTCTCCTCCGCAGAATCTGAACACAGAATAGTGAGCATTGATATGTCTCCCCACGCAGAGATGATTCTCTTCCCCAAGCAGACGCATCCCGAAGGAACGTCACCTCATCAGCTGAGTCAAGCACCGAAGAATGATGTCTTCTCCCCCAGCACCGGGTCACAAGTGCAGATTTCAGAGGAATGTTCGAGTACCGAAGCTCGTGTTTCCCCAGTAAAGTCACCAAAGCAGGCGTCTCCCCCCAGCACTGGGTCACAAGTGCAAATCTTGTAGGAAGTTGTTCGTGCCAGACTGAAGTCTCCAGCGAAGTTGAAATTCCTCACCAGAGCCGTATTCTCTCCCGAAGTTGGATGATTCCCTCTTCCCCAGTAGAGTGTTGGAGCAGCTAATGTTGTATTCCCCTGCAGGGTTGTACTCTCCCCCGAAGTCAGATGATTCCTTCTTCCCCAGCGGAATTGAAATTCCTCATCAGAGTCGTACTCTCCAGTGAAGTAGAATGATTTCTCTCTCCCCGGCTGAATCCGCAGATCCCCAGGAGAGCAGAATCCTTGAGAGCAGTTGGGACCATGAGTGGATTTTCCCTAGCAGAGTATTGAACAGTTGGTGCTGTATTTTCCCCAGAGTCGCACTCTCTCCAGCGAAGCGGAATGACTTCTCCTTCCTCAGCCGAGTTTGCAGATGTCCAAGAGAGCCGAGTCCTTGGAGGTTGATCAAATCATGTCCAGTTGTTTCCCCAGTGGAGTGTTGAGCAGCTGAAGTTGTTTCCCCACGGAGCGGTTATCCCCAGAAGAGTAGCCGAGACGGCCGCGCAGTTTATTCTCGCGATTGACATCACTTTCTCTCAGCAGGGCCAGGTTCTCGTAGAGCTTTCGTCCCCTGTAGTAATCAACTGAAGTTGTTTTCCATGCAGCTGTCCGCGGAAGATCAATTCCCCAAACAGAGTCCGATTGATACTGGCATGCAGTTTTCTCCTCAGCAGGATGATTCCTCTATCTGAGTAGTTCTTTTCTCCTTGACAGGAGAATTCCCCTTCGACATTTATTTTACTGACGGGATTGCATAGCATTGTGCATGATTGCATAGCATTTAGCATAAACGCATAGCATTTCCACCATGTGGGGCATGGCGCAGAAACATATGCATCATAAGCATGATCTAGGTTATTATCATCTTTGTTTTACAGGTGTTCGGCCGAAGGATCAGTTGCTCAGGATGATTCCTGGCATTCTCCCCAATGAGGTCGCTTTCTTGAGATGATTCTTGAAGACCCCGGTGTAACTCCCACAGTCGCTCGCTCAAGATGATTTTTGAGATCCCCAGCGAAGTCTTCAGTTCGAGATGATTCTCGAATCCCTCAGCAGGGCCATTTGCTCAAGATGTTTTGTGGGATCCCCAGCACAGTCTCCCGAGTTATTTGCTTAAGATGATTCTTAAGACTTCAGTGCAGTTTCCCGAGTTGGTCGCTTGGGATGATTCTTGAGCTCCCCAGTAGCGTCCCCAGCAAGAGTTGTCCAGGATAATTCCTGGAATCCCCAACGGAGTGGAGGCCTTTTCCCCAGCAGGTGGTTGGCATTTCCCCAGCAGCAGGCAGGTAGATTGATATCCCCAGCCGAGCACAGCCAGGAGTGGTAGATGAAATGTTTCCCTAAGCAGATCCCGAAGGATTGTCCAGCAAGCTGAAGTTTGTTTATCCCCGTGAGTTTGAGAACCTAATGACATGAGTGTCTTGTAGCCTGGCGGCTATGTTCCCCAGAAGGGTCGTTTCCCAGAGAGCCGTTCAGGGCATTTATCGCATTCCCCATGCAGAGTATAGCTGAGGATAGTGTGTTGATCAGCCTGATGTGTTGTGCTCTCCGGAGGAGCCCGTCATCCTCAAGTGTAAGTCCAGATGAGATCGGCAGAAAATGCAGCTCCCCTGAAGGGTAGCTCTTCCTCAGCATAATGGTTACTCTCCCCAAGGGGATGATTCCTCTTCCCAGCATTTATTTCGTTGGGGCATTTCCTTGCATGATTGCATAACATTTACTCAAAAGCGTAGCATTCCGTCTCGCGCGGAGCATTACGCCTGTTTTTCCAGCATTGCATATGAAGCATGAACCAGGTGGTTACCGTGCTCTCGAACAGAAGCACTTGCTCCCCAGTAAAGTTGGTAGGAATCGTCTGAGTGAACTCTTTCGTTATTCTCCAGCAGTTGTTGAAGTCGTTTGGGTGAACTCTCTCGTCTTTCTGCAGCAAAGTCTACAAGGTGGTTTGGGTGAACCCTTCTTCCTTTTCCCCAGTGAGTCGTCAGGATTGTTTGGGTGAACCCTCATTCCTCTCTCCTCAACAGAGTTGTTAACCTGGTGATTATGTCCGGTGACCCGGCATGTTTTTATTTAGCAACGACTTGACAGGATGTCAAGAGAATAGCAGCGTGATATGTTTGCTCCAATAGTGATGTCTAATCTGAAGATTGACTTCGTAAACGCCTGAAGGCGATAGCAGAAGGTTCCTGTGAGTTCAGATTTCCTTGTTGATGAATCAACGTGTGGATGAAGACAAGGTTCCAAAGTTAACAAGATGAACCGTGTTGGTCTGAAGGCCAAGTCAGTTGTCCTGAGGTGATGATTGATCGCGATCAAGTGAATGGTGTTTCTTCTGACTGAAGTCGAAGATGTTTCTCCAGCTGAAGCGGAGTTTTGCCTGAAGGAAAAGTGTTTGAATCCCCGTAGAGTCATGAATGGCTCAGGATACCATTTCTCTGACTGAAGTCACAGATTTCCCAAGCTGAAGCGAAGGTGCCTGAAGGCAAGGTTATCCCAAAGGTCATGAATGACCTAGGATTCACTTTTCGGACTGAAGGCCGAAGTATATCCCTGACTGAAGTCACGGATGCTCTATAGCAGAGGTGGAGTTGCCTGAAGGCAGATCCATGTATCCTTGAAGGCCAAGGACCATTTCTTCAGACTGAAGTCGAAGATACCTCCTGCAGAGTTGCCGACGGGCAAAGTTTACATCCTTGAAGGCCAAGGATGCTTATCTTTAGAAGTACTTGAAGATCTTTTCTAGCTGAAGCTGGAATCGCCGAGGGGCCAGGGTTTCATCTATCCTTGAAGGCCAAGGATTCCATCTTCAGAAGTACTTGAAGATCTTTTCTAGCTGAAGCTGGAAGTGGCCAGGGGCCAGGGTTTCATATATCTTTAATGTTGAAGTTCTACGGTGGGTCAGTTGTGCAGTAGTATCCCGATGTTCGTTATGGTTCTGAGGGTGAACCCCAGATCAGAGTGTGCTCGGTTAAGTCTCTCATTCCCAGCGGAGTAGTTTCAAATACGCCAGTGTACCTTTGTTCCATTTACCAGGGGTGAACCCCAGGTCAGAGTATGTTTGTGTTCGACGGCGATGTTGAATATGTCCGGCGGCGAGGTTGGATTTGTTCGACGGCGAGGTTGAATGTTTGTTTGACGGCGAGGTCAGATTATGATTGGTTCGACGGCGAGGTTGAATGTTTGTTTGACGGCGAGGTCAGATTATGTTTGTTCGACGGCGAGGTTGAATGTTTGTTTGACGGCGAGGTCAGATTATGTTTGTTCGACGGCGAGGTTGAATGTTTGTTTGACGGCGAGGTCAGATTATGTTTGTTCGACGGCGAGGTTGGATGTTTGTTTGACGGCGAGGCCAGACTCTTTAAATCCCCAGTAGAGATGATGTTTGTACGACGGCGATGTCGAGTGTCTCTCAGAGCGACTTTTGTTTCCGACGGCGATGTCAGATTCAGTTTTCCAGCGGCGATGTTGGGCATGTCAAGTTGATCCAGTCTTCTGACGGCGATGTCAGGTGATGCAGATCCTTTAGTTCTCCAGCGGCGATGCGGGGTATTTTGGCAGATTTAGTTCTCCAGCGACGATGCGGGGTATTTTGATTGTCCGATGGCGAGGTCAGATGTAGTTCTCCAGCGGCGATGCGGGGTATTTTGTCAGATGTAGTTATCCAGCGGCGATGCGGGGTATTTTGTCAGATGTAGTTCTTCAGCGGCGATGCGGGGTATTTTGTCAGATGTAGTTCTCCAGCGGCGATGCGGGGTATTTTGTCAGATTTAGTTCTCCAGCGGCGAGGCGGGGTGTTTTGGGTGATCGACGACGATGTCAGATTTAGTTTTCCGGCGGCGATGTTGGATGTTTGTTTCCCCGAGTTATGGTTGTTCCTGACGATGATGTCAGGTGGTTTGGCCTCCCAGCGACGATGTTGGGTGTTCCTCAGAATTTTGTCTGCTTCTGACGGTGATGTCAGATGGTTTTAGTCTTCCAGCGGCGATGTTGGGTGTTTGGTTGCCTGAAGATGATGTCAGAAGAAGTTAATGTGGATAACTGACGGCGATGTCAGATCGATATTTCTCCAGCTAGTTGTTGAGCAGCTAGTGTTGCAGTGTTCGAAGGTTTGTTCCCCGCAGAGTATCGTGTGCTCGTGCATTTGGCAAATTTTCGGGTTTACCGGTATTCAACCGTCTCGCACCTTGATTGGCTGAGAGCCGTTCGCTTCTCATCCAGTCAGGTTCAAGCCGTTTGAATAGGGGCAGCTGTTGCACCCCAAAATTTGACCAACAATTATTTACCCATCAAGTGTTTGAAGGTTGATACCTTCACCAGAAAGTTCAGGAGATCCTCAGGAGAATTGGTTGAAACCAGAGTTGTGTGTCTCCTAGCTTGAGAGTTGTGGGAGCTCCTCGGATGATTCTGAGACTTTGAGAATGAACTTGAAGCTTTGAGAAAGTTTATGAGATGTCTTGATAGCCATCATGAAGCCTATAGAAGTCATTGTGCAAGAATTCAGAAGATTCAACCATGAGGGGTGAAATTAGGGTTTTGACTGGGTCAACCCTAAGTCCACTGAAGATTTGGAGAAGGTTGAGACCCAATCCAAGGGCCATGAGATCATGGAATGATGTATGGAGATGTTATAAAGATGATTCCTAGGCCAACTCATCATGATTGAGGAGTTTGAGAAGTTTTGAGTTAGGGTTTCTGAGGATTGCCAGTGAAAAAACCCTAATTTGATCCCTATCTTCCAGGCAGTTTTAGCTCAAGATGTGATTGATATCTCATCTTCCCCACAACATGAATGTTGTAGAGCTTGTTCCTAGATTTAATTTTAGTGGTGGAAGTCCTTGATAGGAGTTGCAGAGCTCAAGTTATGGTTTTGACAAATTACAGGTCAGCAGAGGTGTGTGAATCTGGGTCCTTGAAAGTCACCCAACTTGCAGACAACTTTTGCCCTAGTAGGATGATTCCTATGATTTCTTGGTAAACATGAATGTTGAAGAGAATCTTCTTAGATTTCTATAGAGTACTAGAAGTCCTTGATAGGATTTATAGAACTCAACTTATGGTTTGAACAAGACAGGGGTATTTTGGTCATTTGGCAGTTATAGGTCATTTTAAGCAAAGGCCATATCTCCTATTTCCAAGCCTCAAATGGAAAAACTCAAAACATCAAAGTTGTTCAAAATGGGATTTTAAGCCTATAAAAGAGGTCATGAGTTATTGAAAAAGCTTGTAGCAAGGATTTACAAGATTGGGTAAAAATGACCTAAAAAATGGCTTATAAGTTGAAAAAGTTGAAATTGAATTTTGGTTTAGGAGATGTACAAATCCAAAATAGGTCATCCAATATGTCATTTTGACTCCAAACAATATTTTAAAAACAATGGTTCAAGTAGAATTTTGATTAGAAGCATAGAAATAGGGGTTACTTTGTAATGTTGTTACTTGCATATTAAGGCAACTTGACAAAACTTCACCAAAGGCAAGGAAGTGCATGTTTTTCACTCATTCTTTCTCAATATCTCTTGTAAGGAGATTTTAAAGCCAATTTGACAAGCTTAAGGCATGAGATAAAGGATATCCAATGTATCATTTCATGAGAAATTCTATAACATTCTAGCACTTTCCATGAGTTTCTAGATTATTCTTTTGATTGTTATAAGAAGGATGAATCACAATGAGGGAAAGGTGGGTGAAAGTTGCTGAGTTCATTGGAGAGAGTGAGAGAGAAAGTGCCATTGCTAAGTTTCTTCAAGATCAAGCAAGATCCAATTCCTTCTTCTACAAGCCTCATTCACCTCAACTCTTGCAAACAGAAAGGTATTCATCATTGGAGGAAGATTTGGAGAGGATTTCAAGTGCTAGATCAAGCTCTAACACCACTCACCATTGAAGTTTGACAGGTTGGTAACTTGATCTATAGGTCCATAATTATGTACATTCTGTTAGAATCCTAGGTGTAAGATCAACATGCTAGGTTAGAGGAAGGTTTTCTGAGAGTTAGAGGAAGATCCATGAGGTTTCGTGGCAGGGTACCAATTCTTGCAAGATTGATAGCAAGCTGTTTAGTGTGCATTAATGGATATGGTATAGTTTAGTTTGGTTAGGGTAACATGGAGGACAGAATTACATCATTAGATTGAAGCTTTATTAAGATTGATACCAGAGAATCATGGTGGAACCCAAGCATTCGTGTGTTCTGTTAGGATGATTTAAGGAGTTTCAGAGAAAGCTACTTGTATGGTTGTGTTCATGGTAATCAGTAGTACAACTTTGCTTTTGGAATTGTTGAATTTCATGAAGAAATGGAGGAGAACGAGTTGATGGAAATTCTGGCATGGGGTTAGGGTTTCTGAAAACCCTAGGGTATGTTTGGGGACGATGAACTCCCACCGTTGGATTAGTCTGGTTATTTGACTTCTTCGCATGATCGCACGGCTCCAATTCAATTTCAAAAACGGAGGGAAATGTTAAGGCCAAAACGCTGCGTTCAATTAAGTGGAAAATTCTGGGCTTCAGCAGACCAATGCTATTCACACCTCCACCATGGGCCCAATCAGAAAACGAACTAAATTTTGATGCTATTTGCACCGTATCTCTTTTATTTTTCTTTTAATTTCTCAAATGATTTTCTGAGCGCAGGTGGGCCTATCCCAATTAATATCTGCACCTCCCACATTCATGGCCCATCTCAAAATGAACTGAGGCGCATTGCTCATGACACCCCCTCCCCCATTTATTTCATTTTTCTTATTTCAATTTCTTTTATATTTCTTGCATTTTAATAAATCCACATAAAATTCAAAAATTAATATTTTTCACTTCTTGTTTTTTTCACATATTCATAATCATGTCTAGAAAAACGTAAATAAATAAAATTCTCATTTTATTTTATTTTAATATTTTTAGAGTATTTTTCATTTAAATGGCTTTTAATATGTTTTAGTTGATACTTAATTTTGTAGAATTTGTTTTAGGACTTTCCCTTTGGATTTTTGAGCCATTCTTTTTGGCATAGTTAGATATTGAATCATAGGTCATGTAGAATTTAATTCTCAATTTGTAGATTAAAATTTGATATAGTTTGCTTGTTTGGAATTTAGGTGCTCATAATTAGGGTTTTAGGTTGTATAAGTAGATTTGAACCATTTTGTTTTGGGGTTTATAGGCCAAATTAGTGCATGGGGAATATATGGGTTAAGGGTAAGTATGTATAGAATCCCCTAGGATTTTGCTAGAATATTGTATGGTGTTTTAGTATTTTTAATTGATTTTTGAATGTATGGTTAGTATGTGTGTTGCTTAAAGGCATAGTTTGTATTGTTGTGCTTGTTTTTCTTCTCCTTTGAGTGTGTGAGCTTTGAAGATTGAGTTGAAGACCTTGTGGATCATCATTGAAGCTTTGAAGACCTTGCAGAGGAGTTTAGCTTAGATTTTGTTGTTTTGTTTATAGGATCATAAGTGCATAGGTAGAGCCTTAGATAGAATACTTTTATTCAATAAACAAGGAGTGTCTTGTTCACCTCCTTCCTTCTCTGTGACATAAAGTCCCTTAAGGGTATTCACCTCTCTCCTTTGGAGGGATTAGTGACCTTGCCCTCTGAGGTAGAACTTTGAGAGAGCCTTTCCCTTTGATGTTAAGTCCTTAATGGCATCCTTTGGAAGTTAGTAAGCACTGTAACATCCTCACCTCATCCTGTTGACTGAATCTTGTTTGCTGGAGCCTTTGAGCCATTGAAGATAGAAGCTGAAGCTTTGAAGAGGATGATTCCTTGAAGATTGTTGAAGTCTGAAGACTTTGTGAAGATCAAGTTGATACTTGAAGATCCCCGAAGATAGTGAAGCCTGAAGGTGGAGCTGATCAAAGAAGCTGAAGCTCAAGGGAGAAGATGAGTTGATACTCATGTTGTAGGGTTGATACCTGGAAAGCAAGTGATCTCTGAAGTCTGAAGACTGAGTTACTGCTGGAGGGGCTGAAGCTTTCTTCTATTTTTCTTTGCTGTATTGTGTGTTTTGTCTGATTTGTCTGTTGCATTAGAATAAGCTCATTTAGAATAAGTTCAGTCCAGGAGCATGATTGCATTAGAGGTTGAGTTGCTCCCTCTGCTTGTATTGTTATTGCGTAGCTTTGCTTGCGGGTATTCGGTAGAGCCCAGCTCCCTTGCCCATGTGTTTATTTTGCTTGATAGCATGATTTCATTTCTTTTATCTGCATGATTGCAGTTTACCGTTTATTGCTTGATAGCATGTTGTTTATTTTTCAGCATGATTACTGTTATTTCATGACTGGCTTGAGGTCGAGACGAGCTTGTAGAGGCTGAAGCCCCACACACATTTCCTCCCTCACTTGCATTGAATGCATGTTACTGTTAAGCTGATGCTTTGTCTGTTTTGGTGTATCATTGACATGATCCCTTAGGACTCTCATTTCCTTTGATAAGGATTTGATGATAGACTTTTAGGTTGAAACCTATGCATGACAACATCTAGGAGTTCCCTGTTCAAACCTCAACCATAGGATGAATCCATGGCATGATAACAGTAGGACTTGATAGTCTCCCTCCTAGTTGGGCCTGTTCTCTTCTCACCTCAAAGCAGTTTAATATACAGTAATCATGAATGATTTCTTTCGTACGTTACGAGCCTTAAGCTATCTGAGAAAGGATTGTGGGAGAGTTTCTTTTCCATAGTCTGGATGTTTAGTATGGTACCCTTTGGGTGACATGCGACGCATTCACTCTCAGGTCATAGTCTCTAGTGCGGTTGAGATCGCAAACACAATAAAAAACACTTCTTTCAGGAGATAACCTGTAGTTTCCCGAACTACGTTTGCTCTGATCTTTCATACCAGATGAAAGTACGTAGGCATAGGATGCGATGTCCTAGCAAGCAACCTTCCCCACCTTTCCCCGTAATCCTTCGTAGGCCGAACTACGTTGACTCTGATTTCTCATTCTCTGATGAGAATACGTAGGCATAAAGTGCGACGCTTTGCCGAGTCATTTTTCTTTTCTTTTTCAGCCAGCCTTGATAGGTAGATAGATTATAACCAACCCGTCCAAGTAAACAAACAAGCGAGGATCCCGTCGAGTACGACGGACGTGAGGGGTGCTAATACCTTCCCCTTGCGTAACCGACTCCCGAACCCAGACAATGGTTGCGATGACCTTGTCTTACCCTTTTTCGTCAGGTTTTTCCGATCGTTTCCTTTCCCGCTCCGAGGGATAAATAACGAAAGGTGGCGACTCTTCTGTCATGCCGGCACCTTATTTTCGCGCAAGCGACAGCTGGAAGTCAAGTTTCCTGCAAAAACCCTCCCACTCACGGGTATGGACCTAAACTGACACAGGTTCGGCATCCTATGCGGTCATCAGCGTCACAGACTTTCAAGAGAGACGATACGATACCCGGAAGGTGTGGCATCATCATCTCTTGAAGAGACCTCACTTAGCTGAATCCCAAATGATCGGTCCCTAGAGTCGACAATCCTCCAAACCAACAACCCATCAAGCCCAAAGGGCTGGAAAAGAAGTCAACCGGGAGAACCTCGTCTGAGCGTGGATTTCATGAGACACTAGTGCCTGCAAAGCAAGCACGCGCCCACTAATTTCCACAACTAATGCTAGGTACACTCAAGCCTAGGTCTGGCTTTTCACTCATCAGAGCTCCCCTCCCCACAACAGCACAATAGCAACAGATAAAAATATAGTGCAGAAAATGTAAATACATCAGTAATATATAATATACAACATACAACACAAAAATAAACACCCACAGACACGCAACCAAGCGCTAGGATTGACTCACGTAGGGAACCGTTGGAGTCCCCAGCAGAGTCGCCAACTGTCGCTACTGCGAAAATCGGCGCCGGCTATGACAAAAGAGTCGCCACCGTGCGTTATTTATCCCAACGGAGGGAAAGGAAATGCTCGAAGTAAACCTACCACAAAGACGGGAAAGGAATGGTCATCGCAACCAAATCCTGGATTCGGGAGTCGGTTACGCAAAGGGAAGGTATTAGCACCCCTCACGTTCGTCGTGCTCGACGGGATCCACGCTTGTTGGTTTGTCTAAAGGATGCAAAAACAATCTATCTACAGCTTCTAAGTCTAAACGGAAGGAAACTGAATCAGTAGAGCGTCGCACTCTATGCCTACGTATTCTCAAGAGAGAAAGTCAGAGTCAACGTAGTTCAGGAAACTACGGGGAATTGGCTCGCCGAGATATCGCATCTCGTGCCTACGTACCTCCACACAGCGTGAAAGATCAGAGCTTACGTAGTTCAGGCTAACTACGACTATACAGGGTGTTCTCGATCACACAGGAGTGAAAGAAGTTTGGCTTTAGAGGTACGGGGACCTACAGAACTTAAAACTACGGTTTGGTCTCAAATGCGCAAAGGAAAGAGAAAGGGAAACACCCGTCGTCAGCGGGAAAGTCTCGATCGCACGGCAGCGAGAGAACAGAGAGGTTAGTTGTTAGTGTGCTCACTAGGATATCGCATCCTATGCCTACATATTCTCATTCGGTATGAGAAATCAGAGCAGCTGTAGTTCAGCGGGAAAGTGAGTTTCGATTGCACGGGGGCAAGAGAAGGGGTCTCGATCGCCTGAACGCGAGAGAAAAGGGGTTTCGATCGCACGGGGCGAGAACAAAGAGGAAGCAGGCCTACGCCTAAACGGGAAGGAACTCGGGACACACACGCAAGAACCTAAGGCGTAGGAGCGAATGCATCGCATGTCACCCTAAGGGTACCATACTAGACATCCTAGACGATTGAGAAGTAACTCCTCAACTATCATTTCCTACGTATCTAATGATACAGCTCACAACACTCGACGGTTGCCTGAAGACTTGAATAAGATGATGATGTTGAACGAAGCGGCTCCGTTGGCTCTCGACATGCGCACAAGCTCCATTCCAATCTTCTCCTCTCCGGATCCTTGACGAGGACACTCGAATCAGGAACAATGTAACGCTTAGACCGTCATGTTTCGACTTATGCGAGAAATCGAACTCTAATAGGTAGCGTGTTGATGTCTGTGTCAAAGACAAGATAGAGAAATGATATCGAAAATCATTCTTCAATTGAATCATGCCACACGGCCAGCCAACAACAGTCAAAAGTACAATCAGATAAAAAGAAGAAACGAGGAAAGAAGAAAGGTCTTGGACCCTGCATTATTTGTCAACAAATTAGATAACATCGCATTGCGAAAGTACTGTCCTTAACCTGAAAAATGACAAAGCGAGATAACAAGTCTAATAATAAAATGGAAATTGCATCCTAAAATTGAAACTAAACTCCTAATAGCAAAGTCAAGAGAAATTACGTAATATCCTAAATGACTATTTCTATAATAAGGAACTAAACTCTCCTAAAAAAATAAAACTATGTAACGGTTTAATATCCTAAAATCTAGAATTAAAATCTATGCTATTATTTCTATATTTAATATTTCCTTTAAAATCCTAAGAGAAAAATATGCAAAGAAATAATAAAAATAAAATAAAAGGACAGCCAGAAAAGGGGGGATTTTAGTTCATTAGGGGTACAGGCAGAAAAATACAATGGGCCCAGCCCAACAAAAATAAAACAAAAACGGGGAGGAGGGTGAAAATGGAAAAAGGGGGTGCAAGTCAGCAATTCGCTGGGCTTATTGCTCAGCCCAATAACCAAAAACATTGAGGGAAAGGGGGGGTGTGAAGCTGAAACAGAGGTATGGATCAAAAAAACCTGTTGGGCTCAGTAGTTCGGCCCAAAACGACCAAACCTCCTTCCACGTCTCCCCATTCCAAACTCTGAAAACCCTAAAACTTCTCCTTCATTCCCAATTCACTGTTCGTATTCCGTCGTAAACCTCTCAGATTCTCTCTCGTTTCACCACCTCTGTAAATTCCTCCACCTCAAATCTCCATCTTCAATTTGTTCACCACGTTCCTGTTAACACAGTAAGAAAACCATCCTTCTAACAAACACACATGCGAAGATGAGATGAATAAGTGGAAATCTGGAGATGATGCATGTTCTTCGTGCGAAGATTTGAAGGATTTGGATGAAGTTGATGACGAACACATAAAGATCTGACGATGATCTGGAGATTCGAGTGAAGACTGATGATGTTACTGGAAAAATCTGGATGAACGATGTAGATCCTTGTTGATTTTGGTTCTTGAGGATGATGAAGACGAAGCAGATCGTTGATGATTTTCTGATGGTTCCGATGAGCAAACATTGCAGATTCTTGGATCTGGAAGAGATCGATGCTCATCGATGATGATCGCTGGAAACGGATGAACGCCTGATGAACATGCTGTTAACATCTTGAAGACAGATGAAGATCTAGTGAAGGTTTCACAAGCGGATATTCTGGGAATATCAGTTGAAGACCTCGAACTCGGATGAACACGATGAAGATCGTGTAGTTTCTGGGGATTGAGTTGAAGATCTACGACTTCTAGAAAATTGTATGAATGTTGATGAGGATCTGTGGTGAAAGCGAGTTGAGGATCATCGATGATTTCAAGAACACGATGAACAAATCTGGAAAACGGTTGAGTTTCAGACGAAATCTGGAAAACGGTCATGAAGTTCCGGTGACAAAAACATGAACAGAGATGAAGGTGGACGAAGAGATATGAGGAAACTGATGAATTTTCCGGCGTATTGGCAGTTTTCCGGCGACGGTTAGGGGCTCCGACGGGTGGTTACGGCGAGGCCAGCGGCGGCTGCATGGCCGGCGGCGAGGAGAAAACGGTGAAGCCAGGGAGAGACACGTGTGGGGTGAGGTGTCAGGGAAAGAGAATGGTGGAAAGTGAGGTGGCGGATGGAGAGAATGGAGACATGGAAAATAGTGTGGCACTTTATACTGATGCCAAGTGGCAGAATTTGGACTTGGGCCGCAGAACTGGACACCTAGCCCACCGAAAGCTGATTAAGGACTTTGATTGCAATTAAGACTCCACTAATAACACACTTAAAAACTAATGGCTGCACCTAATTAAAATGAAATTTAATACTGCTAATTAATAAAAGCTGACCCTAATTACTGAAACTAACTCTAACCTAATTAACATCTAAAATGAACCTTGATTAATAAAAGCTAATTAATAAAACTAACTCTAATTAATACTGTTTAATTAAACTAACCTAAACAAACTCTAATAAATTCTAATAAAAGAAAAACCTATTAAACTAAACAAATCAATTAAACTAATACCTATTTAAAAATAAAATCTAGAAATAAAATATATTAAAAATCTATAAAAACTATTCAATTAATCTAAAAAAATATATTTAAATTCTAAAACACTATATTAAAATCTATTTAAAACTATTTAAAAAAAGAATTATCTATTTAAAATTCTAAAAAACTATTAAATCCTATAAGAAAATATTAAAAATTCCTATTTAATATCTAGAAAAATTCAATTAAATCTATTAAAATCTATTAAAATCTATTAAAAATCCAAAAAATAAAAGGGGAAATTCTAAAAATGCCAGGAAGCCAATTAAATTGATTAGAGAACAACTGCGCAACTATAGCAAAATAAGCGGTAAAAACCGGACACCAAAATGTCCTCAAAAACAACAGCGAGAGCTGAAAACACCGAGACAGGCACAAATTCTCAAAATACACTTATTCGAACTGGCCTGAACTGCCTGAAACGCCAGGGGAGGCTGTAATCCCGATAAAATCAAAAATGGATGAAAAAATGCAATGTATGCGGTATGTGAGTGAGAATGCAAAATGCGTCGAAACATAAACCAGATGTGGGAACCGGTTGGTCAAATTTTGGGGTGCAACAGGCAAGTAAGTTTATGCATGCGCATTTTATCAAAAACATCGGCGTTTTTTTCCGCAAACAAAACAGATAAATGCTAAACAAACAAACAGAATTGCTGAATAGTATACATTTTATTGATAACGAACCCCTGAGTGGGTGAAAATGTTTTACAACAGATGCAAGCTCCTGGAATGAGGAAGCTGCGCAAATATAATAACATAAATATACATCAGTATATACACAAATGTCGGCAATGAGGCATAGACAAACACCATGAGTTGATCCCTCTATGACCCACTCGACTTCGATACTCCTCCGACGCTTCTGCTTCAGAAGAGATTGATTAAGATAAACGGCCCTCAGGTCTTCCAAACCACTAAACAATGAAAGTCCACACGCGGAATGCAGTCATTTGCTTTTTCAAATCCCTAACTTTTGCCTGAATCGCCCTTTCGGGTTTTCAATTCATCGGGATACCCTTTTTTACCAAAGTCGCCCTTCCAGGTTTTCGACTTTGCGGGTGTACATTCTTTTCTTTTATATCCCTAATTTTTGCCCGAACCTCTTTCCTTTTTTATGGTTCGCCGGGATGCCCCATTTTTGCCTGGATATTCTTTTTCTTTCCAGCGGGTCATTCTTTAAGCAAAGTATTTTTTAACTGCGTCCGCGTTCACTGGGGATGCGAAATCTTCGCCATCCATCGTGGATAACAACAAGGCTCCTCCCGAGAAGACCTTGCTGACGACGTACGGACCTTCGTAATTGGGAGTCCACTTGCCCCGGTGATCGGAGTATGGACGAAGAATCTTCTTCAGGACGAGATCACCCGTCTGAAAGCTTCTAGGACGCACCTTCTTGTCATAGGCTTTCTTCATTCGGCTTTGGTACAGACGACCATATGCAATCGATGCTAACCTCTTCTCGTCCATCAGGCTGAGTTGGTTTAGTCGGTTCTTAATCCATTCTGCCTCGTCGAGTTTCACATCAACCAAAACTCGTAGAGAAGGGATCTCAACTTCTAACGGTAGGACAACTTCCATACCGTACACCAGTGAGAAAGGAGTTGCCCTGGTTGATGTACGTACCGTTGTACGATAACCGTGCAGTGTAAATGGCAACATCTCGTGCCAATCCTTGTAGGTCACGACCATCTTCTGTACAATCTTCTTGATGTTCTTATTAGCCGTTTCAACGGTGCCATTCATCTTCGGCCGGTAAGGAGATGAGGTGTGATGTTCAATCTTGAAACTCTAGCACAGCTCCTTCATCATCTTGTTATTCAGATTCGAACCATTATCAGTAATGATCCGCTCGGGAATTCCGAAACGACAGATGATGTCCCTCTTTATGAATTTAGCCACCACCTGCTTGGTCACGTTAGCATATGAGGCTGCCTCTACCCACTTGGTGAAGTAGTCGATGGCTACTAGAATGAAGCGATGACCGTTAGATGCAGTGGGCTCGATCTTGCCTATCATGTCGATGCCCCACATGGAGAACGGCCACGGGGAGGACATGACATTCAACGGGCACGGCGGCACATGAATCTTATCAGCATAAATCTGGCATTTATGACATCTCTTCGCGAATTTGAAGCAATCAGACTCCACCGTCAGCCAGTAGTATCCTGTTCTCAGGATTTTTCTTGTCATAGCATGCCCGCTAGCGTGCATACCAAATGTGCCTTCATGGACTTCTTCCATGAGCATACTCGCTTCTTTCTCATCTACACATCTGAGTAGCACAAGATCGTGGTTTCTTTTATACAAAACTCCATCAGGATTGAGATAAAAGTTTCCAGACAACCTCCTCAGAGTCTTCTTATCCTGAGTTGACGTTCCCACAGGATATTCCTTAGTCATAAGGAAGGTCTGGATGTCATGGAACCATGGCTTGCCATCGGAGGCTTCCTCGATCGCAAAGACGAACGCAGATCTATCAAGACGAGAAAGGACAATTCTTGGAGCTTCATTCCAAAAATTGACTTTATACATCGAAGCCAACGTGGCTAAGGCATCAGCCATCTGATTTTCATCTCTGGGCACATGATGGAGTTCCACTCGATCAAAGAACGGAAGCAGCCTACTGGCGTAGTTCATGTACGACACCAAATTTGATTGACGAGTCTCCCACTCCCCTTTAATCTGGTTAATCACAAGTGCCGAGTCACCATATACATCTAGGTTCTTGATTCTCAAATCAATCGCTTCTTCTAGACCCATGATGCATGCTTCGTATTCTGCTTCATTATTGGTGACCGGAAAGGTCAGTCTAGCAGTGAACGGGATGTGGGATCCATGGGGAGTTGTGATGATTGCCCCAATGCCACTTCCGTAAGAATTAACCGCCCCGTCAAATATCAATTTCCACTGGGATTTCCTATCTGGACCCTCGTCGGGCAACGACTCATCGCAATCTTTCACCTTGAGAAACATGATATCCTCATCAGGGAATTCAAATTTCATTGGCTGATAATCTTCGATTGGCTGTTCGGCAAGGTATTCAGACAATACGCTTCCCTTGATGGCCTTCTGGGAAATGTACTGAATGTCATATTCCGTCAACACCATTTGCCATCTAGCAATCCTGCCCGAAAGCGCTTGCTTCTCGAAGACGTACTTGATTGGATCCATCTTCGAAATTAGCATGGTCGTGTGGTTGAGCATGTACTGTCGTAAACGTTTGGCAGCCCAGGCTAGTGCACAACACGTCTTCTCCAGCATCGAGTAACGAGATTCACAATCTGTGAACTTTTTACTCAAATAGTAAATGGCATGCTCCTTTTTGCCTGTCTCGTCGTGCTGACCGAGAACACACCCCATACTATTCTCAAGAACTGTCAAGTACATGATTAAGGGTCGTCCGGCCACTGGGGGTATCAAGATCGGAGGTTCCTGTAGATACTGTTTTATCTTATCAAATGCCTTCTAGCAATCCTCGTTCCAGATAGTCGCCTGATCTTTCTTCAGTAGTTTGAACATCAGTTCGCACGTGGCCGTGAGCTGAGAAATAAACCTTGTAATGTAGTTTATTCTGCCCAGGAAACCACGAACTTCTTTTTCTGTTTTTGGCGCTGGCATTTATTGTATTACTTTTATCTTCGCAGGATCAACCTCAATGCCTCTTTCACTCACGATAAACCCCAGTAGTTTTCCAGACCGTACTCCGAAAGTACACTTGTTAGGATTCAGCCTCAACCTGAACTTCCTAAGCCTCTCAAAAAGCTTCAGCAAATTGACCAGATGTCCCTCCTTCGTTTGGGACTTCGCAATCATGTCATCAACATAGAATTCAATCTCATGATGAATCATATCATGAAACAAAGTAACCATTGCTCGTTGGTAAGTGGCCCCTGCGTTCTTCAGACCGAAAGGAATTACCTTGTAGCAAAACGTTCCCCAAGGAGTGATAAACGTAGTTTTCTCCATGTCCTCTGGTGCCATCTTGATCTGATTGTAACCAGAGAAGCCATCCATGAACGAAAATACGGAGAACTGAGCTGTATTATCGACCAACACATCAATATGAGGCAGCGGGAAATCATCTTTAGGGCTTGCCCTATTCAAATCCCGATAGTCGACGCACATTCGTACCTTACCATCCTTCTTCGGTATAGGCACTATGTTGGCGACCCACGGAGGGTAAGTAGTTGTCGCTACTGCGAAAATCGGCGCCGACTGAACAGAAGAGTCGCCACCGTGCGTTATTTATCCCAACGGAGGGAAAGGAAATGCTCGAAGTAAACCTACAACCAAAGACGGGGAAGGTATTAGCACCCCTCACGTTCGTCGTACTCGACGGGATCCACGCTTGTTTTCTGGTACGGATTGTTATTCTATCTATTCTACAGGCCTGGGGTTAAAAGAAAATGACTCGGCAAAGTATCGCACTTTATGCCTACGTATTCCCGTCTGGAACGAGAAATCAGAGTCAACGTAGTTCGCCTACCTACGGGAAAGGAGGGGAAGGTTGCTCGCTAGGATATCGCATCCTATGCCTACGTACTTTCATACGACATGAAAGATCAGAGCAATCGTAGTTCGGGCCACGTACGACACAAGTCTGTCTTGATTGTTTTTATCCTTCTGAAAAGGTTTTTCTGATTATGGGTCCAAGCGGACAAAAATGACGTTTTTTGATTGGTTTAGAGTCTTTTACGCAAGAAATGTCTTTTATTTGTGTTTGAAATGTTTATTGTGTTTTTCTGGTTGTTTTGAGAAAGAAGAGACAGAACTCTAAAACCTATGGTTGAAAAAGGGAATCAAAATCTACCCTAATGTTGTCATGCATGGATGAAAGCCTAATGTCTGTCATATTTCTCTCTTGCGTAGAGAGAAACAGAGATCCTAAGGGGATAAACGGAAAAACAACAACATATATACAGTAAAGCAGTAAAATGCATGAATGCAGCAATACAAGCGAGGCAAGGGAGTCCCACTCAACCTCGAACCTAGAAAACAATAGGCAAAAGTGAACAAAATTCACTTTAACCTCCAGGGGAAAAATCAAACAATACAGTCAAGAAACTCAAACAATACATCAACAGCTCTAAACAGCACCAGCAGCTCTAAACAGCAAAACCTGACAACACAAGCTCCTTCTTCTATCAGTCTTCAAGGCAATGAACTTCATCTTCAATCTTCAAGGATTCTTCAAAGCAAGCTCTCCTAGATGAGTAATAGTTCACAAGATGATTTGGGATGCTAAATAGTCAGTTAACCACCAAAGGTGGCATACAGACTGTTAACAAAATACAGACTGTTTCTCTCAAAAGTTCTATCTCCTAGATACTGTCACTAATCCTTCCAAAGGAAGGAGGTGAGTATCAAAGATAGACTTTGAATCATAGAGAAGAATGGAGGCAACAGAAGCCATCCATATTTGTGAAGAAATTTTCTATTCTAAAGCTCTACCTAGCTCCTAGGTCCTATGATCTTCAATCAATCTTCAAGCAAGCCTAGCATCTTCATCAACTTTGAACTTGATCTTCAACTCTTTGTCTTCATTATGCTTCATCATCATGCTCCTCAAGCCAAGCCCATACCCCAAGCAAGCCCAATAAGCCCATACAAACAAAATAAACCCCAAAAGGGCACACCAAACAAGCATACAATTGCAAAATATACTAAAAATATTAATATAGTAGGGAAAATTCTAATATTATTTCTAGGGGATCTACTAAACCTACCCTTAATACCCATATATGCCCCATAGCCTAACTTGTCCTAAAAACCCAAAAGAAATTGTTTTAATGCACCTAAGTTGTGGTTTAACCTAATTTTATACAACCTAATAGCATCTAATCAAAACTATCCTAAAAATCATCACAAAAATATGGAATTAATCCAGGGGGAACCTAAAACATATATCTAACTACCCTAAAAAGATTGACCTAAAAATCTAAAGGGAGCTACCTAAACTAAAATCTACAAAATCATGCATCAACTTAAAAGCATTAAAAAACTACTAAATGAAGAAAATATGCAAAAAAATATTAAAATGAAATAAAATGGCAATTTTATGATTTTATATTTTTCTTGACAAAAAATGGAAAGTGGAGAAAAAATTCCCAAGCAAAAATATTCTTTTTTCATTTTATTATGCATTTTTAAAGTTTGAGAAAATTTGGAGAAAATTAAAATGGAAAATAGATGCATGAGGTGCAAACAGCAATAATAACCAGTTCAAATGATGATGGGCCCAGATAGGGGGGTGGCGAAAGTAAGCGCGCCTGGGCCCACTATTAAACTCAGAAAACAAATGAAAATCAAAGAGAAAAAGAAAAAGATTCGGTGTATTAACTAATCATTTCCAGTTAAAACACGCATGTGGGCCTTGATGGGGGTGGGTATAGCAAAAATCACACAAAGCCCAGAAGATTCTTTAATGAAACGCAGCGTTTTATGCTGCTTTCAGGCTTCCCTCCCAATTCGCTTTGAATGCAAGCCGTTGGATCTTCCTTTGGTCAACAGGTCCGCGCGTCATCCAACGGTAATAACATCATCATCAACCTTGGATCTAGGGTTTTCAGAAAACCCTCCATGAAACAGCTCCCATGAGCAGAACTTTCATCCTCTCGTTCTCTCTTATTGCTCCACCAATTAACACGATATAAAGACCAAACTTGCTCTATTTTTTCCGCTGAACAAGACTATGGTGTTAGATTTCATGGAAACAAACTCTATCGTGCAAACCGAATGGTGTAACCTCATGAACTCAAAATGTCATCAACTTTTGACCTTCACCAAACTCAGCTATCCTTACATCAAAATGATCCTTATGTTACCCTAGTTAATATCAGACATTAATCTTGCCTTAACACTCAATATATAACACGATCTTGATCATCAAAGAATTGACCTCCATTAATGGAACTCCACCAATTGCTCCCAAACTCATCAAAAATGACCACCTAATTGTCTCTAACAAGTCTATGCTAATAATTAACCCTAGCCATGCCTAGATTATGGTGTAGAACAGAAATTGCAAACCTGGTTCTTGGAGATGGTAGGTGATGAAACTCTTCAATGTAGGCCTTGTAACTCTTCAAGAATACTCCTTGGAGGCTGAATCTTCTTCTGTTTGCAAAAGGAATGGCTGGAATTGCTTGTACTTCAAGATCCAATGTAATTTGCCTTTTTGCAAATTCAATGTGAATGCTTTCAAATCTTCATCAATGGAGTCTCAAGCCAACATGAACACACTCAGAAATGTTTATGGAGAAGATTTGTAAAGAAAAATGGAATGGCAATGAAGAAAAATGTGAAGTTTGAATATGATTTGCAATGGAGCAAAATGGATCTCAATCTCTCTTCTCTACCACAATCAACACCAACCTTGCCTCAATTCAAGCTGCACTCATTATATAGAATGGATTGGAATAGTCTAGAACCCCCTAGAATCATCTAGGATCTTCCCATGAGAATTTGATCTTTTCATGCAATGGTACTTTGAATTTTCATTTCTCCTTAAATGATATCTCATGCCAAATGCCTTGTAATCTTGGTAACTGAATTGAATTTCTCCTTACATGATATTTTGGATGAGATACAATGCACATCTTCCTTGTTTATTGAGTTATTTTGAGTTTTGCCATGGTACCTTATTATGCAAGCAAGACTTTTCCAAAGCAACCCTATGATGCAAGCCTCAAATCAAAAATTGTGGCTGAACCATTGTTCTTAGAGTGTCATTTGGAGTCAAAATGACCTATTATATGACATGGTTTGGACTTGTAACTTGGGATTTATGATTTTCAACTTCACTTGAATTAACTTATGCCTCATTTTTAGGCCATTTTTATCACTTTTTGATATGAGCCCTTTCAACATCTCATGACCACCCTACTAGCCTTAAAACATCATTCTAAGCAACTTTGATGTTGAAGATTTTTCCATTTGAAGCTTGGAAGTAGGATATATGACCTTATGCTTGAAATGACCCATAACCTCCAAATGACCAAAATGCCCTTGGCTTGCCAAGATCATAAGTAGAGCTCCACAAATCAGATTGAGGCATACCATACCTTTCTAGAAAGCTAAGATCATGGGGAACAACTTTCATGTTGGCGAAAAATCCATTTGAAAACTCCTTATAGGGAAAAAGTTGCTTGGAAGTCAAGTAACTTTCACAGACAAAATTTCAGATGCCTCTGAGGACCTGTAACTTGTAACAACCCTAACTTGAGTTCTATAAATCTCCTTGATGCCTTCCACCACTAAAATTAAAGGTATTGAGATACTCTACAAGTTTCATGTTGGCCAAGGATCCATATGAGACTTGAATTTTGAATTACTTTGCTTGGAAGTTTGACCTAAATCAGGGAATTTTACTCAGAAACCCTAATTCAGAAACTTCTCTTCTTCTTGATTTCTTGTGATTTCTCCTTGGCACAACACCACATCCATATCCACATATCAAATGATGAATCCTACATCCTCCAAATAGGCCTTGATGCCCTTCAATCAAGCATTTGACTTAGGGTTGACCCAGGGTTGACCTAGATGACACCCTAGTTGACTGTCTTCAACTGTAGCTCTTGTAACCACACCAATGACTTGTTTTACTTTCAAAAGGATCCTCTAGGTCTTCCATGACCTCAATTCATAACCCATAACTTCTCTGATGATCTTCACATACCCTCAAGATAGGAGAGAAATCCACTGCTTGGCCTTTAAACTTCCCAGAGCCTCAATTTCTTTCTTGGTGATTTGAATAGGCTTGAATCTTGATAAGAGCATCTTGAATACATTCCTTGAGATAAAAAAATATCACTTGATCCCTTGTCAGATGACTTGTTATGCTATGCTATGCAAATGATTAGACTATGTACATGACTTTTTATGCAAATGATAATAAACCAAGTGAAGTAGGTTGAGCAAATTTTAGGGTGCAACAACTGCCCCTATTCAAACGACTTGGACCCGACTGGGTGAAGCGCCCGGAGCCTTCAGACAATCGAGGTACGAGACGGTTGAATACTAAGAACCCGGAAATTTGCCAACCGCAGAAATAAACTGCACAACTGTTTGGGGAACACTATCTACAAATCTGATTTCAACATTATCTTGTCAATACTGGAATGAACTTATTGACTTCACTAGAAGAAGTACTTTTGTCAACAAAACATGACCCTGCCAATGATACAGGAAAATAACCCCGCCATCACTACGGGAAATTACTTCGCCACCACTACGGGAAATAATTTGGGAAAATAACACTGCCATCGCTACGGGTACTAACTCCGTCACCATTACAGGAAATAACTCTGCCACCACTACGGGAAATAACTCCGCCACCACTATGGGAAATAACTCCGTCACCACTACGGGAAATAAATCCGTCACCACTACGAGAAATAACTCCGTCACCACTACGGGAAATAACTCCGTCACCACTACGGGAAATAACTCCGTCACCACTACGGGAAATAACTCCGCCACCACTGCGGGAAAATAACTCCGTCACCACTACGGGAAATAACTCCGTCACCACTACGGGAAATAACTCCGTCACCACTACGGGAAATAACTCCACCACCACTGCGGGACATAACTCCGTCACCACTACGGGAAATAACTCCGCCACCACTGCGGGACATAACTCCGCCACCACTGCGGGAAATAACTCCGTCACCACTACGGGAAATAACTCCGTCACCACTACGGGAAATAACTCCGCCACCACTACGGGAATTAACTCCGTCACCACTACGGGAAATAACTCCGTCACCACTACGGGAAATAACTCCGTCACCACTACGGGAAATAACTCCGCCACCGCTGTGGGAAAATAGCTCCGTCACCACTACGGGAAATAACTCCGTCAGCACTACGGGAAATAACTCCGTCACCACTACGGGAAATAACTCCGCCACAACTGCGGGACATAACTCCGTCACCATTACGGGAAATAACGCCGCCACCACTGCGGGACATAACTCTGCCACCACTGCAGGAAATAACTCCGTCACCACTACGGGAAATAACTCCGTCACCACTACGGGAAATAACTCCGCCACCACTGCGGGAAATAACACCGCCACCACTGCGGGAAGATAACACCGCCACCACTGCGGGAAGATAACACCACCACCACTGCGGGAAGATAACACCGCCACCACTGCGGGAAAATAACACCGCCACCACTGCGGGAAGATAACACCGCCACCACTGCGGGAAGATAACACCGCCACCACTGCGGGAAGATAACACCGCCACCACTGCGGGAAGATAACACCGCCACCACTGCGGGAAGATAACACCGCCACCACTGCGGGAAAATAACATGAGTCTAGTCTTTCAATTTTCAGTGCTGACATGGCAGCAAATCTCAGAAGGACTCTACTGGGGATTTTCCGAATCCACACTGCCAGACAACTACTTTAACATAGGCGGCAACTTCCATAAATTGATTCACGAAATCTTTTGATACTGGCATAACAACACCCTTGAAGAAATACTCCGCTGGAGGGGTAAGAGAAACTTGAACAAGCAACTCTGTGGGGAATAATGCCGAAACTGACATTATCATTACATGTCTCACGCCGAGATCTTGAATGTTTGGTAATTAATTTGAGCAAGAGCTCCCTCCACCTGCAAGGGAAACAACACTTGAAAACAAAAGGTTAACCAACCTGGTTTATGTTTCAAAATGCATATGTTTGACAATGGCGTAATGCTCCATTCGACATGGAAATGCTACGCGTTTTTCATTTGGTAGATGCAAATATGACACTATATGCCAATGCAAATGCAGGCTCGAACTGCTGAGATAGCTCTAACAAGCTTGCTTCCTCAATCTGCCGTCGAGGACAAATATCACTCTGCTGGGGAGTGAACGGGTATCACACGGTATTCCGGCAAAATAAATGCCAGGGCACACAACCAACTCTGTCGGGAAGAGTTTTAACCTTTGAGTTCCACTGGGAGGAAAGAAAACACTTGCTGAAAAGAGAGAACTCCGCTGGGGACGAAATGACTCTCTTGGGGAAAATCAACTGACTCCGCTGGGGGAGAGTAAATGACCCTACTGAGAAGGGGATCTCTACTGGGAAGAGTAGACTATCTGGGTACAGCTCACAAGTTGGAAATATCAATTCTTTAAGGCTAAACCACTCTGCTCGGGACGGGGAATCCTTTTGGGGGACACCACACTGTCTGAATACAGCCTTCGATCTTGGAATCGTCAATTCTGCTGGGGGTAAACGACCCTGCTGGAGAATGTCCTTTGGATAAGCTGCGACTAGCTGGAGAATTTGATCCTTCTGTAGTAAGGGACATTGTTATCTCAGAAGCGCGACCTGCGTGGGGATTCACTTCACGTAACGATCAGCCTTTCCGTTACGAGCTTCTGGTTAGTACTGCCATCTTCGGATCGTCCACTTTGTATGGTCAAGAACCCTGCAACACCACAAACGAGACAAGACAATTCTATGCAACCAAATCTATTCAGGTTAGTGTTAGTGACACCATTTTTAGTCAATTCAAAGTTTTAGCAATTATTGGCAAGGGCCAGCGATGTTATACACTTGCTAGTTTATTAACATTGGCGTTTGTCATGTGCAAAACAGTAAAGAACAAACATCAAATACTGAATAACATGTTTTATTGATTGGGCCCCTGAATGGGCAGAGTTTTGTACACGGGATGTAACTCCTGAAAAGAGGAAGCTACGCACAACAAATATACAAGTATGCACAAGAAGCATAAATACAATGACAAATCAAATTTGTACACATGTCGGCAACGGGATGCAGACGAACATCATGAGCTGATCCTCCTATGACTCGCCTGACTCTAGCACTTTCCCGGTATTCACACTTCTGAAGAGATTGTATCTGATAATCGACCCTTCAGGTATATTCTCCCGCACCAATATGCACCACAACATCAAATTCGGACCGCAGTCATTTGCTTTTCAAATCCCTAACTTTTGCGTGAACCGCCCTTTGCGGGTTTTCAGTTCACCGGGATGCCCTTTTTTGCCGAAGCCGCCCAGTGTAGGTTTTCAACTTCGCGAGTGTACACATTTTTTAGTTTTATCCCTAATTTTTGCCCAAACCTTTTGTTCTGTTTTTGGTTCGCCAGGATGCCCCATTTTTGCCTGGACTCTCTTTTTTTTCTGTCCAGCGGGTCAATTTCAAGTAAAGTATTTTTTAACTGCGTCCGAATTCACAGGCGACGTAAAGTCTTCACTGTCCATGGTGGACAACAACAAAGCTCCTCCTGAAAAGACTTTTCTGACGACGTATGGCCCTTCGTAGTTGGGGGTCCACTTGCCCCTGTGATCTGCCTGTGGCGGGAGAATCCTCTTTAGCACAAGGTCGCCCGTCTGAAAGCTCCGAGGGTGTATCTTTTTATCATACGCTTTCTTCATTCGGCTTTGGTACAATCGACCATATGCTAGAGAAGCTAACCTCTTCTCATCCATAAAACTCAGCTGGTTCAACCTGTCTTTCACCCATTCTGCCTCGTCCAGTTGGACATCTCGTAATACCCTCAGGGAAGGAATCTCAACTTCCAGTGGTAACACTGCTTCCATTCCATATACCAACGAGAACGGGGTTGCCCCGGTTGATGTGCGTATCGTCGTACGATAACCGTGCAAAGCAAAAGTTAGCATCTCATGCCAGTACTTATAGGTCACCACCATCTTCTGAACAATCTTCTTTATGTTTTTATTGGCCGCTTCAACAACGCCATTCATCTTGGGTCGGTAAGGAGAAGAGTTATGATGTTTGATCTTAAAACTCTGACACAGCTCCTTCATTATTTTGTTATTTAAGTTCGAACCGTTGTCGGTAATTATCCGCTCGGGGATTCCATATCTGCAAATGATATCTCGCTTGATAAACCTGGCCACCACCTGCTTGGTCACATTTGCATAGGATGCCGCTTCCACCCATTTGGTAAAATAATCGATTGCTACCAAAATGAACCGGTGTCCGTTAGATGCCGTCGGCTCGATCTTTCCAATCATGTCGATTCCCCACATTGAGAATGGCCACGGTGACGACATCACATTCAGAGGACTCGGTGGCACATGGATCTTATCTGCATAGATCTGGCACTTATGACACTTCTTCGCAAACTTGAAACAATCGGTTTCCATAGTTAGCCAATAATAACCTGCCCGCAACAGCTTCCTTGTCATGGCATGCCCACCAGCATGCGTACCAAATGTACCCTCATGTATTTCCTCTATGAGCAACTTCGCCTCTTTCTCGTCTACACAACGTAGTAGCACCAGGTCGTGATTTCTCTTGTATAGAACACCGTCCGGATTCAGATAGAAATTACCCGCCAATCTCCTGAGAGTCTTCTGATCGTGACTGGATGCCCCAGCCGGATATTCTTTGCTTTTCAGGAAATTATGGATATCAAAATACCAGGGTTTATCATCAGATGCTTCGTCAATGGCAAATACGAAGGCGGGTTTGTCAAGCCGAGAGATAACAATTCTGGGAGCCTCATTCCAGAAGTTGACTTTATACATGGAAGACAATGTGGCCAGGGCGTCAGCCATCTGATTCTCTGCTCGCGGTACATGATGCAACTCAACCTTGTCAAAGAAGGGCAACAATCTCCTCGCGTAATTCATGTACGGTATCAAATTAGGCTGACGTGTCTCCCATTCTCCTTTTATTTGATTCACCACAAGAGCTGAGTCTCCGTATACATCCAGATTTTTGATTCGCAAATCAATGGCTTCTTCAAGCCCCATGATACAAGCTTCGTATTCGGCTTCGTTATTGGTAACTGGAAAGGTCAATCGAGCAGTAAATGGGATGTGCGACCCATGCGGAGTAGTGATGATTGCCCCTATTCCGCTACCATAGGAGTTTACAGCTCCGTCAAAGATCAACTTCCATTTGGAACCCAATTCTGGTCCTTCGTCTGGCAACGGTTCTTCACAATCTTTCATCTTTAGGTACATGATATCCTCGTCAGGAAAATCAAACCTCATCGATTGGTAGTCCTCAATAGGTTGCTCTGCCAAGTACTCAGATAATACACTCCCCTTTATGGCCTTCTGTGAGACATACTGGATGTCGTATTCGGTCAAAACCATCTGCCAACGGGCAATTCTCCCCGATAATGCCTGCTTTTCGAAGACATATTTGATAGGATCCATCTTCGAGATGAGCATGGTTGTATGGTTCAGCATGTATTGCCTCAAACGCTTGGCGGCCCAGGCTAGCGCGCAACAAGTTTTTTCGAGCATTGAATATCGAGATTCACATTCAGTAAACTTCTTACTCAAGTAGTATATTACATGCTCTTTTCTTCCTGTCTCGTCGTGTTGATCGAGAACACAACCCATACTTCCCTCAAGAACCGTCAAATACATAATTAAGGGTCTCCCCGCCACTAGAGGTATCAAAATAGGAGGCTCCTGCAAATACTGTTTTATTTTATCGAACGCCTTTTGACAATTTTCATTCCATGTTACAGCCTGGTCTTTTTTCAACATCTTGAATAATGGCTCACACGTGGCCGTTAGGTGAGATATGAACCGAGCGATGTAGTTCAACCTCCCTAAAAACCCGCGCACCTCTTTCTCTGTTTTAGGCGTCGGCATCTCTTGTATTGCTTTTATTTTTGCAGGATCAACCTCTATTCCTTTTTCGCTCACAATAAACCCCAGCAATTTACCCGATCTCACCCCGAAGGTGCACTTGTTAGGGTTCAGTCTCAGCCTGAACTTCCTAAGCCTCTTGAATAACTTCAGCAGATTCACCAAATGTTCTTCCTCCGTCTGGGATTTGGAAATCATATCATCGACATAAACCTCGATCTCCTTATGCATCATGTCATGAAAAAGATTCGTCATTGCACGCTGATACGTTGCCCCAGCATTCTTTAATCCGAAGGGCATCACTTTATAACAAAATGTTCCCCAAGGCGTGATGAAGGTAGTCTTCTCCATGTCTTCTGGCGCCATTTTAATCTGATTATAGCCCGAGAAGCCATCCATGAAGGAGAATACGGAGAATTGAGCAGTGTTGTCAACCAGCACATCAATGTGAGGAAGTGGGAAATCATCTTTCGGGCTCGCTTTGTTCAAATCACGGTAATCTACGCACATTCTCACTTTACCGTCTTTCTTAGGCACTGGTACAATATTAGCGACCCATGAGGGATATTTTGTGACAGCTAGGAAACCAGCATCCCACTGCTTTTGGACCTCCTCCTTGATTTTCACTGCCATATCCGGCCTAGTTCTGCGAAGCTTCTGCTTAACCGGCGGGCATTCTTCTTTTAATGGCAGACGGTGCACAACCATATCCGTATCCAACCCAGGCATGTCTTCGTACGACCAAGCGAACACATCACTATACTCTCTGAGCATTTCAACCAGTCTTCGCTTGACGTCGCTCTGCAGCGCGGCTCCTATACGGATGTTCCTTTCAACCCCTTCCGACCCCAGGTTAATAATTTCAATGACCTCCTCATGAGGCAGAATGATTCGTTCTTCTTGCTTTATCAACCAAGACAACTCTTCTGGAACATCGCCATCTTCAACAATCTCTTCTTCGGCCTGAAATACCGGGTGCTCAAAGTCGAAATAAGTCATAGGCGGTTCAATGATGTCATCTGAAAATATTATCCTGCAAAAGGAATGGTTAAATGCTTCAAAATGTGTATAAAGCGAAAAACCACGTTGCCATTTTATTGTAAAACACAAAAACAGGAAAAACAGAGATCGCAATATTTGTACATGAAAAAACGCCTTTTATTTAATGATTAAACAATGCAATGTACATAACAGCACGACCCTAAGCAAAATCACGATGCCCCGGGTAAGACAACGGATTGTTCAACAATTAAGAAAACAAAGTATTACTGTTCGGTAGTTACAGGAACAGTCTCCTGAATAGACCAATTGCATAATCCTTGTCCTGGCACGCTCGGCTGAATCCAGGCATCCATGTCGCATTCACTGTCTCCTTCTTCGGAATCTGAAACAGCGTTGATGGCCTCGTGATACACTCCACTAGCTGTGATTGTTATTGGTCCTTTGAAACGAGGTGCCCCAGCAGCAGGCGTTGATGACGATGGTTGATATCCCAGCCCAAATCTGTCCATCTTCACGGGGATATCCAGAACCTTGCCCCAGCCTTTTATCTCACCAGTCTTCACTAGAGCCTGAGCCTCCTTGTATGACGAGACTGCCACCTCTGACGCTTTACTCGGCCCTGGAACTTTGTCTTTGATGCGCAACCCTTCAAAGGCTTGACAGGGTGTTTCATGAATCTCGCCGTCGACTTCTACGTACTTGAATGATGACAGATGGCTGACCAATATATCTTCTTCTCCACAGACCGTGACCACACTGTCCCCTACCATGTATTTCAGCTTTTGGTGCAAGGTAGATGTGACTGCCCCAGCACCATGGATCCATGGTCGTCCGAGAAGACAGCTGTATGCTGGCTGGATGTCCATAATGTAAAATTCAGTTTCGAAAATCTCTGGCCCCACCTGGAGAGGTAACGTTATTGATCCAAAGACTGACCTTCGTGTACCATCAAATGCCCTGACCACCAAGTCACTAGGCGTACAAATGATTCCCCTGATGTCCAATTTCATCATTGCTTTCTTTGGCCGCACGTTCAAGGAAGATCCTGTATCTACCAGTACGTGGGACATGACTGAGCCCCTACACTCAACTGAGACGTGCAACGCCATGTTATGCTCCCTCCCCCTCGGGGTCAAATCAAAGTCCGTAAATCCCAAGCTATGGCCTGCGTTCACGTGCGCCAACACCCCCTCCAACTGATTCACAGAAACATCTTGGGGTACAAACGACGTGTCCAGAATTTTCAATAATGCATTCCTATGAGCTTCGGAACACAATAACAGTGACAATATGGATATCTTCGATGGCGTCTGTTGAAGGTGCTCAACAATCTTATAGTCACTCTTACGAATAAGGCGCATAAACTCTTCTACATCTTTCAGTGACGTTTCTTTTTCGTTCCTCTGCACAGGGACATCCTCATTCATTTTTCCTTTTCCTTTCGCCAATCGTTCAGCCTCTACCTCAGGCGATATAAAAATTCTCCCACTTCTCGTCATCCCTCCGGTCCCGACGACGTTGTCGACAACCTCAACTGGCTGTTTACCAATATCAATTTTCACCCCATCACAGTATGCTTCCAACCCATAAGTCCAGGGTACCGCCTTAGTGCTCTCATAAGGGATTGGTTCTGCCTTGGTGATAATGATCGGCGGTCGCCGGGCTGGCGCTGTTATAGTTATTGTTTTTCGGGGGATTGTCACTGTAGCTACATCACTTTGCTCATCCGCTGATACCTCTGCAGGTTTCTCAACTGCCGTTCTGTCGAATTGTAACGTGCCTTCATCTATCAAGGTCTGAATACCCTTCTTCAATTCAGCACAACCCCCAGCTTGGGTCCAACACTCTAGGCAAAACTCATCGCAGCCCGGATTCACACCTCCTTTCAATAATCTGCTCTTTATCTCACACAACGGTGTCTTGAGGTCATCAACATTCATGATCAAGTTCAAACCCTCCTCAGTTAAAATAGCATTTGCCCCATGGTTGGGCATGGGCTGTTGTACTATGTTCGGACCTGCTTGTCCGAAATTGATGGCCTTGCTATCCAACAGATCTTGTACCACATGCTTGAACGTGTGGCAATTCTCTATGTCATGGCCAGGAGCCCCGGTGTGGAATTCACAGTGCTTGTTCTCATCAAAACCGAACGAAGGAGTGCCCGTTATTGGCGCCATAGTCCTATTTTCCACCAAGTTCAAACCCAGTAATGTCTGTAGCAATTCTGCATATGTCGACGGAGGCGTTTCAAACACCCTCTTTGGTTTGCCCCACTGAACTCTGCGTTGGGCAGGATGTAACCTTTGTTGTGGCTGCTGTTGCTGTGGTGGTATCTGCTGTAGTGGTATTGGTTGTTGATGAAATGGAATTGTGACACTTGCCACCTGTTGCGGGTGATTGTACTGATTCCGACCTCTGCCCCGGCCTCGGCCTCGGCCCCCGAATACTGCACTTGCATCACCTTGACGGCGACCACCGAAAGCTCTTCTGTTACTGCTAGATGAAGTAGACTCCTCAGCTTGGAATCTCCCCATTTTAATATTGCTTTCAATTTTCTCACCCATCAGGATTAGGTCCGAGAAACTGCCCAAGGAAGTATGAAACAGCTTATCATAAAACACACCAGTAAATGTTCCTATGAACATATCATTCATTTCTTTGTCATCCAAAGGAGGATGAACTCGTGCAGCCATGTCGCGCCATCTCTGCGCATATTCTTTGAAGCTCTCGTCTTTCTTCTGGGACAACCCCTGTAGTTGGACCCGGTTGGGTGCCAAGTCACTATTGTACTTATAATGAGCCACAAACGCTTCAGCCAGCTGCTTCCAAGTTTTTATCTGAGTAGGCTCCAATCCCATGTACCATTCAAGGGAAGGACCAGACAAGCTGTCTTGAAAGAAATGCATCAGCACCCTCTCATCGTTTGAATAAGCCGACATCCTTCTATAGTATGATCGCACATGCACCTTTGGACAGGTATCACCCTTATATTTGTCGAATGTGGGAGCTTTAAACTTTAGCGGTACCCTCAGGCCGGGCACCAGACCCATTGTGGTCATATCTAAACCAACAGCACTTTGATTCACAACACCTTTCATCTTCTCCTCGAGCATCTTGATTCTCTGAGAGTCATCTATAGGACCTTCAAAACCTCCACCAGAGAAAGCATCTTCTTGTTGATCTTCCAGCCAATTACCGTTCCCATTCCCGTATCCATCATACCCGTTGTTACGGCCAAATCTAGTCTGATTCATTACAGGGCCCCGCCCCCTGTTACCATACCCTGGAGTGACTCCGGCAGGTCCAAAAGACATCATTCCGGCACCGTTCCCATTACCGAATCCGCCATAACCCTGATGGGTATTACCAAATCCATCCTGTCCGAAGCCCTGAGTGTTGAAGCCGTACTTCCCAGCATGATCAAACCCCTGGTCGTTATAGCCAAATCCGTTGTTACCGAAGCCATTACCTCCAATATTATCACCACCCAGATTGGCATCTCCGAACCCAACGTTGTTGACGACAGTCTCGTTACCGATTCCTGCATTACCGTTCCCGGCGCCAGCGCCGTTGTTCGCATTCACAGCGGGTATGTTCACCACAGGTGGAGCTACCGGTGTAGGAGTACCATCCCCGTGGATGGTGTCAACACGCACAGAATTATGGTCTTCGTTTCCGTGCCCGGCATTTCTCATCAGCAAAGGCTGCACCAAAGCCTGCAAGTTTTCCTGGCCTTTCGCAATGGTCTCCATTATCTGCATGAATAGCGCCAGCTTCTCACGCATGTCCTGCATTTCATTCTGCATCTGATCCATAACTCTTTTGCAGTTGGTACGAGTAGAGTATCGGTGCGGGCGTTGACTTTCAATCCTGAAAAGACCTGTACGGTGCAGGAAATGAGATATAGTTCAATAATCACCTGTAATGCAATATGAATGTGAATGCAAATGCGACATGTGTCTGTGCGTTAGGGAATATCACTCCCCAATTCTAGTGCGAATGTGTCAGTATGGTGACAGTGACAGCAATACGAAGTTCGGAGCCGAATCATAGAAAACACCTCATATATTGCAGAGAAACCCAATAAGTCAGGAATACAATATCAATGAGCGTACAATAAGAAGGCATGACCTCAACCAACAATCCTGGTGATGGTCAGCACAATGCAAATAAAGCATACACATTAATACATGAAATAGTCAAGTGCTCCCATGCACCTGGTACTCCTCTAATAACCTCTTAGTCTCTGGATGACTTGGTCGGGTAAGCAAACCCTTAACAAGTAGATCTCTTCGCTTGAGAACACGTCGTAAATCACCAGCAGATTCCTCCCGTACCCCTTCTCCGAAGCGATCCTCTAGCTTCCTTTTCTGATACACAACCTCTTTCTTGCACTCGATGGCCTTGTTCAATGAGTTCTGAAGACTATATCTTGCCATCACCTCCTCTTCATACTTTTTATTGCTAGCCTTCAACTGATCTTCGAGTTCAGCAATTTGCTGCTTCAATTTGTCTTCCCTCTTTTTGTTGTTGGTTAGCGTAGCATTCCACGTTTTGTTGCAAGAAGAGATTTCCCGGTGGGCGGCATCGAGTGCCTTCTTCTTGGACTCTAACATATCATGAGAGCTTCTGAATTCTTTCCCCAGGCATTCACGCTTCTTTTTCTCTTCGGTCAGTTCAGCACCTAGCCTGTTTACTAACTCAGTCTGTTGTTGGAAAGAATGCACAACCTTGTTCTTTTCACTACGCATCTGAGCCAGTTCCTTTTCTAACTCTTCATTGATCTTTACCAAGTCCTCCTTTTCTTTCACAACCTGCTCATAGACCTCAATAGCCACAGTAGTTGGTTCCTCAACTGGAATGGGAACAGGACGTGATACTGCTGGAAAAGGCATCTGCATCTGTCTTACCCTCTCTTGAATCCACACCTTGTATGACATATAGGCTTGACAATCATTCTTGCCCAATAATGGTTTCCCCCTTCTGTAAATACGGTTCCAAGCATGCTGAAGCTTGGCCAGTAATTCCCCACTCAGGTCACCAGTGAAATACAGATATTCCTGTATTTCTTCTTCCTTCGGCGGACTCTTCAAAGCATACCCAAACTGTCTGACTAACAATGAGGGGTTGTAATTGACGCATCCCTTCCTTCCAATCAAAGGAACATTGGGAAACACGACACAATTGAAGATAATCTCTGACTCCAATAAGTCTCTGTCAAACCAAACAATGTCTTTTGAAGAAAGTCCCATCAAATGCTCAGACCAATCCACCGTACCTGCAGACTCAGCAAAGATACCCTTCTTGGGCAGATGACTCTCAAACCACATATACAACAAGGGTACACAACAAGAGACGTTCTTGCCTCTCCTATTCTCATTTTTGTAATGCAACGAATGGTAGAAATCCCTAATCAATGTGGGTACAGGGTTGCCAGCAGCAAACAAATGAAATGCATCAAAGTCCACAAAGTTCGGGAAGTTGGGAAACAACACTATCCCATAGATGCACAGAGCCAAAACAGCATTAAAGACTATCCAACATCCACTCTTGGCGTATTCCTGGGCTTTACCAATCAGAAACTGGAGGGAGAAGCCTGGAACCCCGCGCCAAGAAGTCACCAATAGCTCAGAAGCGTCCATGTGTAAAGCCACTGCTAAGTCCTCTAACTTGGGCTCAGCGTCAAAGTGAATGAAAGGAACCTTATTCTGTACTGGCAGCTCAATAAACTCTGCGTACTCTTCCAAGGTGGGCCCCAGAAGAAAGTCTTTAAAAGTGAAGCATCTCAATGCAGGGTCATAAAATTGCATCAAAGTATACAGCCCATTCAGCCCCACATCAGTTGCTTCGCAAACCAATCTCAACAGTCTTCCGTAACTCTTCCTGAAGCTTCTCCGGACATCCTCATCAGCAAGGGAAATCAAACCAAGCAGGGGAGTAACATCAGGGGTAGGTAACTTGTATGCAACTGTCCTTCTCAAACCAGCCATGACCAATAATCAGAAGTCCGGACACTAGAATCGGGGAATATGCAAATGCACTTGCAGCACAGACACACGTTAATGAAATGCAATGATAATGGTTATGCAAACAATGCAATGCAAATAAAATGCAACAAAGGACCAAGTGCCCCAACTGAGAAGCTCAAATCACACCAAGAACAAAGTCTCCAACAGACCCTCCAATATTCTTCAAACCATGGTCTTAGACAGACCCCATACATAAACTCCAATCAAGTCTCTGACAGACCCCAATAACCGTCCTTAAATATCCACGATCTGGAATCCTCAAATCAAGAAACAAACCGGTATCTGGAGGTCTAGTTACCTGCATACCCCAAACCCTCTCACAGGTAGTTGTCCTAATACTGACAATGGTACGGCATCCTATGCGGTCGTCGGCGTCACAGACTTTCGGGGTTGATGATACGATTCCCAGAAGGAGTGGCATCATCAAATCCTGAAGAGGCCTCACTTAGCCAACTTCCAATTGATCGGTTCCCAGAGTCGACAATCCAACTAACCAGCAACCCATGCCACCCAAAGGGTGGGACAGAAGGCCAACCAGAAGAACCTCGTTTGAGTGTGGATTTTGTGGGACACTAGGACATGCAAAGCATGTGCGCGCCCACTACTTTCCACTCTAATTCTAGGTGCACTCAAGCCCAGGTCCGGCTTATCTCTCAATAACAGAACCCCAACATACCCACAACAATAATCACAATAAAATAATGCTGAAAGTAAATGACTGAAAAGTAAATCCATACAAAATCCTCGACGGGAAAACAAGCGTTAAGATTGACTCACTTAGGGGACGTTGGATCCCCAGCAGAGTCGCCAGCTGTCGCTACTGCGAAAATCGGCGCCGGCTGAACAGAAGAGTCGCCACCGTGCGTTATTTATCCCAACGGAGGGAAAGGAAACGCTCGAAGTAAACCTACCGCAAAGACGGGAAAAGAATGGTCATCACAACCAAATCCTGGATTCGGGAGTCGGTTACGCAAGGGGAAGGTATTAGCACCCCTCACGTCCGTCGTACTCGACGGGATCCACGCTTGTTTTCTGGTACAGATTGTTATTCCATCTATTCTACAGGTCTAGGGTTAAAAGAAAATGACTCGGCAAAGTATCGCACTTTATGCCTACGTATTCCCGTCTGGAACGAGAAATCAGAGTCAACGTAGTTCGCCTACCTACGGGAAAGGAGGGGAAGGTTGCTCGCTAGGATATCGCATCCTATGCCTACGTACTTTCATACGACATGAAAGATCAGAGCAAACGTAGTTCGGGCCACGTACGACACAAGTATGTCTTGATTGTTTTTATCCTTCCGAAAAGGTTTTTCTGATTATGGGTCCAAGCGGACAAAAATGACATTTTTTGATTGGTTTAGAGTCTTTTACGCAAGAAATGTCTTTTATTTGTGTTTGAAATGTTTATTGTGTTTTTCTGATTGTTTTGAGAAAGAAGAGACAGAACTCTAAAACCTATGGTTGAAAAAGGGAATCAAAATCTACCCTAATGTTGTCATGCATGGATGAAAGCCTAATGTCTGTCATATTTCTCTCTTGCGTAGAGAGAAACAGAGATCCTAAGGGGATAAGCGGAAAAACAACAACATATATACAGTAAAGCAGTAAAATGCATGAATGCAGCAATACAAGTGAATGCAGCAATACAGAGTCCCACTCAACCTCGAACCTAGAAAACAATAGGCAAAAGTGAACAAAATTCACTTTAACCTCCAGGGGAAAAATCAAACAATACAGTCAAGAAACTCAAACAATACATCAACAGCTCTAAACAGCACCAGCAGCTCTAAACAGCAAAACCTGACAGCACAAGCTCCTTCTTCTATCAGTCTTCAAGGCAATGAACTTCATCTTCAATCTTCGAGGATTCTTCAAAGCAATCTCTCCTAGATTTGGGATGCTAAACAGTCAGTTAACCACCAAAGGTGGCATACAGACTGTTAACAAAATACAGACTGTTTCTCTCAAAAGTTCTATCTCCTAGATACTGTCACTAATCCTTCCAAAGGAAGGAGGTGAGTATCAAATAGACACTTTGAATCATAGAGAAGAATGGAGGCAACAGAAGCCATCCATATTTGTGAAGAAATTTTCTATTCTAAAGCTCTACCTAGCTCCTAGGTCCTATGATCTTCAATCAATCTTCAAGCAAGCCTAGCATCTTCATCAACTTTGAACTTGATCTTCAACTCTTTGTCTTCATTATGCTTCATCATCATGCTCCTCAAGCCAAGCCCATACCCCAAGCAAGCCCAATAAGCCCATACAAACAAAATATACCCCAAAAGGGCACACCAAACAAGCATACAATTGCAAAATATACTAAAAATATTAATATAGTAGGGAAAATTCTAATATTATTTCTAGGGGATCTACTAAACCTACCCTTAATACCCATATATGCCCCATAGCCTAACTTGTCCTAAAAACCCAAAAGAAATTGTTTTAATGCACCTAAGTTGTGGTTTAACCTAATTTTATACAACCTAATAGCATCTAATCAAAACTATCCTAAAAATCATCACAAAAATATGGAATTAATCCAGGGGGAACCTAAAACATATATCTAACTACCCTAAAAAGATTGACCTAAAAATCTAAAGGGAGCTACCTAAACTAAAATCTACAAAATCATGCATCAACTTAAAAGCATTAAAAAACTACTAAATGAAGAAAATATGCAAAAAAATATTAAAATGAAATAAAATGGCAATTTTATGATTTTATATTTTTCTTGACAAAAAATGGAAAGTGGAGAAAAAATTCCCAAGCAAAAATATTCTTTTTTCATTTTATTATGCATTTTTAAAGTTTGAGAAAATTTGGAGAAAATTAAAATGGAAAATAGATGCATGAGGTGCAAACAGCAATAATAACCAGTTCAAATGATGATGGGCCCAGATAGGGGGGTGGCGAAAGTAAGCGCGCCTGGGCCCACTATTAAACTCAGAAAACAAATGAAAATCAAAGAGAAAAAGAAAAAGATTCGGTGTATTAACTAATCATTTCCAGTTAAAACACGCATGTGGGCCTTGATGGGGGTGGGTATAGCAAAAATCACACAAAGCCCAGAAGATTCTTTAATGAAACGCAGCGTTTTATGCTGCTTTCAGGCTTCCCTCCCAATTCGCTTTGAATGCAAGCCGTTGGATCTTCCTTTGGTCAACAGGTCCGCGCGTCATCCAACGGTAATAACATCATCATCAACCTTGGATCTAGGGTTTTCAGAAAACCCTCCATGAAACAGCTCCCATGAGCAGAACTTTCATCCTCTCGTTCTCTCTTATTGCTCCACCAATTAACACGATATAAAGACCAAACTTGCTCTATTTTTTCCGCTGAACAAGACTATGGTGTTAGATTTCATGGAAACAAACTCTATCGTGCAAACCGAATGGTGTAACCTCATGAACTCAAAATGTCATCAACTTTCGACCTTCACCAAACTCAGCTATCCTTACATCAAAATGATCCTTATGTTACCCTAGTTAATATCAGACATTAATCTTGCCTTAACACTCAATATATAACACGATCTTGATCATCAAAGAATTGACCTCCATTAATGGAACTCCACCAATTGCTCCCAAACTCATCAAAAATGACCACCTAATTGTCTCTAACAAGTCTATGCTAATAATTAACCCTAGCCATGCCTAGATTATGGTGTAGAACAGAAATTGAAAACCTGGTTCTTGGAGATGGTAGGTGATGAAACTCTTCAATGTAGGCCTTGTAACTCTTCAAGAATACTCCTTGGAGGCTGAATCTTCTTCTATTTGCAAAAGGAATGGCTGGAATTGCTTGTACTTCAAGATCCAATGTAATTTGCCTTCTTGCAAATTCAATGTGAATGCTTTCAAATCTTCATCAATGGAGTCTCAAGCCAACATGAACACACTCAGAAATGTTTATGGAGAAGATTTGTGAAGAAAAATGGAATGGCAATGAAGAAAAATGTGAAGTTTGAATATGATTTGCAATGGAGCAAAATGGATCTCAATCTCTCTTCTCTACCACAATCAACACCAACCTTGCCTTAATGCAAGCTGCACTCATTATATAGAATGGATTGGAATAGTCTAGAACCCCCTAGAATCATCTAGGATCTTCCCATGAGAATTTGATCTTTTCATGCAATGGTACTTTGAATTTTCATTTCTCCTTAAATGATATCTCATGCCAAATGCCTTGTAATCTTGGTAACTGAATTGAATTTCTCCTTACATGATATTTTGGATGAGATACAATGCACATCTTCCTTGTTTATTGAGTTATTTTGAGTTTTGCCATGGTACCTTATTATGCAAGCAAGACTTTTCCAAAGCAACCCTATGATTCAAGCCTCAAATCAAAATTGTGGATGAACCATTGTTCTTAGAATGTCATTTGGAGTCAAAATGACCTATTATATGACATGGTTTGGACTTGTAACTTGGGATTTATGATTTTCAACTTCACTTGAATTAACTTATGCCTCATTTTTAGGCCATTTTTATCACTTTTTGATATGAGCCCTTTCAACATCTCATGACCACCCTACTAGCCTTAAAACATCATTCTAAGCAACTTTTATGTTGAAGATTTATCCATTTGAAGCTTGGAAGTAGGAGATATGACCTTATGCTTGAAATGACCTATAACCTCCAAATGACCAAAATGCCCTTGGCTTGCCAAGATCATAAGTAGAGCTCCACAAATCAGATTGATGCATACCATACCTTTCTAGAAAGCTAAGATCATGGGGAACAACTTTGATGTTGGCCAAAAATCCATTTGAAAACTCCTTATAGGGCAAAAGTTGCTTGGAAGTCAAGTAACTTTCACAGACAAAATTTCAGATGCCTCTGAGGACCTGTAACTTGCAAGAACCCTAACTTGAGTTCTATAAATCTCATTGATGCCTTCCACCACTCAAATTAAAGGTCTTGAGATACTCTACAATTTTCATGTTGGCCAAGGATCCATATGAGACTTGCATTTTGAATTACTCAGAAACCCTAATTCAGAAACTTCTCTTCTTCTTGATTTCTTGTGATTTCTCCTTGGCACAACACCACATCCATATCCACATATCAAATGATGAATCCTACATCCTCCAAATAGGCCTTGATGCCCTTCAATCAAGCATTTGACTTAGGGTTGACCCAGGGTTGACCCAGATGACACCCTAGTTGACTGTCTTCAACTGTAGCTCTTGTAACCACACCAATGACTTGTTTTACTTTCAAAAGGATCCTCTAGGTCTTCCATGCCCTCAATTCATAACCCATAACTTCTCTGATGATCTTCACATACCCTCAAGATAGGAGAGAAACCCACTGCTTGGCCTTTAAACTTCCCAGAGCCTCAATTTCTTTCTTGGTGATTTGAATAGGCTTGAATCTTGATAAGAGCCTCTTGAATACATTCCTTGAGATAAAAAAATAGCACTTGATCCCTTGTCAGATGACTTGTTATGCTATGCTATGCAAATGATTAGACTATGCACATGACTTTTTATGCAAATGACAATGCAATTGAAACATAAACCAAGTGAAGTAGGTTGAGCAAATTTTAGGGTGCAACAGTAGTGACCGCTAAGAAGCCAGCAGCAAGCTGCTTTTGCACTTCTTCTTTGATCTTAACGGCCATATCTGGTCGCGTCCTTCTAAGCTTCTGCTTAACGGGAGGACAATCTTCTCGCAGTGGCAAGTGATGGACCACGATGTCAGTATCAAGCCCGGGCATATCCTCGTATGACCAAGCAAAGATGTCACTATACTCTCTCAGCATCTCGACTAATCTCTGCTTGACATCACTCTGCAATGCAGCCCCTATCCTGACGTTTCTGACCTGTTCTTCAGAAACCAGATTCACAATCTCAATCTCTTCTTCGTGAGGCAGAATAACCTTCTCCTCTTGTTTCAACAAGCGGGCCAACTCTTCGGGAAGGTCTTCGTCTTCATCAATCTCTTCTTCGGCTTGATAGATCGGGCAATCAAAGTCGAAGTGAGTCGTAAAAGGTCCAGAGTCGATGTCACCTGCTATGTGGATCCTGCAAAATCAAGGGTTAAGCTTAAAACAAGGATATGCAGGTTAGCACAAACCCCATTGCCATTTTATTGTTTTTCAAAACAAATATAAAACAGGAATAACAGAGATCACAACATTTTAATGCGAAGAAAAACGCCTTTTGATTTATTGGTAAAATGCATGTACATAATCAAACAAGGCCCTGACAATAAAACCACTATGCCCCGGGTAGGACATATGGTTGTACAATGATTGGAGAAAGTAAATCATTACTCTTTGCCTGTCACTTGGATGGTATCCCTGATGGACCAATTGGTGAGGCTCTGGCCTGGTTTGCTTGGCTGGATCCAAGAGTCCAGGTCGCAATCGCTGTCTTCGCCGTCTTCAGACACTGCGTTGACACTTTCGAGTATTACCCCGCCACTGGTAAACTGGATCGGCCCTTTACCTCGCGACGCACTGTGAGAAGAGGAGGCTTCAGCCGCAGGAGAGTATCCTAACCCAAACTTATCCTGTTTGTTAGGTATTTCTAGAACTTTCCCCCAGCCTGGGGTAGATCCGGCTTGAACAACAGCTCGGGCTTCCTTGAAGGAAGAGAGAGTCATCTCTGGTTTCTCGGTCATTACTGGAGCCACATCCTTGACTTTAACAGCTTCGAACGCCTGACATAGGGTTTCGTGGATTTCCCCATCCATCTCCACATACTTGAAGGACGAAAAATGGCTCACCATTATGTCTTCCTCGCCACATACAGTCACGATGCTGCCTCCGACAGCGTACTTGAGCTTCTGGTGCAACGTGGAGGTCACAGCGCCAGCAGAGTGGATCCATGGCCAGCCTAAGAGACAACTTTAGGCTGGCATGATGTCCATGATGTAGAAGACTGCGTTGAAAGTTTCCGGCCCAACTTGGATTGGCAGAGTTACCTCTCCAAAGACATGACGCTTGGTTCCATCGAAAGCCTTCACAACCAAATCACTGGGTGTGCAGATCAATCCTCGAGTATCTAACTTCATCAATGCTTTCTTCGGCAGAACATTGAGTGATGACCCTGTGTCCACCAACACATGAGACATAATTGTTCCCCTACACTCTATCGAGATTTGTAGGGCACTGTTGTGGTTTCTTCCCTTCGGCGTCAGCTCCAGGTCAGTGAACCCTAACCCGTTTCCAGCATTCACGTGGGTCACTACCCCTTCCAACTGGTTGACCGAGATTTCCTGCGGTACATACGTGGCATTCAAAACCTTTAATAGCGCGTTGCGATGTGACTCCGAACACAACAACAAATTCAGAATTGAAATTTTTGAGGGTATTTGATGGAGGTGGTCAATGATCTTGTAATCACTCTTCTTGATCAGCCTCATGAACTCTTCAGCGTCCTTAACCAGTAAGTCCTTCTCTACCCCACGAGGGGTTTCCTCAACGACTTTACTCTTTCCCTTATCAGTTTCTTCAACTTTGTCTGCTTTGTCTGCCACAATCTCAGGCGGAGCAAATACTCTTCCGCTGCACGTGATTCCGCCAATTCCCACTAGGTTATCCACAGACCGCCCAGATGGTTCTAGTTCTAACTTCTGTCCGTTACAGTAAACGTCTGCCCCATAATGCCATGGGACAGCATTGGTGCTTTCAAAAGGTATCGGCCCAACCTTCGTGATGGTAATGGTGGGCGGCCTGGGTGCAGAAATGGTTATCGTTTGGCGAGGGATGGTGATGGTGGCAACCTCATCATCTCGCTTCAGCATTACCTCTCCGGATCCACACTCGGCCCTTCGGCTAAACTGCAAGATTCCTTCGATCATCAGACTCTGAATCCCCTCTATCAACTGTTCACACCCATCATGACGAGTCGCACAGCCCATACACAATTCTCCACAGCCAGGAAAGAAGCCTCTCTTCATCAGCTTGGCTTTAACGAAGCTAAGCGGTGTCTTCAGATCCTTGACGTCAGTCAACACATCTGAATCCTCTTCTTCAATAATGGCATTCACCCCACCTTCCCTATGATTCGGCATAGGGTTCTTCGTGACATTCGGCACATTATCTGAGAAATTGATGATCTTAGCATCCACCATATCTTGCACCTTGTGCTTGAAGGCTTTGCAGTTTTCTATCGTGTGGTCGGGTGCCCCTGAGTGAAAATCACATGTTGTATTCGCGTCATAACCCTGCAGAGGTGCCCCTGTCAAGGGAGCTAGGGTTCTCTTCTGGACTAGCTGTAACTGAAGCATATTTTGTAATAGCTGAGCATAAGACATGGGCGGCGTCTCAAGGTGACGACTTGACAGAGGTGCCCTGTTCTGATACCTTATGTACCCTTGCTGATTTGGCTGCTGCTGCGACTGCTGCTATGGCTGGGGTTGTTGGACAACAGGGATGGTTATGCTAGCCACCTGCTGGCGCTGGCCTTTACCTTTCCTGCGAGCGTTGGACACGACGCTCGTCTCCCCTTCACGCCTTTTACTACCATATGGTTTCTTTCCTCCTCCAGCTGAGGATAGATCAACACCTTGAATTTTCCCCAGCTTGATCCCATTTTCAACGTGCTCGACAGTGATGATGAGATCAGAGAAATTTCCAGACATACCACTAACTAATTTCTCGTAATAGACCCCCGGGAGAGTGGCTACAAACATTTCAACAAGCTCTCGTTCAACCATCGGCGGTTGAACTCTAGCTGCCAATTCACGCCACCGCTGGGCGTATTCTTTTAACCCCCCGTTGTTCCTCTGTGACAAGTTCTGCAGTTGGACTCGGTTCGGAGCCAAGTCACTGTTATACTGATAATGGTGCACGAATGCCTCAGCAAGTTCCTTCCACGTGCGCACACTGGTAGGTTCCAAACTCATGTACCATTCCAAGGATGGTCCGGACAAGCTGTCCTGAAAGAAGTGCATCAGCAGCTTCTCGTCTTCAGAGTGAGCGGACATCTTTCGGTAGTATGACCTTAAGTGGACGCGAGGGCAAGTGGTTCCCTTGTACTTCTCAAAGTTGGGTACCTTGAATTTGGGAGGCACCTTGAAATCAGAAATCAATTCCAATTTAGACATGTCAACACCCATAGTGTTCAGGTTCTCGAAATTCCTCATTTTGTCCTCGAGTGCCTTAAACCTCAGACGTGCTTCAGCAGTCAGCTCTCCTTCAGCACTCCTCTGTGAGAACAAATCTTCTTGACGATCTTCTAACCATGGCTGAGGCCCATACAGATTTCGAGCACCTGCGTTGCCGTTGCCCAGTCCAGCATTGCCATTAGCTTCAAAATTTCCATTACCGACGCCAGTCGTATTACCATGGAGCCCGAGGTTAGTGATCACATTGTCGTTACCACTGCCATTCCCCCCGGTCACGGGGATGCCATTCTGAGGAGTTTCAACAGGTGGAGGGGTCAGAACGCTCCCTCCATGAAGTACACCATTGCTGTCAACCCTTGAGATCAGAGGCTGGACCAATGTTCTGAGCTGGTCTTGGCCGTTGGCAACCACTTGCATGAGCTCCATGAAGCGGTCCATCCTCTCTCGGAGTTCCTAAACGTCAGTCTGCACTTGTTCCATTGCTCTAGCTTGATTTTCTCAGGTCGGATAGCAGTGGATTGGCCTTCGATCAATCCTGGAATAACCTGTATACACAAAGGGTTAGAAAAATGACAACGTGCTCGTTATGCAAATGCTTCATGCAGATGCAAACGTGTGTCTGTGCGTTAGGGAGATCCCCCCCGATCCTAGTGCCTGAGTGCCAGTGCTGATAATAAGAAGTCCGAGTCCAGTCATGGAAATAACATCTCACATATATAAAGAAAGCCCATCAAGGCGATACACAACGTCACTGAGTACAAGCAGAATCAATAGCATGACCTCGACCAACAAGCCTGGTGATGGTCAGCATACAACAATGATCAAAACAAAAGGATTACAAATATAGTCAAGCACGGCCACGGGCTCGAAACTCTTCTAACAGATCCCTCATTTCTGGATGATCAGGCTGAGTGAGCAACCCTTCGGCGAGTAACTCCCTCTGCATAATAGTGTGTTGAAGACCTTCAACTGAGTCTTCCCATGCTCCTTCACCGAAACAATCTTCTAACTTCCACTTCTTAGATTCAAACCTATCTTTGTGCTCCTTCAGGTTAGCAAGAGCCTTGTTGAGCAGGCCTTCAGCGGCATATCTGCGAGCGGTTTCTTCATCAAACCTCTTCTCACTAGCCTTCACCTGGGCTTTCAATTTGGAGATCTGCTGCTTCAGTTTATCCTCCCGTTCCTTGCCGTTGGCTAGGGTAGCTTTCCAATGCTGATTAAACTTGGATATTCTCCGGTACGCTTCATCCAAGTGCTGCTTCTTAGTAGCCAATACGTCTTTGACAGATTTGAAGTCCCAACCCAAACGCTCACGCTCAGCCAACTGCTTAGTCAAATCCGTACCTAACTCGTTTACCAACTCTGTTTGCCTCTTGAAGGAATGGACGGCTTCGCTTCTCTCGCTTCTGAGCTGAGTCAATTCTTTCTCCAGTTCTTTGTTCGCCTTCTTCAGCTCCTCTCGCTCAACTAACACCTGATTGTACTGCTGAATAGGCACGGTTGAAGGCTCTTCAATCACTGGAGGGCTTTCTAGCTTGGCAGGAGGAAACGGCATCCCTATGATATCTGCTCTGGCTCTGATCCAGGTCACATATGGAGCATAGGCTTGGCTATTACTTTTTCCCAGCAACGGTTTTCCCCGCTTACTGATACCATTCCAAGCGTGCTGAAGCTTAGATAACATATCCCCCTTTAGAAGACCAGTGAGGTACAGAGATTCATGCACCTCTTCATCCTTCGGCGGAGCTCTCAAAGCATAAGAAAACTGTCAGACCAACAGGGATGGATTATAGTTGATACAACCCTTCCTGCCTATCAAAGGCACATTCGGAAACCCGCTGCAGCTGAAGATAATCTCAGTACCCAACCTATCTCTATCAAACCAGGCAACATCCTCCGCTAATAGACTCATCAAACGCTTAGACCACTCAGCTGTGGCTGCAGATGAAGCAAAAGGACCCTTCTTGGGTAGGTGACTATCAAGCCATCTATAGAATAGGGGCACACAGCACGAGACATTCTTGCCCCTTTTGTTCTCGTTTTAGTAGTGGACGGAATGATAGACATCTCTAATTAAGGTAGGGACTGGATTCCCTGCTGCAAAGATGTGAAAGGCGTCGAAGTCTACAAAGTCAGGCATATTAGGGAACAGAATTATGTCGTATATGCAAAGAGAAAGAATAGCGTTGAACACGATCCAACAACCGTCTTTGGCACACTGTTGGGCCTTTCCCACTAAGAACTGCAAGGAGAAACCGGGAACCCCGTTCCAACTAGACAAGGCCAATTCAGAGGCATCCAGATGAAGCGAAAGAGCTAGACTAGCCAGATTAGGCTCAGCATCCATATAAACAAAGGGCATCTGACTCTTGATAGGCACACCTAACAAATCAGCATACTCCTCTAGTGTAGGTGCGAGAATAAAGTCTAAGAAGGTAAAGCATCTCAAAGGAGGATCGTAGAACTGCAGCAAGGCGTACAACCCATTCAACTCAAACACAGAAGGTTTACGAACCAAGCTGAGCAGTTTCCCATAAGACTTTCTGAATTCACCTCTCACAGAATCATCTGCCAAAGCAATCAAACTAGACAGCTGAACAACATCAGGAGTGGGCAGCTTGTAGGCCACAGTCTTCCTCAGAGAACCCATGACAACACAATAGAAGGCAAGAAAACCTGAACTCGGGGAAACGGTACCTGCAACACAGACACACATTAATGATATGCAAATGAGTATGCAAAACAATGCAAAATGCAATCATGCAGCAGGAGATCAAGACGACTGTGTTGTTGCGGAGAAGAAGGTTCTGTATCAACAAAACCACAATACTGCTCTGTCAAGAACAACCCTGTCTCTGATGAGAAGAAAACCCTGATATCGGACTATAAATCTGCTCTGTCAAGAACACACATATCTGATGATGAGGAGAAACCCCTGATGTCAGACTATAACTCTGCTCTGTCAAGAACAATCATATATCTGATGATGAGAACCTCTGATACAAACAAAACTGATTCACTATCAAGAAAACCAGGTAGTCTGAAGGTTAAGGTTTCCTGCAACAAACCCGACCCTGCTCACAGGTATGGACCTAAACTGACACAAGTTCGGCATCCTATGCGGTCATCAGCGTCACAGACATTCAAGAGAGATGATACGATACCCAGAAGGTGTGGCATCACCATCTCCTGAAGCAGCCTCACTTAGCTGAATTCCAAATGATCAGTCCCCAGAGTCGACAATCCTCCAAACCAACAACCCCTCAGGCCCAAAGGACCGGAAAAGAAGTCAACCGGGAGAACCTCGTCTGAGCGTGGATTTCATGAGACACTAGTGCCAGCAAAGCAAGCACGCGCCCACTAATTTCCACAACTAATGCTAGGTACACTCAAGCCTGGGTCTGGCTCCTCACTCATCAGAATGCCCCTCCCACAACAGCACAGATAATCATATCATACTGAAAATAATGTGCGGGAAATAAAATGCGATAAGTAAACACAACCCAACAAGTAAACATACAAGCGCTAGAATTGACTCTCACAGGGGACGTTGGATCCCCAAACTGACTCGCATAAGGGACGTTGGATCCCTAGGAAACTATCAAATCCCCAGCAGAGTCGCCAGCTGTCGCTACCGCGAAAATAAGGTGTCGGCAAAACAGAAGAGTCGCCACCTTTCGTTATTTATCCCTCAGAACGGGAAAGGAAACGATCGAAAAACCTGACGAAAAGGTATAAGACAAGGTCGTCGCAACCATTGTCTGGGTTCGGGAGTCGGTTACGCAAGGGAAAGGTATTAGCACCCCTCACGTCCATCGTACTCGATGGGATCCATGCTTGTTGTGTTTATCTGACGGGTTGGTTTTATCTATCTACCTATCAAGGATGGCTTAAAAAGGAAAAGAAAATGACTCGGCAAAGCGTCGCGCTTTATGCCTACGTATTCCCATCAGAGAATGAGAAATCAGAGTCAACGTAGTTCGGCTAACTACGGGTTACGGGGAAGGTGGCTCGCCAATACGTCAGTATTGTGCCTACGTACTCTCAACAGGTATGAGAGATCAGAGCTTACGTAGTTCGGGATAATACGGCTTACGGGAATCCAGATTCATCTGTTTTATCGAGTAGGGTTAAAAAACAGTTCCAGTAGTTTGGTGTACGCAGCTCGACCCTTGGAGACTTAGGCGTTACCATTTGCGGTAGAACTGGGAGTTAACGACACTCTTTTCTTCAAAAAAGCTTCCTTTGAATTACGGGCCCACGGGGCAAAAAGGTTTGAAGTTTGTTTTTTGTCTTTTACGGAAGAACTGTTTTTTATGGATGTTTGCAACTAATATCGCACTAGAGACTATGACCTGAGAGTGAAGGCGTCGCATGTCACCCAAAGGGTGTCATACTAAACATCCAGACTGTTGAAAAGAAACTCTCCAACAATCCTTTCTCAGATAGCTTAAGGCTCGTAACGTACGACAGCAGTTAACCTTTATTACTGTATTTTAATTCGTTTTGAGATGAGAATAGAGAACGAACAGGTTCAACTAAGGGGAGACTATCAAGTTCTAATGTTGTCATGCCAAGGATTCATCCTATGGTTAAGGTTTGAAACATGGAACTCCTAGAAGTTATCATGCATAGGCTTCAACCTAAAGTTCTAATCATCACTTCCCTATCAAAGGAAATGAGATTCCTAGGGGATCATGTCAAAGATAAACAGAAACAGATAAAGCATCAGCTTAAATAGTCAACAGTAAACAGATATACAGTAGAATGCATGCAATGCAAGTGAGGGAGGAAATGTGTGTGGGGCATCAGCCTCCACAAGCTCATCTCAACCTCAAGCCAGATATGAATAACTGCAATCATACAGAAGAAATAAAATTCCATCAAGCAAATCACAACCCACATAGGCAAGGGAGCAGGGCTCTACCGAATACCTGCAAGCAAAGCCATACATTAAAAATACAAGTAGAGGGAGAAACTCAACCTCTAGTGAAATCATGCTCCTAGCTTAACACAATCTAAACATGAACTTATTCTAATGCATCCAGCAAAACAAACAAGTCACATCAATACAGTTGCACAGAAAGCAAACAGACAGGAAAGAAAGCAAATCAACAAAGCAATCCTCTGACAGCAGTTCAGTCCTCAGTCTTCAACTGCTCTTCAAGGCTATCATCTTCAATAGCAAGTGTCAACTTGCTTCTTCAAGCTTTCAATGCATCAAACACAAGTATCAACTTGTTCTCCAACTTCAAGCTTCAGCTCTTCATTTGATCTCAGCTGGATCTTCTTCACAAGTGTCAACTTGTTCTTCTTGGTCTTCAAGCTTCAGCTCCAATGGCAGTCTTCAAATACTGGGAAGTAACAACTTCTAGCATCTTCAATCTTCTAACAAGGAACTCCATCCTCTAGCAAGGGAGAAAGATTCATCTAACAAGAGCAAGGTATGGATAGTGGAAAGCAAAGTGAAGACCAAAGGTCACCACTAAACACTCCACCATCAAAGAAAGGAACCCTCAAAGGTTCTACCAACTTATGAAGAGCCACACATCCTACCAAAGGAGGGATGAGGCCTTCACAAGGGGACCTTACATCATAGGGAAGAATGGAAGTGATCAACACCTTCCATGTTTATGAAAGAATAAAATCTATCTAGAAGCTCTACTTACAAACCCTAATCTTAACACCTAAACAAAACTACTCCAAAGGAAGAGAAACCTTCAAGTCCAAGCTCCATCATGCATTCCTCAGCAGCCCACACATGTCTTCATCATCATCCAAGAGCAAGAGAAGCAAAACCCTAATCTAAGGGAGCTAAAGAAATCATTCTAGTTGAATTAGCAAGCTAGGATCACCTAAAACCTAGTACTAAAGTTAATCCTAACTAAAATACTAAGACCAATTGTAAAATCCTACAAAAATAACTATGGGAACCTAAGTCAATCATGAATCTTACCATACAAAATCAAGGGGTTAAATCATCAACAAAGTCCTAGAAATAAATCCTAAATCATGAGGTACTAAGCTTAAACCCTAGAACTAGAGCACCTAAAGTTTCAACTTAAAAACACTACCTAATTTCATTAAAAAAATGTGAGAAAAATCTAAGGGGAGCATGCATGTCTAAACTATCTACACACAAAAAATTAGCGCAAGAATCATCATCAAATGATCACACAAAATTCATCAAAACAAGGTATCAACCATAATGGATTTAATATCAATTAAAATACAAAAAATGCACATAAAATGAAAATGCATGATTTTCCTAATATTTTTCTTCAATGAAATTCTAGATTCAATCATGAATCAAGGAAAAAAAATCTGGAATTAATTGAGTTATTATTCTATTTTTTATGAATTATTTTCAAAACTATATGAAATGCAAAAAATAAAGAAAATCAATGGAAATTAACAAAACCAGCGTGGCAAATAGCAAATATTTCAGTTCATCCCCTGGGTTGGGCCCAGAGGGGGGCGCGTATTGTAATAGGGCGTGAGGCCCATCTGAGTATCAACTCAGTTCAAACAAATAATTAGAGGAGGGGGGGTGTATTAGGCAAGGAAATCATGTTGATAATCCACATTGGGCCTGGAGATGGGGTGGTGATAGCAAGAAACCCAAAGCCCACACGCCTATGCCTTCCTTCAGTTCAATTCAATTCACAAAATGAAAAATCAAAAGTGGTACACGCTAGGATTCGAACCAACGACCTCTTGGTTCACACAACGAAGAAACAAAGTCTGAAGTTCCTTCACTAATCAAAACGGTGAGTTTAAGGGGGAGGGTACGTGGCTCATCATGAGCGCTTGGATTAAGTGACTAAGTCAAGTCTTCCTTGTGCACGAACGGACACGATTACGTCTTCCTCAATTCAAACCTGCAAACCTGCGCGCGAACCAGGCCGTCGCCGGTGGCTTTTCCGGCCACCCCTGCACAACCCTAACTTCATCTATAGCCAACCATTCGCCACGATTCTTAAATGAAACTTGACGAGAATTTTATCAGCAATTCAACCATGCCATTCATTCACTCTAAAAACGCCTGAGTCTTGAGATATCAATCTCAACCGAAAATGAAATCCAACCTAAATTGTCTCTAAAGTTAAAGTTGATCATCCAAAATCCATCTATATCAATAGGGGAACCTAACCACATGCTTCTAGTTCACTGAGAACACATAATTAGAGAGAAATTTCAAGAAGTTAAAACCTGTATTTGAGCTTGTAACATATGCACTTCTTGCTCGATTCAACCTTCAAGATGATGCAGATTCACTCTAAATCACCTTCTGAAGCTAATGCAATCTTCACTTTCCCTTGATTTAGCCTTGAACTCAGAAATCGATTCCAACTTGCAGCTGTGAAACTTCAACCTCACTCTCTGCTTCAGGGCTCAATCTTCACCAAAAAAATGGATGAACACACTCTAATGTTTATATAGAACTCAATGGAAATGTCTAGAACTTTCTGTAACCTTCCATATGAGATTTTCAATTTCACTTTCTCCTTCAAAATACCATCCACACCAGTCACGATTCTGGCTTTCTTTGGGCATGAAAATGCTTGGAAAAATTCATCTGATGAGATATTGAATTGGTTTGTTATGTTCTCTTCCTTGTTTGCAAGCCAATGGTTCATGTTGGTCATGTTGCTTCATCATGAAGAAATGAAATGAAATGGCATGAATTTGACCTCAAACCAAAATTCCAACATTGCCAAAGTTTCTAAAATGATTTTTCCATTCAAAATGACCTATAACTTTGCCTTGTTTGGACACAAAATGAATTATTTCAATTTTTGGTCATTAATTCTCTTTAATTATTCCTTTTTCAAAATTCCTTGAACCAAGTCTCTCCTTGAACCATTTCAATGCCTCCTTGATGCATGGTCAAGGTTAAAACCCCATTTTGAGCAACTTTCTAGTTGAACAAAATTTCATTTGAGGTGTCTAAGTTGGTGAAAATGGCCTATGATCATAAATGACCTATAATCACAAATTCCCAAAATACCCTTGACTTGTCAAAGCCATAACTTGAGTTCTACAAATCCTATCAAGGACTTATAGTACTCTATGGAAATCTAAGAGAATAAGGAAAAACATTCATGTTGACCAAAAGTTCATAGGAATCATCCTTCTTGGGTAAAAGTTTCATGCAAGTTGGGTAACTTTCAAGCTCCAAATTCACATACCTCAGCTGACTTGTAACTTTTCAAAGCCATAATTTGAGTTCTACAAATCCTATCAAGGACTTATAGCACTCAAATTAAATTTAAGACCATACTCTACAACAATCATATTGGGGGCAAGATGAGATGAAAATCACATCTTGAGCTAAATTGCCTTGAAGATAGGGGCCAAACTAGGGGATTTTACACTGTCAAGCCTTAGGAACCCTAGCCTGAAACTTCTCAAACTCTTCAATCATGATGAGTTAACCTGAAAATAACTCTTATAACATCTCAATGTATCAATCCATGATCACATGGCTCTTGAATTAGGTCTCAACCTCCTTCAAATCCTCAGTTGACCTAGGGTTGACCCAGTCAAACCCTAGCTGCACCACTCATGGCTGAGCCTTCTTAATCTTACACAATGACCTGTCTAGGCTTCAAAGTGGTCTTCAAAACTTCTCATGACCTCTCTCAAGACCTCAAGTCCATCTTCATGACCTTAGAATCATCTGATGGCTTCCCACAACTCTCAAGTTAGGAGACACACCCTCTTGGCTTCAATCACTCTCTCTGAGGATCTTTTAACTTCTCTGACAAGGATATCAACCCTTAAACACCTGAATAAGCCTCCCAGCTAGCTTCAAAGTCTTGTGTAGCCCTTTATTGGTAATCATACCTCTTGATCTCCTGCATACATGTCAATGAAATGCAAATGATAATGCTAATATGAATGAAATGAAACATAAGCTAGGTAAAGGAATGTTGGGCAAATTTTGGGGTGCAACAGATAGTGACTGTGACATGGACACATGGATCCAGCCATGCGTCCTCGGCCAAGGCTTGAAGAATTGGACCATGGAAGAAGTTATCACTGTGACTTATGAAGAGTAATTGTTTTGTTTTGATTAATGTATTGCCATATGCTCTGCCTGGGGCATAATGGTCTTTATTTGTGGGGCCTTATCTTTTATGTGTGTGAACAACCCTTTTATCATTATCAATCAAAAAGCGTCTTTTCATTCAAAACTTTGTGATCCTTGTTTTTCTTATTCTTATTTCCAACAATAAAATGGCAATGTGGTTTGTGTTTGTTTGTTTGCGTATCATTTAAGCATAAAATCATCATCATTGCAGGTTGCACATTTCAGATACCACCGATTCAGACTCGTCTATGACTCGGTGTGACTTTGACAATCCGATCTTTCAAGCGGAAGGAGAGATTGACGAAAACGAAGACCTGCCCAAAGAGCTTGCCAGATTGTTAAAACAAGAGGAGAAGGTCATCCTGCCTCATCAGGAGGAAGTTGAAGTCGTCAACCTGGGAACAGAAGAGGATAAAAAGGAGGTCAGAGTAGGGGTTGCGCTGCAGAATGATATCAAGCAAAGATTGATTGAGTTACTCCAAGAGTATAAGGATGTCTTTGCTTGGTCATATGAAGATATGCCCGAACTCGACATAGATATTGTAGTTCTCGCCTGCCTTTGCATGAAGAGTGTCCTCCTGTCAAACAGAAACTGAGAAGAACCAGGCCAGATATGGCAGTGAAGATCAAGGAAGAAGTCCAGAAGCAACTAGATGCTAGATTTCTTGCTGTGACCAACTACCCTCCTTGGGTCTCTAACATCGTGCCCGTGCCTAAGAAGGATGGCAAAGTCAGGATGTGTGTTGACTATAGGGACCTGAATAGAGCGAGCCCAAAAGATGATTTCCCGCTCCCCCATATTGACGTTCTTGTTGATAATACCGCACAATACTCAGTGTTTTCCTTCATTGACGGTTTCTCCGGATATAACCAAATCAAGATGGCACCGGAGGACATGGAGAAGACGACTTTTATCACGCCTTGAGGGACGTTTTGTTATAAAGTAATTCCTTTTGGGTCGAAGAATGCAGGGGCAACTTATCAGCGAGCAATGGTCACTCTCTTTCACGATATGATTCATCATGAGATTGAGGTCTATGTCGATGATATGATTGCGAAATCCCAAACGGAGGAGGAGCACCTGGTGAATCTTCTAAAGTTGTTTGAGAGGTTGAGAAAGTTCAAATTAAGGTTGAACCCGAATAAGTGTACTTTCGGCGTACGGTCAGGAAAGCTGTTGGGGTTCGTTGTCAGTGAGAAAGGTATTAAGGTCGATCCTGTGAAGATCAAGGCAATTCAAGAAATGCCAGCGCCAAAGACCGAGAAGGAGGTTCGTGGTTTCTTAGGTAGATTGAACTACATCGCAAGGTTCATATCTCACCTCACAGCCACTTGTGAGCCATTGTTTAAGCTATTGAAAAAGGATCAGGCGGTTATCTGGAATGAGAATTGCCAAAGAGCGTTTGAGAAGATAAAAGAGTATCTACAAGAACCTCCAATACTGATACCTCCGGTGGCTGGAAGACTGTTGATAATGTACTTAACAATTCTTGAGAATTCCATGGGTTGTGTTCTCGGTCATCACGACGAGACTGGAAGAAAAGAGCATGCAATTTACTACTTGAGTAAGAAGTTCACAGACTGTGAATCCAGATACTCAATGTTGGAGAAAACTTGTTGCGCACTCGCTTGGGCCGCCAAACGCCTAAGGCAGTATATGCTAAACCACACAACCATGTTAATTTCAAAGATGGATCCTATTAATTACGTATTCGAAAAGTAAGCACTATCAGGAAGAATTGCTAGATGGCAGATGGTTCTGACAGAATACGACATCCAGTACGTGCCTCAGAAAGCTATTAAAGGTAGTGTCCTGTCAGAATATCTCGCAGAGCAACCAGTCGATGACTACCAGCCAATGAAGTTTGATTTTCCTGATGAGGACATTATGTGTTTAAAGATGAAGGATTGTGATGAGTCGTTGCCAGAAGAAGGTCCAGAGTTGGGTTCCCAGTGGAAATTAATCTTTGACGGTGTTGTTAACTCCTACGGTAGCGGGATTGGGGCAATCATTACGACTCCCCATGGCTCCCATATACCATTCACTGTAAGACTAACATTCCCATGCACCAACAATGAGGCTGAATATGAAGCGTGTATCATAGGTATCGAAGAAGCAATCGACTTGAGGATCATGAACCTTGATATCTATGGATATTCAGCTTTGGTGGTAAACCAGATTAAGGGAGAGTGGGAGACCCGCCATCCTAATCTAATCCCTTACATGAATTACGCCAGAAGGTTGCTACCTTTCTTTGACCGAGTAGAGTTTCACCATGTACCGAGGGCAGAAAATCAGATGGTTGATGCCTTGGCTACATTGTCCTCGATGTACAAAGTAAACTTCTGGAATGATGCACCGAGAATTGTCATCTCACGCCTCGACATGCCGGCTTTTGTTTTCGCAATAAAAGAAGCTTTTGATGGTAAACCGTGGTTTTATGACATCCAGAACTTTCTCAAGAACCAAGAATATCCGCCTGAGGCATCGGCCCAGGATAAGAAGACCTTGAGAAGATTATCTGGTAACTTCTATCTGAATCCAGACGGTGTACTCTATCGGAGAAACTTTGACTTGGTGCTGCTAAGATGTGTGGACGAAAAAGAAGCAGGTTTGCTTATGGAAGAAGTCCACGAAGGTGCCTTTGGAACACATGCAGGTGGGCATGCCATGTCTCGAAAATTGTTGAGGGCGGGCTATTATTGGTTAACTATGGAGTCGGATTGCTTCAAATACGCCAAGAAGTGCCATAAATGCCAGATTTATGCCGACAAGATTCATGTGCCACCTTGTCTTTTGAATGTCATGTCATCCCCATGGCCTTTCTCCATGTGGGGCATCGATATCATTGGAAAGATCGAGTCAACTGCATCTAATGGACATTGCTCCATCTTAGTAGCCATCGACTATTTCGCCAAATGGGTCGAAGCAGCTTCTTACGCCAATGTTACGAAGCAAGTCGTAGCCCGGTTTATCAAAAGGGACATTATCTGTCGATATGGAATACACGAGAGGATCATTACTGATAATGGTTCTAATCTGAATAACAAGATGATGAAGGAACTGTGCCAGAATTTCAAAATCGAGCATCACAATTCTTCTCGCTATCGTCCGAAAATGAATGGCGTTGTAGAAGCGGCTAACAAGAACATAAAGAAGATTGTGCAGAAGATGGTTGTGACTTATAAGGATTGACACGAGATGTTGCCTTTTGCTTTGCATGGATATCGCACCTCGGTGCGTACTTCAACTGGGGCAACTCCTTTCTCGTTGGTATATGGCATGGAGGCTGTTCTACCATTGGAGGTCGAGATCCCATCTTTGAGAGTTCTGGCTGACGTCAAGTTGGATGAAGCAGAATGGGTGAAGAACAGGTTGAGTCAACTCAGTTTGATGGATGAGAAGAGGTTGGCGTCTCTTGCGTACGGTCGTCTGTATCAGAGTAGGATGAAGAAAGCCTACAATAAGAAGATGCGTCCTCGAAGCTTTTAGACAGGCGATCTGGTGTTGAAGCGGATTCTCCCACCACAGAACGATCATAGGGGCAAATGGACTCCCAATTATGAAGGTCCGTATGTTGTAAGGAAAGTCTTCTCTGGAGGAGCCTTGCTACTTTCAACTATGGATGGTGAAGATTTTACGTCCCCTGTGAATGCGGACGCAGTCAAAAGATACTTTGCTTAAAATAGACCCGCTGGAAAGAAAAAGAAAATCCAGGCAAGAATGGGGCATCTCGGCGAAACATAAAAGGATAGGTTCGGGCAAAAATTAGAGATAAAAATAAAAAATGTAAACCCGCAAAGTTGAACACCTGAAAGGGCGACTTTGGCAAAAATGGGTATCCCGGTGAATCGAAAACCCGCAAGGGCGGTTCAGGCAAAAGTTAGGGATTTGAAAAGCAAATGACTGCGGCCTGCGTATTGATCTTTAAAGCATAGTGGATAATGGGAGAACTCGAGAAGCAGTTGTTCAAATCAATCTCTTTAGAACACGAAGCATCGGAAAGGCGTCGAAGTCATGCGAGTCATAGTTGAGTCGTTCTATGGTGGTTGTCTGTACCACATTGTCGACATTTTGATATTCTTGTGCATTTCTGTATATTTCTTACGCAACTTTCTCATTTAAGGAGTTGTGTCCCTTGTAAATTTGCCTATTTACAGGCCATTTATCAATAAAACATACTATCCAGAAAACCTTTTGTTTTGTTTTTACTGTTTTGTTTGCAAAAGACTCCTGATGTTTTTGATAAAACTTTGCATACATAAATTTGTGGGTTTTGCTATCTATAATTGAAACATTGTATTCGCTTGAATAACGTCTTAAGTGATAATTGAGATGGTACCTGCTGCATAAAACATACTTGTTTATTTGTTATTTGCAAGAGAACTTTCCTCGAGGCTTCTCCAGAAGTTCCTCATCTAAAGGAAGTGTGCAGTTTAAGTGGGTTCTCACCCCCAACAGTTTGAAACCTTGACAATCAAAGGATATCCTCAGCAGGTCAAGATTGACATCTCCAGCAGAGCAGGATCGTTTCCAGTGAGCGGGTGTGGGTTTATCCCTCAGCAGTGGAACGAATTCAAAAATTTTTTTTCCCCATAGAGTTTGAACAACTGGCTCCTTTTCCCCTCAGAGTCTAGGTCATTGACTCATTCCTCAAGCGGAAGTTGTATTTGTTGAGTTTATTGCTCATTTCTCCAAGCAAAGGTTGATGTTGATTCCTTCATTGTCTAATCCCCAGCAGGGTGGATTTGCTCTTAGCGGAACAATTTTACCCAGAAGTTTGCTCAGAAGACCATCCAGGGTTTGTTTTCCCCAACATTTGTACTAGACGTGTCTAGTCTTTTCCCCGGCGGAATTAATCCTTTCTCTTTGGAATTTATTTTGCTAAAGTGTTTCCTTTGCATTTGCATCATGCATAACATCCTCCCAAACGCGTAGCATTTCCATTTTGTATGGAGCATTACGCCATATTCAAACATATACATGTTAAACATAAGCCGGGTTGCCACCCCTTTGTTTTCAAGCGTATCTCCAGTAGTTATCAGTATATTTCTCAATCCTACGTGGTATCCAGACCTCCAGCCAGGTCATTGACAAATGTGTTCATCTTATCGGTCTCCCTAGTGGAGTCTATTTATTCAAGTTCATGTTTCCCCAACGGATTTCTTCACCCAGATGGTGAATCGACGAATGTTCTTCTGAACTTAGGGTTGAGCCGACCTTTGGGTTCGATGCTCGCTTTTTAGCAAAATGAAGTGACGGTGAATTCAAATGACTTTGATAGCTAGCGGCGAAGTTAGATGCTATTAAAAATTGACGACGAAGTCATATTATTAAAAGATTGACGACGAAGTCAGATTATGAACAGAATTGACGACGAGGTCAGATTATGAAGAGAATTGACGACGAAGTCAGATTATGAAGAGAATTGACGACGATGTCAGATTATGAAGAGAATTGACGACGAAGTCAGATTATGAAGAGAATTGACGACGAGGTCAGATTATGAAGAGAATTGACGACGAAGTCAGATTATGAAGAGAATTGACAACGAGGTCAGATTATGAAGAGAATTGACGACGAAGTCAGAATATGAAGAGAGTTGACGGCGAAGTCAGGCCATGTTGGGAATCGATGGCGAAGTCAGATCATGAAGAGATTTGATGGCGAAGTCAGGTTATGTTGAGAGTTGACGACGAGGTCGGATTATGTAAAGAATTGACGACGAAGTCATATTATGAGAGGAGTTGACGGCAAAGTCAGATTATGGAGGGGTGACGGCGAAGTCAGGTGTCCTACCAATTTGATGTTAAGGACTGACAGTGAAGTCAGGTGTTTTACCAAATTTTATGTGGAGAATTGATGGTGAAGTCAGATCATGTAGAGGGTTGAAGGCGACGTCATAGTGGTTTGAGAAATAACAGCGAAGTCAGATGATTTTAATTGACGACGAAGTCAAATTATGTTGTAAGTTGATGGCGAAGTCAGAGGATATGGAGGACTGATGGCGAGATCAGATGTTCTACCAATCAGATGTTTTTACAGGTTATGTTGAATATTGACGGTGAGGTCAGATCTCACAGATTTGATGTTGAGTTCCGACGGCGAAGTTAGATGCTTTTAAGAGCTGACGGCAAGGTCAGATGTTTGTATTTGATCGACGACTGATGGCGAAGTCAGATATTCTACCTGATATAGGTGCCTGAGGGCGATGTCAGAGGTTTCATTCTGCGGTTGACAAATTTTTGGGTTCTTTTGTATTCAATCACCTTTTACCTCGAATGTTTGAAAGCGTTTGCTTTTCATCCCTTCAGGTCCAAGTCGCTTGAATAGGGGCAGCTGTTGCACCCCAAAATTTGCCCTCTTTCAAGGCTTGACTCATTTCTTCATTTCTTTCAAATTCAATGACATAAGGGAGGCCCATCATTCCAAATTCAAGGTTCATGAATTCAAGGCTAGATTCAAGAATATTACAAAGAGAAATTTCATGACATTTGCAAGAATGTCACATTTGTTACAAAATTCAAACTCTTGACAATGCTTAGGAAATTAAGCTATTTCTAGTCTTAATTCAAGTTTCTAAATAACTTCATGCCATGGTATCCCCCATGCTCCATCAAGTCCACATGACCCTCTTTGTGCTTACAAACATGCAATGAAAATATTTAAGAGCTAATTCAATGTTGGAATATTTCAAGATCAATACCATGCATGTTCAACCATGGGCAATTTGAATATGGTCCAAAACAGCCCCATGCAAGAAGTGGCAATGTGTATCATATTACAAGATCATATTATGTCACAAAACCAAGGCTATAAGATTATGTTGATACATCTACACATCAAAAATCAGAATTTGAAAATGATGTCCAAAATATAGTGTTATTGGTTACATGAGTATGTCCAAACAAATCAACCAACCAATGGGTACAAGGATGAATAGAAAGGTAGAGTGCTGCAGAAGAAAATACAGCAAAAAAACATACTAGAAATGGAAGGAAAGTGGGGATGCACCAAAAGGTGCTAAAAGATATAGCCAAGAATGGAAATTATGAAAATGGAGAAGTGTGCAACAGTTGTGGTTTTGGTACAGCAGAAAAAGGCAGCAGAAAAAGTGAGATAAGGAGGGAAGGAGCTGCAAACAAACTATCATTCACTATCATTCACAACACATTGAGATAGAGATTGAGAGCAAAAGAGTAAGAAAAACCAGAAAAAATAGAGAAAAGAACAAACCCTAAAAAACTGAAAAAAGGAGAGTGACATAGAAACACAAGAGCATCCTTGAAGAGCATAATCTTCACAACATAGAGTGAAGAGTGAAGTACATCCAACCAAAATCAGAAGAGGCTTAACAAAGAAGGAGAATATCTTTGGTATCCATTCCTTCAAACTTTTCCCTTTTTATACCTTGCACTTGTCATTTATTTATCTTTGTTAAGTCATTTGGTGTTGTGTATATTGTGTGAGGTTCCAAAGGGACCAAGAAACCATTTTTAAGAACCACAAAAAGAAGCAAAAAACAAGAGAAAAGTTTGGTTTTTCACCCTGGTAGCCTGACACGGGCCGTGTCACACGACACGGCCACCCGTGTCACATCTCTGCTTGAGTTTTCATGGCATATTTTCCCTGAGTCCCCTGACACGGGCCGTGTCACACAACATGGCCACCCGTGTTGCACCTCTGTTTGAGGTTTTAACGTGCAAATGCCCAGGACTTGTGACACGGGCTGTGTCACACAACACGGGCGGCCGTGTCACACCGCTGTTTTGGTTTTTCTTGCTTTTTTCCCCCGGACTTTGTGACACGGGCCGTGTCATGCAACACGGGTGGCCGTGTCACGCCGCTGTTTGCCTCAAAAACCTGATTTCTCTGGAACTACGACACGGCCGCCCGTGTCATACGACACGGCCGCCCGTGTCAGACCCCTATTTTTCACGTTTTTTTTTTACTTTTTTACCTCAAAAAATTTTTTTTTCTCAAGGAGTTCGCACGGCGAAATTCTTGATGGCACTTCATGCTGTTTTTTTGTGTTTTGTTTTTTTTAAGCCGATTAACCCGTTGTGTTGGTATGGTTTTTATGCATGTTTATTGTTGGTCATTTTTTTACCTTTGGTTCTAAAAACTATTTTCAAGAAAACAAACTCACGATTCTCATCTAGCCATTTTTGACCTTGTAAGCCGATTGCCTTGTGCGTTGCCATCGACCTTGCTCGCTTCACCTGAAATCTTTTTAAGCAACTAAAACCGTTGACCCAACGTCAAGCGGATTTTCTCAAGAAATGGTTAAACCAACTCACCATATTTAACAAAAGGATAAAGTTCACTTTGTATTGAACTAAATAGAGGGGATTGAGTGTAGACTTCTTCCTCTCCGAGTGTCGAGATGCTCACTGTAGTGTGGGTGGTTTTGATACTCGTCTTTCAATACGAAGACGTTTTCATCCACACCTTTTTCTCCTAAAAAACCTCGGCCCCGTACCGAGTGCATTTTCAAAACACTTACAATAAATAAATTGATTCTCTTTGTATTGAACTAAAGAGAGAGGATTGAGTGTAGACTTCTTCCTCTCCGAGTGTTGGGATATTCACTGTAGTGTGGGTGGTCTCGATACTCGTCTTTCAATACGAAGACGTGACTCTATCCGCCACCTATCTCCTTCTACACCTTCCTTCCGCAACTTTCCCCACCTAAAATCTCGGTCCCGCACCGAGCGTATTTTCAAACTTATTTTCGTAACAAAACTTGAATGGTCGTGGAGTGGTTAGGCGTAGGCCTTCTCCTATCCCGAGTGCTTGACGTTTACCGTAGGGTTCTCTGTCGCAAAAGCACTTACCATTCAAAACCAAAAAACACTTTGATAAGAGAACGAAGTTCTCTTTGCATTGAATTAAAAAGAGAGGATTGAGTGTAGTCTTCTTCCTCTCCGAGTGTCGAGATGCTCTCTGTAGCGTGTTTGGTTTTAATACTCGTCTTTCAATACGAAGACGCTATGTTCGCCACACCCTTTCATAACAAAAACTTTGAGATAAAGAATTGGGTACTACCCGTAGGGGTTACTATCCGAGGACCTATCTCGCCCCTAAAAAAAACAATTCAACAAATCAAATATGACATCTTGCCTCGCATGGCGAAAACTAATCTTTCAAAAAGGATATGATACGTTCGTTCTACCGCAAACAGGTAATGCCTAAGTCTCCAATGAGCGAGCAGCAATACACCTAACTGCTAGAATGCGTACGATAGCATCATCCATAAAGTCATCAACAAATCGTAGGCCGAACTACGGCTTCTCTGATTTCTAATATCAGATGAGGATACGTAGGAACAAGACGGCGATGTCTTGGCGAGCACAATCCCCCCTATCACCCGTAGTTTCCCGAACTACGTCGACTCTGACTTTCTCATATCCGTTGAGAATACGTAGGCCTAGGACCGCGAAGTCCTACCGAGTCCATTCTTTCCCTTCTTCCCCCCGTTACCTTTCTTTCCCCGTTTCTAAACCCTTTTCTGTATCTTTTGGAACACTCTTCATAGTAAAATCTTTAAGCAAATATAATCACACACGACAAACAAATGGTTCCCATCGAGTACGATGGATGCGAGGGGTGCTAATACCTTCCCTTCGCATAACCGGATTCCGAACCCATTCATGGTTGCGAGACCATATTATCCGTTCTTTTCTTAAGGTTTTCTCGATATTTTCCTTTCCCCTCATGGGATAAATAAAGTTCAATGGCGACTCTTCTGTCCTTTTCCTTTTCGCCTTCCCCGTCGTTGCGCGTATTTTTCGAGTAGCGACACTTAGGTGCCTCAACACAACATTCCACGATCATAAGGACTTGTAAATGAGTCTTAATCTCCTTCAAATTCACAGTTGACTTAGGGTTGATCAGATGAAAACCCTAGCTGCACCACCTTTGACTGTGGCTTCTTGCACTTGATATAATGACTTGAATAAGCTCTTCAATGACCCTCAAGACATTCAATGAGCTTATATAATGTTCTTCATCCATAATCATGGACTCAATATCATCTGATGATCTTCACATGGTCTCCAAGATAGGAGGTAAACCATATTCATTCATCTGCCTTTTTCAATAACTTTGACTTTCTTTTGATGATGATAAGCACTTGATAGCTTGAATAAGACCCCTTGCTTAGGCTCAGAAACTTTGGTAATCTCCTCTTGCTAGGCACACCTCTCCCAGTCCCCTGTAAATGAACAATGGTATGCAAATGCTAATGCTATGAAAATGCAATGAAACATAAACCAAGTTAAAAAGGTTGGGCAAATTTTGGGGTACAACAGCTGCCCCTATTCAAGCGACTTGGACCTGACTGGGTGAAAAGCGAACGACTTTCACGCAATCAAGGTAAAAGACAGTTAAATACCAACAAACCTGGAAATTTGCCAACCGCAGAAATAAACTGCAAACTCTGATGGGGATAAAAAATCTCCAGAGAAAACTTGAGCCGACAATTGCAACAACAACAATCTAACTGATTAACAATCTTTGACATGTAAACAAAATGACATCTGCTAACACACAGGCAACGACACTAAGTCGGAAAGATCATCTGATATCAATAGGCATCTATTAAATAAAAACAGGCATCGAACCCGAAGGTCGGATCAACCGAAGCTGATAACATCTGCTAACGCGTAGGCATCTGTTAAGTAAAAACAGGCATCGAACCCGAAGGCCGGATCAACCGAAGTTGATCTTCTGCTATCCAAAGCAAGCATTCGCTAAATAAAAGCGAGCATCGAACCCGAAGGCCGGATCAACACGCAGCTGATCTTCTGCTATCCAAAGCAGGCATTCGCTAAATAAAAGCGAGCATCGAACCCGAAGGCCGGATCAACACGTAGTTGATAACATCTTGATGAATCACAAGAATACTCCGCTGGGGATAACCGGGTGTACCAAGTGCAATTGGACTTGTATTGGGGAAAACAAGCCCTGGATCTGGATTAGATAGGTCAGGCGAGAACTGAAGACCAAGGACGGGTTTTTTCAAAACAAGTCAGGCGAGAATTGACTATCAGGCGTGAACTGGGTTCTTTAAAACATGTTAGACGAGGACTAACTACCAGGCGAGAACTGGTTTCTTCAAAACAGGTCAGACGATGACTGACTACCAGGCGTGAACTGGGTTTCTTCAAAACAGGTCAGACGAGGACTGACTACCAGATAAGAACTAGTTTCTTCAAAACAAGTCAGACGAGGACTGACTACCAGGCGAGAACTGGAATCTTCGAAATAGGTCAGACGAGGACTGACTACCAGGCGAGAACTGGAATCTTCACAATAGGTCAGACGAGGACTGAATACCAAGCGAGAACTAGAATCTTCGAAATAGGTTAGGCGAGAGCTGACTACCAGGAAAGAACTGGAATCTTCGAAATAGGTCAGACGAGAACTGGGATTCAAACAACATGGTCAGACGAGAACTGACTACCAGACGAGAACTGGATTCAAGATAGGTTAGACGAGGACTGACTACCAAGCGAGAACTGGAATTTTCACAATAGGTCAGACGAGGACTGACTACCAGGCGAGAACTGGAATCTTCGAAATAGGTCAGACGAGAACTGACTACCAGGCGAGAATTGGATTCACCGAAACGTGTCAGACGAGAACTGACTACCAGGCGAGAACTGGGATTCAAACAACACAGTCAGACGAGAACTGACTACCAGGCGAGAACTGGGATTCAAATAACACAGTCAGACGAGAACTGACTACCGGTTTCGGGTATCAGACGGGAACTACTTTTGTAGTTGGGATATCAGGCGAGAACTGATTTCTGGTTTTCCAGACAAGAACTGGACTTTGGAACTGTGTTTTCCAGACGAGAACTAGTTAAACAGCGGGCTACATAAAGAGTGACCAAACAAGAACTGGTGGAAAATCTGACATATACTAGACAGGAACTGGTGCTTACCGAAGGATTGGCCAGGCGAGAATTGGGCTTTAGAGATTTTCCAGACGAGAACTGGGCTTTCGAAATGATTTCGGTTACAAAGTTTTGATATGTAACAAGTTTCAGGTTATTTGATGGGGGTGATGACATGATTCCTCAACACCCAACTCTTGCTGACGAGAATAAGCTCGCTTTAGTAACTGCCCCGGGGTAATTCCACTTGCCCCAGTTTGATCTCTGGGATAGTTCATCTTGAAAAGAAAAGCTTGCCATGAGACGATCTCGAGATGGCTTGCTCCAGAATCTGTACCATGAAAGGGTTCGTCCTTAGTTGAATAATGCTGATAAGATATGAAGATATGGAGAGGAACAATTCCTTCATTTCCGTTTTTGCCCCAGCCTGTGGGATCTCCATAAAACTTCCTCGAAGGAAATCTTACAATTTCCGTAGCCTGAAGGTTAACATACACAATGCCTCAACACTCCCAATCTCGAAGAGGCGCTTCAGATTAACTGCCTTTGGGATGAGAATAGCTTTTGGGCTCTTGGGGATGGCCTGCCCCAGCCTTGCAATGACTTTGCCCCCGACTGGCTGATTCGTGAAGCAGTACCCCTTGCTGCGAGAGATTTACCGAATCTCGACCTGATTTCCCCGGATTAACTGTCTTCTGGATGGCAGACTCCCATGACATGATCATTTTATATAGCTTGCCCTGGTTCAACAGAGTGGGCGTTCTGCAATTTATCCTGATCAAACTTTCCATTGTGGAAACTTTCCTGATTCAAGCGCTTACTCGAAAGTAAAGCAATGTTTTGTACAAAAGATATACTAATACAATGCATATGACAGTTTTGAAATCCAAGTTTCTTCACTGGAAAAATATTTGTGACATATAATGAACAAATTACCTATCAAAATTTCCACCTTAGTAACAACCTGATAAGAAGAATCCTTTTTAGGAGTCAGTTTCGACGCGATCTTTACCGAAGTATGCTTTCGAAACAACCCTGCTTCAATTAGGACTTTTGAAGGTTGTAACGTGGCCAGGTTCACGGTTCAAAAGAAAGGATAAAGGCTCAAAGTTTATTTTAACCCACCCCTTCTCCTTGATGTTCTCCAATCCTAAATTCAGCTAATTCAACACAAGCGCTCACCTTTCAAAGGTTTAATGACAGGAGTGATGGTTTGGGAAACCACAAGTTCTTGGAGTGACAGTCACTCGCTCTTCTTATTTGGTGCCTGGAGTCACACAACTTGTTTGTTCGAGGATTTTTCTTTTGTAATCCTTTTCGCTTTTCTGCTTTTTCCCTAACTTTTGCCTGAACTGGCTCTTTTGAGCTTCTTTTGATTTTAAAGTCCAGCGGGATGCCCTAATTTTTGCCTAAGTCGCTTGTTTTCAAGACTCGACTTAGCGAGCTTCTTCTTTTGATTCTTTTTTTCTTTCTTTCTTTTTAGAACAAATCGTGTGACATCGGCTTGTCTGACTTGTTAAAGGGATTGTGACTGTTTCACTCCTTTGTCGGCGATGGACACCCATTATGGGTTTTTTAGGCACGACCTATACAGGTGTGATTGAACCTCAAACGAGAACACTCCTTTTGCAATTTGGACGCTCGGTCAAATTAGCTGACACCTACCCTGCCCCAAGTTAAGATTGAGGGTTTTTTCGTTTTTCAGAAAGAAACTCCTACTACTAGGCTCAAAGGGGTTGACAAGGGATTATCATCCTTATATCACCGGTATTTAGGGATTTAAAATAATGCCTGTACATCATCAGCAGGTTTTATTCAAAAGCATACAATCGAAAGCTTTTGCCTTTCAATTTCGTCATCCCCCCCGGATTCCGCTTAAACAAGCGTTAGGAATCAATTAAAAACATAAGCGAACACAAATAGATTTAATCAAAACAGGCATATTTATTTCATTATCATTATCAATTGAAAACAATATAGTTTTACAAGTGAGATTTGCACCTAAACAAAAAAGAAACTACAAATACAAAGAAATAACATGATAAACACAAAGATTGCCAGCATCGGGGAACCGGGCTTTCAGATCTTGACTTGCTGCGAGATCAGCCATCTTCAAACTTAATCAGCTGAGAGGTCGACGTGCACAACCAAATTTCCTTCGGGAAAGGAAATGTACTCTTTGTCAATCAACTGTTGCACTTTGTCTTGAAAGGTATTGCAGTCGTCGGTTGAGTGTCCCATGGATCCTCCATGATATCCGCACTAAACACTGGGATCATATCCGAGAGGGTATGGCTATGGCACCGGCTTGAGAGCCTTGGGCTCCACCAATGAGTTTTGAATCAAATGTGGCAGAAGCTCACTGTACGGTATAGGAACTGGATGAAGATGAGCATTCCTCCTTTCCAAATTGTTGCGAGGCCCATTCTGATTCTGGCGTCGAGAGTTTTGCTGCCGAGGAGCATGGGGTTATTGGTACCGGGATGACTGTTGAGCAGCAGTTGGAGTAGACACAACATTAGTTTCTCCTCCTTTCCGACCATAAGGCTTCTTTGTATCTTTGGAAGAATCAAGAGCAACTTGGATCTTTCCCAATTTGATATCGCATTCGACTCTTTCTCATGCTATCACAAGATCTGAAAAACTTGCAGACATGCAACCTATCAGCTTCTCATAGTACACTCCAGGCATTGTAGCCATGAACATGTCAATCATCTCTCTCTCCATCATGAGAGGTTGCACCCTCGCTGCTAAATCTCGCCATCTCTGGGAGTACTCCTTGAAGCTCTCAGTACTCTTCTGCGAAAGACTCTGCAATTGTATCCTGTTTGGTGCCAGATCACTATTATACTGATAGTGATGCACAAAAGCTTCGGCCAATTCTCTCCAGATACGGATATGAGTTCTCTCAAGCCCCATAAACCATTCTAAAGACGCTTTTGTCAGGCTGTCTTGGAAGCAATGCATCAATAGCTTTTCATCTTCGGAGTAAGCAGACATTTTCCTGAAATATGCCCGGATGTGTACTCTAGGACAAGTCATCCCTTTGTACTTTGTCAAACTCCGGTACCTTGAACTTGGGAGGAATCCTGACCCCAGGAACTAGACCAAGATCTGACATATCAAGACCCAGAGAGCTCTGATTTTCAAAAGACTTCATCTTTTCCTCAATCAGTTTAAACCTTCGGTCAGCTTCAGTTGGCAAACCACCTTCCATATCCTTCATGGAAAAGATATCACTCTGGTGATCTTCCCACTAAGGGCCAGCAGCCCGGTGCAAAGCGCCCACACTTCCACCAGCAACATTACCATTTTCGTTCGCAGCACCTCCGCCCGGAGGTATGACAATAGTAGGAATACCATGTGGAACAGATCCACCAACTGGAGGGAAGACGCCAGTTCCAACTCCATTGTTATTGACTTGGGGAGCGTCAATGAGAGGCTGCACTAAAGTTCTCAAATGCTCCTATCCACTGGCAACATTCTGCATCAACTCCATGAACTGGGACAATGCGAGCTCTGAATTCCTGCAATTCGGCTTGAACCTGATCCATTACTTTTCGCTGATTCCCTCGAGTTGGAATCTGATTCAGATACTACGTCTTGCTCCAAAAACATTTTAGAAGAGTACGACTATAGTTTTCAGAAGTTCCTGTCCAGAGGTCTAGATAGAAGCAAAATGGCTTCCATGATCTATGGCGTTAGCAGGAACAACAGAAAGGGAATTGGATATGAATCACCCTCTGAGAAGGATTTAAATCCAAAACCTGTTGATAAGCTGATCATCAACTACACTCTTCTATACACTCATTTTAAATATGGTCACCTAAATGACATAGAGCACACACGCACATATCAGATTACTAAAAGCTTTATTAAACCAAAACCTCATCAGAACAGAAAAGTTTTTAAGGAAAAGAAGTTCAGGCAGAACTTCAGACCAACTAACCCCAAAGGACCTAAAAAGATATGGGTACCTAAGGATAAAATAATCTTTGTTGCAGATGTCCTTAGCAGCAAAGTTAAGACACCAGTCACGGTACCTGGACTCTGGCTGCTCACGACACATGACGGGAAAAAGGTTTATGTTCCAAAGCTTGGAACTTAGATTTGGAGGAGACGTGATGTTTGGAGGAAACCAAAAGGGCAAAATCATTGGCTCTGGAACAATTGGTAATCGTAACCTCCCTTCTATCTCTGATGTTCTGCTTGTTGAAGGATTAACACATAATCTATTGTCCATAAGTCAATTAAGTAACAATGGTTATGATATAATCTTTAATCAAATATGTTGTAAAGTTGTTAGTCAAAAAGATGGTTCAATCCTCTTTAATGGGAAAAGGAAGAACAACATTTATAAAATAAATCTTTCAGAACTGAAAAATCAAAATGTAAAATGCCTTATGTCTGTTAATGACGAGCAATGGGTCTGGCATAGAAGATTGGGTCATGTTAGCATGAGATGTATATCTAAGATTAACAAGCTCAATCTGGTCAGAGGACTTCCTAAGTTGAAGTTCAACTCAGATGCTCTTTGTGAAGCATGTCAGAAAGGAAAATTTTCAAAATCTTCTTTCAAATCTAAAAATGTTGTTTCTACCTCTAGACCATTAGAGCTGCTTCATTTGATCTATTTGGACCAGTGAAAACTGCATCCATTAGAGGCAAGAAGTATGGATTAGTCATAGTTGATGACTACAGCAGATGGAAATGGGTAAAATTCCTGAAACACAAAGATGAGTCTCATTCTGTATTCTTTGACTTCTGCAATCAAGTCCAAACTGAAAAGAATTTTAATATTATCAAAGTCAGAAGTGATCATGGTGGTGAATTTGAAAATAAATATTTTGAAAGATATTTTAAAGAAAAAGGCATTGCACATGATTTCTCTTGTCCTAGAACTCCTCAACAGAATGGAGTTGTAGAACGAAAGAATAGAACATTGCAAGAAATGGCCAGAACCATGATCAACGAGAATAATATGGCAAAACATTTTTGGGTAGACGCAATTAATACATCATGTTATATTCAGAACAGAGTGTCTGTAAGACCTCTTTTGGAGAAGACTCCTTATGAATTGTGGACGAATAGAAAGCCTAACATTTCTAATTTCCATCCTTTTGGATGTGTTTGTTTTATTTCGAATACTAAGGATAATCTGAACAAGTTTGACTGTAAAGTGTTGCACCCCAAATTTTGACCCCTTAGATCCTCATCATCATTTTTAGACCATATTCATTTGATTATCTAACCTTAAACTATTTCAAGTTGTCTTTGTTAAGATACAGGTGAATTAGGGTTCCGTACAGCCGAGAAACGAGGTTTCGATGATTTAGTCGGTCAATGTATTGGATTGATTGCCCATGAAATAAGTACACACATCATCAAATATACTCCATTGGATCAAGTATGAATGCAATTTGAGGTTGTCACCTAAGGATCAACAACAGTGTAGTTCAGGATACCCGATTAGGGTTTTCGATAAGGAAAAGTCAGCCGTAGTTTGACTTTTGTTTTAAATGGTGTTCCAATGGTGGGATCATGGTCCATAGAGTTCATATGGCTTAGTAAATTCTACTCAGGAAGTTTTAAGGCCTCAAAAGACCTGGAACATCAACAGTCGACTCGGTAGTCATCGATCGATCGTTTGGTTGACCGAAAAGTCAACTCTTCAACCATAAGGAATTTGACCTCAAGGTGGGAATAAAAAATGTTCCTAATGACATATTACACCTACCCATGAAGTTTCATGACCATTGGATCAAGGATTGGGGAGTAATTGCAAAAATCGATAATTAGGGTTTTGAAAGGAGGAAGACCATAACTCCCTAACCACACATCCAATTGAATTGGTTCAAAGCTCATTATAAAGCTCATGGCAAGTCCTACAAAATTCCTACAGTGGTCCATTAGCAGAAAATGCATAGATTTGGAGTTGTGGCCAAATTCATTGCAAGAGGGAAAAATAACTTAGAAAAATTCTAAGTTATTGGCCTTTTTACGCATGTTTTTCAGCAACTTTGAGAGGTCTTTTGACCTAGTTCCATTGGGAATCTGAAGCTCATGAAAGCATAAAAGTTCTAGAGCTACATGAGGGCTTTCCATAAAGTTATAGAACTCTCTCATAGCCCTTGGGAGTTGAGAGTTATGAAGCGTGCAAGTTGGGCCTGAGCATTAGTTTGTCAACTTTTCAAAATTCATAATAAATTTATTTTCAACCATATGGTTCATTTCCAACCATAGAGACATATCTGGTGTGGAGTTAGTATTAGGTTGGAACCTGATGTGGAGGAGAACCAAGGGAAAACCAAAAATCTCACCATAATCCCTTTGATTACTATGTTGAAAAGCAAAAGTAAATTGTGTAAGAAACCTTGGTTTTGCTGCAGCATAGCTATTTTAAGCACAACCAGCTTGAGGATAGCTGTTAGGGAGGGCATTAACTATTGGAATTAACATTAAACCAGCAGACACACTTTTGAAATGTTGAGGTTTTCCACCAATGCAAGCTTGCAATTCAAAAAAAGACAATTCTGCCCCAGCCTTCTTGGCCTATAAAAGGAGGGCTCCTTCCACTCTCCAAACCACACCAGAGCACTCTACAACCCAAGAGAAACTCATTTCTCTCATACTACTTTGCATTTTCTTACAAGTGAAGAAAAACATCCCAAAATACCTCAAAAATCTGCCTTGAGCAAAACAGCTTCCAAATCCATTTTCACCCACTCAAAATCACCACAAACCATCCACACAATCCACAAATGATGTATGGGAGGTGTTCAAGCTTTTAAACCAGCCAAAAACCTAGTATTTTTAAAAGTCAACCCTCAACCTTAGAGAACTTTAACTTTTTGCATAAAGCAAGGGAGTTCTCTGTTCAGGCTTGTTTCAACCCTCATGACACCTCAAACACCTTGGATATAAGGTGTGTCAACTGTCCAAAATATTTAAAAAAACTGCATCATCATTTGGTGGATCTGTCACAAAGATCCATTTGTTGCTTCAAGCGTAAGAAACTTGCTTTTACACCAAGACTTGCTTGTAAGAGGTTGAAGCTGCTTGGACTGTGTATTTGTGGTGTGAAGTAGCTAGTCAAGGCATTCATTCTCAATCAGGCAGCTTGATTGCATTGGAAGTCTTCAAGAGGTAAGTGACTTCTAAACTATACTCATTCTTTTTGGTACCATGGCCATGCTTGATGCACTTTAGTTAGATCTGCCTAGGATCATTAAGCCATGTTTTGAGATCAGCTTGTGTTTATTTGTACAAACTTGCAACTGTCATGTAGAGTAGGTGTTGGATTTGTATGTTTGTTCTGCTATTTGAGAAAATATGTTGTTTTTGTCTAGGTGTGAGTTATTACTTATGTCTAGATTCATTTTCAGTTCATGACATTTGTAGGACCTCTACACCATGTGAGATGTTAGATAATGTGTTGAGACATTTGAATTGCTTGTTTTGTTTCAGATGTGCAAGTTGCTAGTTTCTGTTTAAATCTACTTTGTTTTGATTTGAATGCTTTATGTGTATGCATTTTCTTTTATGGAAATATGATTGAATGATGTATTGGTTTCTGTCCAAACTGTCTTGAGGTTTCTCAGCCCAACTTCATTACCACAACTTCAAAACCACAAGTCATTTTGCACTACAGTTTGAACTAGAGGTCCATTGGTGTTAAGATCATGACGTGTTTGAGACTCACTTACATGCCTGATGTTTATTTGAATCATGATGTGTTGTTTAGTTGATTCTACTACCAGCTGTCGCTACTCGAAAAATGCAACGTGCAACGATGGGGAGGCGAAAAAGATAGACAGAAGAGTCACCACCGAATTTTATTTATCCCATGAGGGGAAAGGAAAATATTGAGAAAACCTCAAGAAAAGAACGGATAAGATGGTCTCGCAACCAAGAATAGGTTCGGAAGCCGGTTATGCGAAGGGAAGGTATTAGCACCCCTCGCATCCATCGTACTCGATGGGAACCATTTGTTTGTCGTGTGTGATTTATTTGCTTAAAAATTATGCTATAAAAGAGTGTTCCAAAGGATAGAGGGAAAGGTTAGAAATTGGGAAAAGAGAGATAACAGGGGAAGGAAAAGAAAGAACAGACTCGATAGGACTTCACGGTCCTAGGCCTACGTATTCTCGATAGACATGAGAAAATCAGAGTCGACGTAGTTCGGGGAACTACAGATATAAGGGGGAATGTGCTCGGCAAGGATTGTGGCCCTTGTGCCTACGTATCTTTACTTGAACGAAGTAAAGAATCAGAGCAGCCGTAGTTCGGCCTACGATTCGTTGATGTTTTTATGGATGATGCTATCATACGCATTCTAGCAGTTAGGTGTATTGTTGCTCGCTCGTTGGAGACTTAGGCATTACCTGTTTGCGGTAGAACGGACGTATCATATCCTTTTTGAAAGATTAGTTTTCGCCATGCGAGGCAAGATGTCACATTTGATTTGTTGAAATGTTTTTTAGGGGCGAGATAGGTCCTCGGATAGTAACCCCTACGGGTAGTACCCAATTCTTTATCTCAAAGTTTTTGTTATGAAAGGGTGTGGCGAACATAGCGTCTTCGTATTGAAAGACGAGTATCAAAACCACACACACTACAGTGAGCATCTCGACACTCGGAGAGGAAGAAGTCTACACTTAATCCTCTCTTTTTAGTTCAATACAAAGAGAACTTCATTCTCTTATTAAAGTGTTTTCGGTTTTGAATGGTAAGTGCTTTTGCGACAGAGAACCCTACGGTAAACGTCAGCACTCGGGATAGCAGAAGGCCTACGCCTAACCACTCCATGACCATTCAAATTTTTGTTATGAAAAGAGTTTAAAAAATGCGCTCGGTACGGGACCGAGGTTTTTAGGTGACAAAGGTTGCGGGAAGGAGTTGTAGAGGGAGATAGGTGGCGGATAAAGTCACGTCTTCGTATTGAAAGATGAGTATCGAGACCACCCACACTACAATGAATATTCCAACACTCGGAGAGGAAGAACTCTACACTCAATCCTCTCTCTTTAGTTCAATACAAAGAGAATTGATTTATTTATTGTAAGTGTTTTGAAAATGCACTTGGTACGGGGCCGAGGTTTTTTAGGAGAAAAAGGTGTGGATGAAAATTTCTTCGTATTGAAAGACAAGTATCAAGACCACCCACACTACAGTGAGTATCTCGACACTCGGAAAGGAAGAAGTCTACACTCAATCCCTTCTCTTTAGTTCAATACAAAGAGAACTTTACCCTTTTATTAAATATGGTGAATTGGCTTAACAATCGTTTGAGAAAATCCGCTTGACGTTGGATCAAGGGTTTAATTGCTTAACAAGGTTTGAGGTGAAGCGAGCAAGGTTGATGGCGACGCAGAAGGCAATCGGCTTACAAGGTCAAAAATGGCTCGATGAGAATCGAGTTTGTTTTCTTGAAAATAGTTTTTTAGAAACACAAGGTAAAAATAATGACCAACAATAAATATGCATAAAAACCATACCAAACACAACGGGTTAATCGGCTAAAAAAACGAAACGCAAAAAAAAACGGCACGAAGTCGAAAACAGGCAAAACAAATGAAACAAAAAAAAACGAAACGCAAAAAAAACGGCTAAAAAAGTCGAAAAAACGTGAAAAGCAGGGGTCTGACACGGGCGGCCGTGTTGTGTGACACGGCCCATGTCACAGTTCCAGGAAAAAAAATGAGTTTTGGGTCAAACAGTGGTGTGACACGGCCGTGTTGTGTGACACGGGTGGCCGTGTTGTGTGACACGACCCGTGTTGCAAGGTCTGGGCCAAAAACAAGTTAAAATCTCAAACAGAGGTACAACACGGGTGCCCGTGTTGTGTGACACGGCCCGTGTTGTGAGCCCAGGGCATTTTTCACTTTGAAAAGCCACGCAGAGATGCAACACGGCCGACCGTGTCGTGTGACACGGCCCGTGTTGGGCTACCAGATGAAAAAATCCAAACTTTCTCTTGTTTCTTGCTTCTTTTTGTGGTTCTTTCAAAGGGTTTCTTGGTCCCTATTAGGACCTTACATGTTATACTCAATACAACAACACTCAAACCAAGAAAACAAATGATAAATGCGCAATATAAAAGAAGAGAAGAGTTTAAAGAGATGGATACCCAAGAGTTGTTACCCTCCTTGCAAAGCCTCCACTAATTTTGGCTAGGTGTTCACACCTCTTTACTCTATGCTTTGATGACTCTCCTCAATGGCTGCCTTGTGTTTACTCTCTTCACTCTTTGCTCTCAATATCTCTATCTCAATCTGTTGTGAATGATAGTGTATGATAGTGAATCCAATCCTTTTGTTGACAGCCCTCCTTCCCTTCTCATCTCACTTTTCTGTCACCTTTTTCTGCTGTACCAAAGCAATAGCTCTTGCACAAGCTCCAACTTTCAGAATTTCCATTCTTGGCAACAATTATGGCCACTTTCTTGAGGCAGCCCTGCTTTTTCCACTTCTAGTATGCTGCTTTTGTTGTATTTCTTCTGCAGCACTCTATGTTGCTTTCCAACCTTGTACCCATTGGTTGGTTGATTTGTTTTGGACATACCCATGTAGTCCATACAAGACCTTTTGGACATCATTTTCAAATTCTGATTTTTGATGTGTAGATGTATCAACATAAGCTTATAGCCTTGGTTTTGTGACATAAAATGATTTTGTAATATGATACACATTGCCACTTCTTGCATGGGGCTGTTTTGGACCATATTCAAATTGCCCATGAATGTATGCATAGCCTTGATCTTGAGATATTCCAACATTGAATTAGCTCTTAAATATTTTCCTTGCATGTTTGTAAGCACAAAGAGGACCATGTGGACTTGATGAGGCATGTGGGATACCATGGCATGAAGTTATTTTTAGAAACTTGAATTAAGACTAGAAATAGCTTAATTTCCTAAGCATTACCAAGAGTTTGGATTTTGTAACAAATGTGAAATTCTTGCAAATGTCATGAAATTTCTCTTTGTAATATTCTTGAATCTAGCCTTGAATTCATGAACCTTGAATTTGGAATGATGGGCCTCCCTTATGTCATTGAATTTGAAAGAAATGAAGAAATGAGTCAAGTCTTGAAAGAGGGCAAATTTTGGGGTGCAACACCAGCTGCCATGTTTGTTTGCATTTGCCACTGCTAGGGGTTGTGTTAGGTCTGAATCTGTCAAGATGCTTATTGTTGTCAACTCTTTATGTCAGTTTTCCTTGGCATTATGCTATCAGTTTCTTAGTATTAATTAGTGCTAGTTTAATGTCCTTAAGTTATGACGTTAGGCTATTAAGTTTTAATTGGATGGTTTAAGTTGGATTTTGATATGTTCAGGTTATGTTCATTGCTGTCAATGTATGTGCTTGAGAACTGAGTTTGTTAACTCAAGTGTAATTTCTGCCAGGTTATTAGATGTTTAGGCCTGCTGTTGGATTTTTGTTCTATTATGTCAAGTATGTTGATGCTTAGGGTGGTTGACTATTCTTGTTAGTCTGCATCCCTTATTAGACTTGACATTGTAATGTCAATTTCATAATTCTGTCCAGCTGTCTTTTGAGTCAAGTTTTGTTGTTGCTTCTGTTTTACAAGAAAAAAAGGACTGTTTGATCTACATTGTTAAAAAGTGTTTGCTTGCTTTTGCAAGGGTGTGGATGTTGGATTACCATTAGGGTAGGGTGTGCATATGCTTACTTTTGTGAAAGTATGTTGTCAAGATGTTTGGTGAGGTTAGGCTTGATATGGTTATGTTGAGTTTATATTCTTTACCACCTAAACCTTTTCTTTCATGACTAAAACTTGTTAGTAGCTTAACCATTGAGCTATTATGTTTTGAGTTGGACAGTTTGTTGATTGAGTCAGGTGTTGCAACTTGGAGCCCATGGTTGTGGCTGCTAAAACTTGGACTTCATGTTTAACTTTAGTTAGTCATTGTCATTAGGACAGTTTGTGGAGTTTGTTTTTAAAGAGATATCACACTATTGGAACTTGGTGCATTGTTATGCTAAGCATGGAACTCCTTACTGTAGGTTATGTGTGCTTGTTAGAATAAAGTTGTCATTTGGAGCAATTACCTGAATTATTGAGCTGGTGACATTGTCTAAAAAGAACTTGTTTTTTTTCCTAAAGGTTTGTTCTGAATTTGTTTTATCTGTTGGTCTAGGTTGAATCTCAAGATACTTGGTTTAGTTAAGTACCATGGCATGTCTGTTATTTCTTCATCATCATTGTTATTAAATGCTTTGGTTCTGAGAGAGCCATTTTAAGTTCATCAACTCATATAAACTGTCAACATGTTGATTTGGATTGCTTCTGTTGAAATGATTCAGGGCTGTTGGAGCCTATACTGATGATCAACATGTGTCTTGTTCATGATTGTTGGTTGCCAAGTCGCTTTGAGGTTTGTTAACCTCTGATGTCAAGTTTCATTTTCAAACTTAAAAAACTATCACCATTTGTGTGTGTGTATTCAGTGACTGTTACAAATGTGGATTGATAAGCAAATGATGTTATGAACTGTTGTTTTAACATTTGGTTAGATATAAAGTTTGTTCTAAACTACTTCCATAAGTTGCAACTGGATGGTCACTTCATGATTCAGTATGGATTGGAGATTTTCTCTTTGAACATAATCATGAGTAGCATATTTGAAACATGTGTATGGCTTTCTTTGATCTTGTTTATATCAGTTTTGATTCATAACTTCCAAAATGCATTTCAAAAGCTACAACTGCATGTTCATGCGAATTTCAAAATATGTGCATTTTATGAGAAAACCAATGATGCCATCTTGATCCTTGTTAAATTTCACACAAGTTAGGCTTTTAGTTTGTAAAAATTGATGGAGTTTTGAGCTGGTTTGAAGCTTCACGCATCTGGCCATGTTTGCTTGTGAACTTTGCCCAAAATATTTCACTTTGTTAAGTACTTATATTATTTGGGGTGCATAATACTTGGATGTATCGCCACCCCAGTGGTTAAACCTTCACTCTCAAGCGCCTTGCAAACACCATGTCCTAGGTTCGATCAATTGTGGAGATCAACCCTTTTATTTATTTTCATATTTGCCATGTTATCTTATTTTGTGTCTCTTTTTCCTTCAATGTACACGCGCGCGCCTTGGCCCACTTGGTAGGATTTTGAGTTAGCAATCCAAAGGTGGTGGGTTCAACACCTACCAATTGGACTTCCTCATTTTTTTAATCACTAAAATGCTTGTTTTTCTTTGAAAATTCAAAATAGCATAACTTTGTCAATTTTTGTCATTTTCAAGTGATTCTTTTTGCAAGTGTCTCTTAATTTTGCCTATGTTTATGTGGTAATCAAAGAACTCAAGAACTTGCATTTTAAAAATACTTTATGCCATGAAAAAGACTTGCATTGTTTAGGGTTTTCACCTTCTTACTTGTCATCTCTCTTTGCCAACTTTAATTTCATTCTCTTTTTGAGTTTTATTTTAAAGATATGAACTTTAGCTTGTTAACATCTTTGTGTACTTGAGTTTGACTTAAGCTCCGTACTTGTAAGCATTTATGATTGATTAATTTCTTAGAAACTTGAAAGTTTTCCCCTATGAAGTATTGAACTTCTCTCTCCTTGTTGTGACATTATTTGTGTAGGCATGATGCCTGTAAGTATACACGTCATCTTGTAAGCCCTGTTGAAGCCTCATCTTTGTTAAGATGCATCTTTGTTAAGATCCTCTTCCATCTTTATTAAGATGTACCCATTTCTTTGTCAAGATATGTCTGTGGCTTTCACCCTTTGTGTTTAGTCTTGTAAGAACTTCCCCCTTTCATGATATTATAATATCTTGATACTTGCTTTGGTTGTGACCATCTATCTTGATTAAAATCATTGCCTGATATTGTAATATCTTAAATGCTTGCTTTGGTTGTAACCATTCATCCTGATTGAAATCCTTGCTTATTGTAATATGCTTGATTATTCCTGTTTGTAACCATATCCCTTATATTCATCATGTGTGAATGATTATGCTTTGTTAAGTTTATTTCCCCAAAGTGGTGGAACTCTTTAGTTCTCATCCCAAGTGCCTCCTCTTTTCCCTTCCAAAGGAAAGTCTCTCTATTGACCATTGGGTCATAGATAGCTCATTAACTCGTAGGTCTGGATAGAACCTTCTCCCCCTTTGGTCTGGATAGAACCAATAGGATTTACATCATAGGTCTGGATAGAACCTTTTACCTTTTTTAGTCTGGATAGAACCAAATAGGATTTAAATCATAGGTCTGGATAGAACCTTCCTCCCCTTTTGGTCTGGATAGAACCAATAGGATAACCTCATAGGTCTGGATAGAACCTTCCCCCTTTTTGGTCTGGATAGAACCAATAGGATAACTCATAGGTCTGGATAGAACCTTCTCTCCCTTTTGGTCTGGATAGAACCAATAGGACTTAACATCATAGGTCTAGATAGAACCTTCCCCTCTTTTGGTCTAGGAAGAACCAATTGATCCTTATTCTGTAGTTCGTGCCCGAACTACGACCGCTCTGATTTCTCATTGGATAATGAGAATACGTAGGCACAAAATGCGATATCTTGACGAGCAACCTTCCCCCTTCTTCCACCTTTCTGTCTGGATAGAACCAACTGGTCTTATAACATAGTGATAGGTAGAGTTTTGTTAACTCTATGTAAGGATCATGGAAATGATTACTTACTTCCCTTTCTCGAGTGTTCAACGTAGATCTAGAGAGTTTGGGTAAACTCTACACAGGCATGGATATGTTTGTTCCCATTTGAACCTTGATCATAATCAAGTGTTCTTCAACCCTAGTGAGGTGAACTACGATTGCTCTGATTCTATCCTAGTAAGGATACGTAGGCAAAGGACGCGATGTCAGTGCGAGCAAACTTAGTAACTAACTTTAGGTTTTAACCTTCACCTTTTATCCAATCCCAATCCATAGCAAACATGTAGCAAGTATTAGCATACAAACAAACAAAAGGTTCCTGTAGAGTACTACAGATGTTTAGGATGTGAAATACCTACCCTATTCATAACCAACTCCCGATCCCTTAATCTCTTAGCATTGTTGTTACATCTCGCAAAAGGTTCTTTCTTTCTTTAGACCTTTCCTTTGGATAAATTAAAGTCTGGTTGTGAATTTAAGAATTAAAGATTCAAGTTAATCAATAGCTTGGTATCACGATTCTCACCGCAACAGAAATGGCGACTTTACTAGGGAGACTTAAACTTGAGGGTTTAGCCTATTTTGTTTGATTATATGCTCTATTTGTAAATATTTGCTTAACATGTATATTTGTCAATATATATTTGTTTGTTTGTTGGATATTGGGTACCTTAAGAGGTGAGATAAATCCTAACCCGAATTTGAGTGACACATGAGATAGGATGGTGATATGATCAATAGTTGGGCTATTGGGAGTAGTTCTAATATGTTTGACATATGATGTAATCGCACTCAGTGGAGACTCTTTGAGATAATTAGTAATGCATGAGTAGTCGTGTATTCACTAATTATTTCAATATGAGTCCATGAAGCTGGGAACTTTTAATAACACTTTTACCCCACTTAGCCTTTTTAGGACGTAGCATAGAAACAGTTAGGGAGTAGTCCCTCAATAGTTGTCATGTGATGCTACACTCAAACGAGTTTATCTTGAGAATATTGTCGACTCACGTGAGTAGTCGCGTTAGTTGGCAATATCCGAAGGATTTACTATGACTTTGGGAACTTTGTTAGAACCCGTTCGGCAGGTACAAAATATCTCATAGTACAAATCCTTGGGGATGGGTAGATCTTTGACTTCATGCTTTGACCTTGAGCTTAGGAAAGCCTTGTGTATGCGTATGCATTGTGTTTGTAAATACTTGCTTTGTGTTATGTGTGCATCATCCCATCATATCACCATAAGCATATCATGTCGCAACTAGTTTTGTAAAACTTAGTCGATCACTGGTATTCTTAAAAGTTGTAACTTTTCCAATGATTGATGAAATAAGGGTTTTAACCTAGTTAATCTTCTGAGTTTTGTAAAACCAGTTTGCTTTTGCATTACATTTGCATTATGCATTTGCATTTCTCAGCCTTGCATCGCTTTTGATCAGAGATAGAGAGGGGATACCTAGAACATATCCGAGACAAATGGCAATAATGGAGGAACTTTTGAAAGCTCAGGAAATGCTGAAAGAGGACATTAAAATTCTCAAGTGTCAGATGAATTGGGTTCTAGAGACATTGCAGAACATCATGAAAAAGGAGGGTCACTCAGACCACATGGCGTCTAGAGAAACTAGAGATGAACTATCTCCGATGGTTACTCCAACTCAAGGGCATCCTCGGTATCAACGACCAAATAATCGTCAATCGCGTCAGCACGCCCAACAAAGACCAAGGAAACTAGAGAGTTTGTTTCCAATGTCATACAGTCAGATATTGCCAGACCTAATCCAAGGCGGATTGACAATACCAAAGGAGCTGAAACCGGTGATTCTTCCTTACCCTCTGGTCTTCGATGCCAAAGCCAGATGCGACTATCATAATGGGGCATCGGGGCATTCAACTGAAGACTGTAAAACATTAAAAAACTAGGTTAAAGATTTGCTCGACTCCACATTGATCTCTTTCACGCCTCAAGGTGTTCAAGTCAGCAAAACTTCACCACCTCTCATGTCTCCTCCGCAGCAAGAGCAAGCACTCGGAGAAATTTTGCACAAGTCAGTATCTGATCAAGCGGTTAAATATCAGACGATTACCAGAAAAGACTCTCACCAGTCGGTGTTTGTTCCTCCTCAAGCTTCTCACAGCCGGAGATTGAACAAGAAGGATCATGTCAGGAAAAATAAGGCTTGCGGTAAACCAACTCCAGTACCTTTAAGCAAACTTTACACGCTACTAATTCAGAGCGCACTAGTGACTCCGCGATTATCCAATCCTGTGCTAGGACCATGGCATAACGCGAGCCTGAACTGTGAATTTCACAAAGGAGCTGAAGGACACAACTTAGATGCATGTATAACATTGGGTTATTGTCGCTTGCGCGAAAATAAGGTGCCGGCAAAACAGAAGAGTCGCCACCTTTCGTTATTTATCCCTCAGAGCGGGAAAGGAAACGATCGGAAAAACCTGACGAAAAGAGGGTAAGACAAGGTCATCGCAACCATTGTCTGGGTTCGGGAGTCGGTTACGCAAGGGGAAGGTATTAGCACCCCTCACGTCCGTCGTACTCGACGGGATCCTCGCTTGTTTGTTTACTTGGACGGGTTGGTTATAATCTATCTACCTATCAAGGCTGGCTGAAAAAGAAAATAAAAATGACTCGGCAAAGCGTCGCGCTTTATGCCTACGTATTCCCGTCTAGAACGAGAAATCAGAGTCAACGTAGTTCGCCTAACTACGGGTTATGGGGGAAAGGTTGCTCGCTAGGATGTCGCATCCTATGCCTACGTACTTTCATCTGGTATGAAAGATCAGAGCAAACGTAGTTCGGCTAACTACAGGTTATCTCCTAAAAGAAGTGTTTTTTATTGTGTTTGCGATTTCAACCGCACTAGAGACTATGACCTGAGAGTGAATGCGTCGCATGTCACCCAAAGGGTACCATACTAAACATCCAGACTATGGAAAAGAAACTCTCCCACAATCCTTTCTCAGATAGCTTAAGGCTCGTAACGTACGAAAGAAATCATTCATGATTACTGTATCTTAAACTGCTTTAAGATGAGAAGAGAACAGGCCCAACTAGGAGGGAGACTATCAAGTCCTACTGTTATCATGCCATGGATTCATCCTATGGTTGAGGTTTGAACAGGGAACTCCTAGATGTTGTCATGCATAGGTTTCAACCTAAAAGTCTATCATCAAATCCTTATCAAAGGAAATGAGAGTCCTAAGGGATCATGTCAATGATACACCAAAACAGACAAAGCATCAGCTTTAAACGGTAAAATGCATGCAATGCAAGTGAGGGAGGAAATGTGTGTGGGGCTTCAGCCTCCACAAGCTCGTCTCGACCTCAAGCCAGTCATGAAATAACAGTAATCATACTGAAATAAACAACATGCTATCAAGCAAGAACGGTAAACTGTAATCATACAGACAAGAGAAATGAAATGCTATCAAGCAAAATAAACACATGGGCAAGGGAGCTGGGCTCTACCGAATACCCGCAAGCAAAGCCAAGCAATAACAATACAACCAGATGCATTCATGCTCTTAGACTGAACTTATTCTGAATGGGCTTAGTCTAATGCAACAGACAAATTAGACAAAACACACAATACATCAAAGAAAACAGAAGAAAGCCTCAGCTCCTCCAGCAGCAACCCAGTCTTCAGACTTCAGAGATCACTTGCTTTCCAGGTATCAACCCTACAACATGAGTATCAACTCATCTTCTCCCTTTGAGCTTCAGCTCCTTTGATCAGCTCTACCTTCAGGCTTCACTATCTTCAGGGATCTTCAGGCATCAACTTGATCTTCACAAAATCTTCAGACTTCAATAATCTTCAAGGAATCATCCTCTTCAAAGCTTCAGCTTCTATCTTCAATGGCTCTAATGCTCCAGCAAACAAGATTCAGTCAATAAGATGAGGTGAGGGTGTTACAGTACTCACTGACTTCCAAAGGATGCCATTGAGAACTTAACATCAAAGGAAAGGCTCTCTCAAAGTTCTACCTTATGGGGCAAGGTCATTAATCCCTCCAAAGGAGAGAGGTGAATACCCTTAAGGGACTCTATGTCATAGAGAAGAAAGGAGGTGGACAAGACACTCCTTGTTTATTGAACAAAATATTCTATCTAATGTTCTACCTATGCATCTATAAACCTATAAACAAAACAACAGAAACTATGCTAAACTCCTCTGCAAGGTCTTCAAAGCTCCACTGATGGTCCACAAGGTCTTCAACTCAATCTTCAGGGCTCACACACTCAAAGGAGAAGAAAAACAAACACAACAATACAATTTATGCCTTTAAGCAACACACATACTATCCATACATTCAAAAATCAACCAAAAATAGCATATAGTAATATAAATTCCTAATATAAATTCTAGGGGATCCTATTTAACTACCCTTAAGTCCCATATATTCCCCATAGGCTAACTTGTCCTAAAAACCCCAAAAATAAAATGTTGAAGTTCAAGCCTACCTATACAACTTAAAACCCTAACTAGAGCACCTAAATGTCTAACAATCAAACTACATCAAACTTTAATCTACAAATCAAGAGATAAATCCTACATGAAACTAGGGTTCAATATCTAATTACACAAAAAAGAATGAATTAAAAAGATTAAAGGAAGGTCCTAAAACAAATTCTACAAAATCATGTACAAAATTAATCCTATTTTAAAAGCTATTTAAAAGAAAAATCTATTAAAAATATGAAAAGAAAATAAAATGGACATTTTATTTATCTATATTTTTCTAGACAGGTTTATTAACATGTAGAAAAAACAAGAATTAAAAAATATTAAATTTTGGATTTTATATGAATTTTATAAAAGCAAGAAAATTAAATGGAATTAAAATGAAAAAGAAATCATTTAAAGGGGGAGGGGGGTGTGATAAGCAAGGGCGCCCCAGTTCAATATTCAATGGGCCAGAATAAGGGGGGTGCAATTAGCGAAGGTCTGCTGAGCCCAGTTTTCCTCATTAAACCACACGACGACGTTTTGGCTCAGGGCTTTCCCTCCGTTTCTCTTTTGAATCTCGACCGTTGGATGAATGGAATTGGTCAAATTATCCAGGCTGATCCAAGGGACGCTAGTCATCGTCTCCAAACGAAACCCTAGGGTTTCTGAACCTTATGCTCATGCAAGGAACTTACACTCCTTCTATCTCTCTCGTCTGGCCACGAAACTTCACGATACAAAAACCAAAATTACTCCTCTCCTCGCCCTCTACACAGCCATGTCCATGGATTCCTCTAAAACCTAACCACTCAAGAGATACACACGATGGAAGATCTGGTACCATTTTAATTGCACTGATGTCAACCTTGCTGCAACTCAAATTTAATGATCCAATCTTGTTCTTTATGTTATGCCTACCACCATGAGCTATCAATCGTGCTCTAGAGCCACTAATCCAGCCGGTTCTCAATCATAACAGATTCTTGCACCTGCTATCAAACTCCATGAAATGCTCCCTAATCCTCAGAACATGGTCTTTTACCCTAGCTTAACAGTTCTACACCTAAGATCTAACCTAACTATGCATAATTAAGGAGAGATGAGTGAATTCACCAACCTGTTACACTTTAATGGAGGCTATGGTTTCCTTGCAATTCAGTGCCTGAAACCTTCCTTGATTACTCTCCAATGCCCAATATGACTTCTGTATGCAGCAAGATGAATGAACAAGGCTTGAAACTCGTGCTTGATATCAAAATGCAATTCTTGCAATTTCCTCAAAATAGCTTCAAACTGCCATGGATCTTCTTCTACCTCAGCATGTACTCAATCACAATGATCAGAATAATATGTTTGTGGTGGAGAAATGAATGGAGACTGAAGAGAATGAAGGTTTGATATCAAATTGCCAATGGAAGAATCTTACTTTTCACACTCTAATCTCACCTCTCATCAACAATGATCACCAACCTTTTACCCTCCCTGATTCACTCTTCTTATAATGATTGATGGAAGCTCCTAGATCTTTCTAGAATGAGCTAGAAAGTGTTAGAATCTCATATGATGGTAAGTTGAAAATCTCATGCATCATGCCTTAACCCTTGCAAATTGGTGTCAAATTCTCCTTATGTGAGATATTGAGAAGGAATGAGTGAAAATCATGCCTTTCCTTGCCTTGTGTTATGATTTCCAAAGGTGCCTTAATATGCAAGTTTCAATTTTCCAAAGCATGTCCCATTTTAAAGCTTCAAATCAAAATTATATTTGAACCATTGTTCTCAAAATGATGTTTCCAATCAAAATGATATATTGGATGACCTATTTTGGATTCCTAGATCCTCCAAACCAATTTCCAAATCCAACTTTTTAAACTTATAAGCCATTTTTAGTTCATTTTTGACCAATCATGAAAATCCATGCTATGAGCATTTCCAACAATTCATGACCTTCTTTCTAGACTTAAAATCACATTTTTAACAACTTTAATGTTTTGAGTTTTTCCATTTGAGGCTTGGAAATAGGAGATATGGCCTTTGCTTAAAATGACCTATAACTGACAAATGACCAAAATACCCCTGTCTTGTTCAAACCATAAGTTGAGTTCCACAAATCCTATTAAGGACTTCTACCACTCAAATTAAAGCTAAGAAGATGCCCTTCAACATTCATGTTGACCAAGAAATCATAGGAATCATCCTACTAGGGCAAAAGTTGTCTGCAAGTTGGGTGACTTTCAAGGACCCAGATTCACACACCTCAGCTGACCTGCAATTTGTCAAAACCATAACTTGAGCTCTGTAACTCCTATCAAGGACTTCCACCACTCAAATTAAAGCTAAGAACAAGCTATACAACATTCATGTTGTGGGGAAGATGAGATATCAATCACATCTAGAGCTAAAACTGCCTGGAAGATAGGGGTCAAATTAGGGTTTTTTTCACTGACAATCCTTGGAAACCCTAACTTGAAACTTCTCAAACTCCTCAATCATGATGAGTTGGTCTAGGAATCATCTTTATAACATCTCTATGCATCATTCCATGATCTCATGGCCCTTGGATTAGGTCTCAACCTTCTCTAAATTTTCAGTTATCCTAGGGTTGACCCAATCAAAACCCTAATTCTACCATTCATGGTTGAATCTTCTGAACTCTTGCATAATGACTTCTCTGGGCTTCATGATGGCTATCAAGACATCTCACAGGCTTCCTCAAAGCATCTAGTTCATTATCCAAGTCTCAGAATCATCTGAGGAGCACCCACAACTCTCAAGCTATGAAGCACACAACCCTGGTTTCAACCAATTCCTCTGAGGATCTCTTGAACTTTCTGATGAAGGTATCAACTTTCAAATACTCAATGAATAAATAATTGTTGGTCAAATTTTGGGGTGCAACAGCTGCCCCTATTCAAACGGCTTGAACCTGACTGGGTGAGAAGCGAACGACTCTCAACCAATCAAGGTGCGAGACAGTTGAATACCGGTAAACCCGAAAATTTGCCAACTGCACGAGCACACGGTACTCTGCGGGGAACAAATCTTCGAATATTGCAATGCTAGCTGCACGGCAACTAGCTGGAGAGATACTGATCTGACATCGCCGCCAGTTATCCACGTTAACTTCTTCTGACGTTGCCTTCAGACAACCACAACACCCAACATCACCGCTGGAAGACTAAACCGCCTGACATTACCGTCAGACAAAATTCTGAGGAACGCCCAACATCGCCGCTGGAACACCAAATCACCTGACATCTCCGTCAAGAAAAACCATAACTCGGGGAAACCAGCGTCCAACATCGCCGCCGGAGACCTAAACCTGAATCACCAAAATACCCAACATCGCCGCTGGAGAAAATGCAACAACGAACAAGATACCCCACATCGCCGCTGGAGAGAATACAACACTGAACAAAATACCCCGCATCGCCGCTGGAGAAAATACATCTCTGAACAAAGTACCCCGCATCGCCGCTGGAGAACTACATCTGACATCGCCGTCGGACAATCAACATACCCTGCATCGCCGCTGGGGAACTAAACCTGACAGAATACCCCGCATCGCCGCTGGAGAAACACATCTGACAGAATACCCCGCATCGCCGCTGGAGAAACAAAGGATCCGCATCACCTAACATCGCCGTCAGAAGACTGGATCACCTTGACATGCCCAACATCGCCGCTGGAAAACTGAATCTGACATCGCCGTCGGAAACAAACATCCTCTTAGAGACACTCGACATCGCCGACGTACAAACATCATCTCTACTGGGGATTTAAAGAGTCTGACCTCGCCGTCAAACAAACATTCAACCTCGCCGTCGAATCCAAATGTTCAACCTCGCCGTCGAACAAACATCCAACCTCTCCGCTGGACAAATGATGATCTGACCTCGCCGTCAAATCCAAACGTTCAACCTCGCCGTCGAACAAACATCCAACCTCGCCGCCGGACAAATGATGATCTGACCTCGCCGTCAAACCCAAACGTTCAACCTCGCCGTCGAACAAACATCCAACCTCGCCGCCGGACAAATGATGATCTGACCTCGCCTCCAAATCCAAACGTTCAACCTCGCCGTCGAACAAACATCCAACCTCGCCGCAGGACAAATGATGATCTGACCTCGCCGTCAAATCCAAACGTTCAACCTCGCCGTCGAACAAACATCCAACCTCGCCGCTGGACAAATGATGATCTGACCTCGCCGCCAAATCCAAACATTCAACCTCGCCGTCGAACAAACATCCAACCTCGCCGCTGGACAAATGATGATCTGACCTCGCCGCCAAATCCAAGCGTTCAACCTCGCCGTCGAACAAACATCCAACCTCGCCGCTGGACAAATGATGATCTGACCTCGCCGCCAAATCCAAACATTCAACCTCGCCGTCGAACAAACATCCAACCTCGCCGCTGGACAAGTGATGATCTGACCTCGCCGTCAAATCCAAACGTTCAACCTCGCCGTCGAACAAACATCCAACCTCGCCGCTGGACAAAATATGATTTAACCTCTCTGACCTGGGGTTCACCCCTGGTAAATGGAACAAAAGGTACATTTGCGTATTTGAAACTACCCCGCCGGGAATGAGAGACTTAACCGAGCACACTCTGATCTGGGGTTCACCCTCAGAACCATAACGAACATCGGAATACTACTGCACACTGCCCACCGTAGAACTTCAACATTAAAGACATATGAAACCCTGGCCCCTGGCCACTCCAGATCCGCTGGAAAAAATATTCAAGTATTTCCGAATATAGATGGAACCCTGGCCCCTGGCCACTCCAGATCCGCTGGAGAATCTTCAAGTTCTTCTGAAGAAAGATGAAACCCTGCCCGTCGGCTATTCCAGCTTCAGCTAGAAACAACATCCTTGGCCTTCAAGGATGTAAACTTTGCCCGTCGGCAACTCTGCAGGAGGCATCTTCGACTTCAGTCTAAAGAAATGGTCCTTGGCCTTCAAGGATACATGGATCTGCCTTCAGGCAACTCCGCCTCTGCTATAGAGCATCCGAGACTTCAGTCAGGGATATACTTCGGCCTTCAGTCCGAAAAATGAATCCTAGGTCATTCATGACCTTAGGGATAACCTTGCCCTCAGGCACCTTCGCTTCAGCTTGGGAAATCTATGACTTCAGTCAGAGAAATGGTATCCTGAGCCATTCATGACTCTACGGGGATTCAAACACTTTGCCTTCGGGCAAAACTCCGCTTCAGTTGGAGAAACATCTTCGACTTCAGTCAAAAGAAAAACTATCCACTTGATTGCAATCAATCATCTCCTCAGGACAACTGACTTGGTCTTCAGACCAACACGGATCATCTTGAATACCAAATTTGGAACCTTGTCTTCAGCCACACGTTGATTCATCGACAAGGACATCTGAGCTCACAGGAACCTTCTGATACTGCCCTCAGGCGTTTACGAGGTCAATCTTCAGATTAGACATCACTGTTGGAGCAGACATATCACGCTGCTAAGTACTTCAAGAATCATCATGAACAAACAGCTCCGTCGGGCACCTTCAAGAATCATCCTGAACCGATAACCATTCTGGAGACTTTACTCTGCGGAGTATTCCAGGGATCTTCCTGGGCAACTCTTGCTGGGACGCTACTGGGGAACTCAAGGATCATACTAGGCGAACAACTCGGGAAGCTGTACTGAAGTCTTAAGAATCATCTTAAGCAAACGGCCCTGCTGAGGAATTCAAGAATCATCTTGAACTGGAGACTTCGCTGGGGATCTCAAAAATCATCTTGAGCGAGCGACTGTGGGGATTACACCGGGGTCTTAAGAATCATCTTAGGAAAACGACCTCGTTAGAGAGAATATCAGGAATCGTCCTGAGCAACCGATCCTTCGGCTGAACACCTGTAAGGCAAGAATAACAATGACCTAGATCATGCTTATGATGCATATGCTTCTGCGCTATGCCCCACACAGTGGGAATGATATGCGTTTATGCTAAATGCTGTGCAAGCATGCACAATGCTATGCAGCGTTAAATGCTATGCAGTGTTAAATGCTTATGCAGTCGTGCGTAATGTTATGCAGTCGTGCACAATGTTATGCAATCATGCACAATGCTATGCCATCATGCACAATTGATGCGATCCCGTCAGCAAAATAAATGCCGAAGGGGAATTCTCCTGTCAAGGAGAAAGAACTACTCAGACAGAGGAATCATCCTGCTGAGGAGAACGTGGACACGCCAATATCAATCAGGCTCCGTCTGGGGAACTGGTCTTCCGCGGACTGCTGCAGGGCAAACAACTTCAGCTGATTTCTGCAGGGGACGAAGCTCTACGAGAACCTGGACATGCTGATATCAATCGCGAGAATGAACTGCGCGGCCGTCTCGGCTAATCTTCTGGGGATAACCACTCTGTGGGGAAACAACTTCAGCTGCTCCACACTCCACTGGGGAAAATCAACCATGATCTGATCAACTTCCAAGGACTCGGCCCTCCTGGACATCTGCAAACTCGACTGAGGAAGGAGAAGTCATTCTGCTTCGCTGGAGAGAGTGCGACTCCGGGGAGGAATTTCAATTTCGCTAGGGAAGAAAGAATCATCTGACTTCGGGGGAGAGTACCCTCTGCAGGGGAATACAACATCAGCCGTTCCAACACTCTACTGGGGAAGAGGGAATCATCCAACTTCAGGAGAGAATGTGACTCTGGTGGGGAATCTCAATTCCGCTGGAGACTTTACTGGGGAAACACGAGCTTCGGCACCCGAACACTTCTATGAAATCTGCACTTGTGACCCGGTGCTGGGGGAAGACGACATCATTCTTCGGTGCTTGGCTCAGTTGATGGGGTGACGTTCCTTCAGGATGCGCCTGCTTGGGGACGAGAATCCTCTCTGCCTGGGGGAGACATATCAATGCTCACCATTCTGATTCTGATTCTATGGATGAGAGACTACTGAACCCTGCTGGAGAAGGAGGGCTCGCCCTGCTTCGGGGATGCGCACGGCATATCCTCCGGAAGGTGCTACACCTGCAACAACACAAACAAACAGACAAGATACCCTCCTCAAAGGGGCCTATCCAGGTTATTATCTCGTGACAATATTCCGTTAATTAATTGTTTCAACAATCAATGGGCCTAGGCCCGTGAATTTATGTATGCGCATTTTATAAAAAAACGCCGGCGTTTTCATTCGCAAACAAAACAGATAAATGCTAAACAGGCAAGCAGAATTGCTGAATAATGTGCATTTTATTGATGATGACCCCTGAATGGGCAAAAATGTTTTACAACAGAGGCAAGCTCCTGGAATGAGGAAGCCGCTCAAGAAAGGAAACATAAATATACATCAGTATATACAAATGTTGGCAACGAGGCGTAGACGCACACCATGAGTTGATCCCTCTAAGACCCACTCGACTTCGATACCTCTCCGACGCTTCAGCTTCGAAAGAGATTGATTCAGATAAACGGCCCTCAGGTCTTCCAAACCACTAAACAATGAAAGTCCACACGCGGAACGCAGTCATTTGCTTATTCAAATCCCTAACTTTTGCGTGAACCGCCCTTTACGGGTTTTCAGTCCACCGGGATACCCTTTTTTGCCGAAGTCGCCCAGTGTAGGTTTTCGACTTCGCGGGTGTACATTTTTTCAATATATCCCTAATTTTTGCCCGAACCTTTTATTCTATTTTTGGTTCGCCGGGATGCCCCTTTTTTGCCTGGACTCTTTCTTTTTTTTGTCCAGCGGGTCTCTTTCAAGCAAAGTATTTTTTTAACTGCGTCCGCGTTCACCGGGGATGCAAAATCTTCACCATCCATCGTGGATAACAGCAAAGCTCCTCCTGAGAAGACCTTGCTGACGACATACGGCCCTTCGTAATTCGGAGTCCATTTGCCCCGGTGATCGGAGTGTGGCGGAAGAATTTTCTTCAGGACGAGATCACCCGTCTGAAAGCTTCTAGGACGCACCTTCTTATCATAAGCTTTCTTCATTCGGCTTTGGTACAGGCGACCAAATGCAATCGATGCCAACCTCTTCTCGTCCATCAGGCTGAGTTGGTTCAAGCGATTCGTAATCTATTCTGCCTCGTCGAGCTTTACATCAACCAAAACTCGCAAAGAAGGAATCTCCACTTCTAACGATAGAACAGCTTCCATACCGTACACCAAGGAGAAAGGAGTTGCCCCGGTCGATATACGCACCGTAGTACGATAACCGTGCAAGGCAAACGGCAGCATCTCGTGCCAATCTTTATACGTCACAACCATCTTCTGAACAATTTTCTTGATGTTCTTGTTGGCGGCTTCGACGGCGCCATTCATCTTTGGCCGGTAAGGGGATGAGTTGTGGTGTTCAATCTTGAAGTTCTGGCACAGCTCCTTCATCATCTTGTTATTCAAATTCGAACCATTATCAGTAATGATCCGCTCGGGAATTCCATAGCGACAGATGATGTCCCTCTTTATGAACTTAGCCACCACCTGCTTGGTCACATTAGCGTACGAGGCTGCCTCCACCCATTTGGTGAAGTAGTCGATAGCTACCAGAATGAAACGATGACCATTGGATGCAGTGGGCTCGATCTTGCCTATCATGTCGATGCCCCACATGAAGAACGGCCAAGGGGAGGACATGACATTCAATGGGCACGGCGGCACATGAACTTTATCAGCATAAATCTGGCACTTATGACATTTCTTCGCGAATCTGAAGCAATCCGACTCCATAGTCAGCCAGTAATATCCTGCTCTCAGGATCTTTCTCGTCATGGCATGCCCGCCGGCGTGCGTACCAAATGTGCCCTCATGGACTTCTTCCATGAGCATATTCGCCTCTTTCTCATCTACACATATGAGCAGCACAAGATCGTGGTTTCTCTTATACAGCACTCCATCAGGATTGAGATAAAAGTTTCCAGATAGCCTCCTTAGAGTTTTCTTATCCTGGGTTGACGCACCCGCAGGATACTCCTTAGTCATAAGGAAGGTCTGGATGTCGTGGAACCATGGCTTGCCGTTAGTGGCATCCTCGATTGCAAAGACAAATGTCGGTCTATCGAGACGCGAAAGTACAATTCTTGGAGCCTCATTCCAATAATTGACCTTGTACATTGAAGCCAGCGTGGCTAAAGCATCAGCCATCTGATTTTCATCCCTGGGTACATGATGGAGTTCCACCCGATCGAAGAATGGAAGCAGCCTCCTGGCGTAATTCATGTACGGCACTAGATTCGCTTGACGAGTTTCCCACTCCCCTTTAATCTGATTGATTACAAGCGCTGAGTCACCATATATGTCTAGATTCTTGATTCTCAAATCAATTGCCTCTTCTAGACCCATAATACATGCTTCATACTCGGCTTCATTGTTGGTAACTGGAAACGTCAGTCTCGCAGTAAACGGGATGTGGGATCCGTGAGGAGTCGTGATGATAGCCCCGATACCACTTCCGTAGGAATTAACCGCTCCGTCGAATATCAACTTCCATTGAGACTCCCTATCTGGCCCTTCATCGGGCAATGGCTCATCGCAATCCTTCGCTTTGAGAAACATAATATCCTCGTCAGGGAATTCGAACTTCATCGGCTGGTAGTCTTCGATTGGCTGTTCGGCAAGGTAATCAGACAATACGCTTCCCTTAATGGCTTTCTGAGAGACGTACTGAATATCATATTCTGTTAACACCATCTGCCATCTGGCAATCCTGCCCGAAAGAGCCTGCTTCTCAAAGACGTACTTGATCGGATCCATCTTCGAAATGAGCATAGTGGTGTGGTTGAGCATATACTGTCGTAGACGTTTGGCAGCCCAAGCTAATGCACAACACGTCTTCTCCAGCATCGAGTATCGAGATTCACACTCAGTGAACTTTTTACTCAAATAATAAATGGCATGCTCTTTCCTGCCCGTCTCGTCGTGCTGACCGAGAACACACCCCATACTATTCTCCAGAACCGTCAGGTACATGATTAATGGCCGTCCAGCCACTGGGGGTATCAAGATTGGAGGTTCTTGAAGATACTGCTTTATTTTGTCGAATGCCCTCTGGCAATCCTCGTTCCAAGTAATCGCCTGATCTTTCTTTAAAAGCTTGAATATCGGTTCACAAGTGGCCATGAGCTGAGAGATAAACCTTGCAATGTAGTTTATTCGGCCCAGGAAACCACGAACTTCTCTTTCTGTTTTCGGCGCTGGCATTTCTTGGATAGCTTTTATCTTCGCAGGATCAACTTCAATACCTCGTTCACTAACGATAAACCCCAATAACTTTCCGGACCGCACTCCGAAAGTGCACTTGTTAGGATTCAGCCTCAGTCTGAACTTCCTAAGCCTTTCAAACAGCTTCAACAGGTTGACAAGATGCTCTTCCTCCGTTTGGGACTTTGCAATCATGTCATAAACATAGACCTCGATCTCATGATGAATCATATCATGAAACAAAGTTACCATTGCTCGCTGGTAAGTGGCCCCTGCGTTCTTTAGACCGAAGGGCATTACCTTGTAGCAGAATGTTCCCCAGGGGGTGATGAACGTCGTTTTCTCCATGTCCTCCGGTGCCATCTTAATCTGATTGTAACCAGAGAAGCCATCCATGAATGAAAACACAGAAAACTGGGCTGTGTTGTCGACCAACACATCGATATGAGGCAACGGGAAATCATCCTTAGGGCTCGCCCTGTTCAAATCCCGATAATCGACGCACATGCGTACCTTACCGTCCTTCTTCGGTACAGGCACTATGTTGGCGACCCACGGAGGGTAAGTGGTAACGGCTAGAAATCCTGCGTCCAACTGCTTCTGGACCTCTTCTTTGATTTTTACAGCCATGTCTGGTCTCGTCCTCCTAAGCTTCTGCTTGACTGGAGGGCAATCTTCTCGCAACGGCAAGCGATGAACCACGATATCTGTGTCAAGTCCGGGCATATCTTCGTATGACCAAGCAAAGACGTCACTATACTCTCGAAGCATCTCGACTAGTCTATGCTTGACATCATTCTGCAGCGCAGCCCCTACTCTGACATTCCTGACGAGCTCCTCAGAACCCAGATTTATGATCTCAATATCCTCCTCGTGAGGCAGAATAACCTTTTCTTCTTGTCGCAATAAGCGGGCCAACTCTTCCGGAAGGTCTTCGTCTTCATCAATCTCATCCTCGGCTTGATAGATCGGGCAATCAAAGTCGTAGTGAGACGTAGAGGGTCCAGAGTCGATGTCATCTGTCATGTGGATCCTGCAATAACAAGGGTTAAGTTTAAAGCAAGAATATGCAGGTTAGCACAAACCCCGTTGCCATTTTACTGTTTTTTCGAAATAAACATAAAACAGGAATAACAGAGAACACAATATTTGATTACGAAGAAAACGCCTTTTATTTATTAACAAAATGCATACACATAATCCCACAAGGCCCTGACAGTAAAACCACTATGCCCCGGGCAGGACATAGGGTTGTACAAAGATTGTAAAAAGCAAATTATTACTCTTCACTTGTCAGCTTGATAATCTCCTTGATGGTCCAGTTGTGGAGGCGCTCGCCCGGCTTGCTCGGTTGAATCCAGGCGTCAAAATCGCAATCACTATCCCCGCTGTCCTCGGATGCAGCGTTGATGCTCTCGAAAATTACTCCCCCCTTGGTGAATAGGATTGGCCCTTTCCCACGAGACGAGCTGCCAGAAGAAGATGAAGTTTCAGCTCCAGGAGAATACCCCAATCCAAACTTATCCTGCTTGATTGGTATATCCAAGACGTGCCCCCAGCCTGGGGTGGAACCGGCTTCGACAACGGCCCGAGCTTCCTTAAACGAGGAGAGGTTCATCTCTTGCTTCTCTGCGACGACAGGAGCTACCTCTTTTACCCTGACGGTTTCAAATGCTTGGCAGAGGGTTTCATGGATCTCGCCATCCATTTCGACATATTTAAAGGACGACAGGTGGCTTACCATGATGTCCTCTTCACCACAGACTGTCACTATGCTGCCCCCGACAGCATATTTAAGCTTTTGATGCAACATGGACGTCACGGCACCAGCAGAATGGATCCATGGCCGACCTAAGAGGCAACTATAGGCGGGCATGATATCCATGATATAGAAAACCGTATTGAACGTCTCTGGACCAACTTGAATTGGCAGGGTCAACTCTCCAAAGACATGGCGCTTAGTCCCATCAAAGGCTTTCACGACCAGATCACTGGGCGTGCACAGCAGTCCACGGGTATCCAACTTCATCAGTGCCTTCTTCAGAAGCACGTTAAGCGAGGAACCCGTATCCACCAGGACATGTGACATAATAGTGCCCCTGCACTCTATTGAGACGTGCAAGGCGCTGTTGTGATCTCTTCCCTTAGGAGTCAGCTCCAGATTTGTAAATCCCAGCCCATTACCAGCATTAACATGGGCTACCACCTCCTCGAGTTGATTTACTGATATCTCTTGCGGCACGTATGCAGCATTCAATACCTTCAGTAATGCGTTGCGGTGCGCTTCAGAACACAGCAACAAGTTAAGAATCGAGATCTTTGACGGAGTCTGATGAAGATGATCTACAATTTTGTAGTCACTCTTCTTGATTAGCCGCATGAACTCTTCAGCATCTTTAACCAGCAAGTCCTTTTCTGCCCCAGAAGGGACCTCCTCAACAGCTTTACCTTTACCCTTATCCACATCGTCAGCTCGGACCACTTTCTCTGCTGCAACCTCTGCTGGTGCAAATACTCTACCGCTTCGAGTGATACCACTGACTTCGGTAAGATTCTGCACAGTCGATCCGAATGGCTCAAGCTCTATCTTCTGACCATTGCAGTAAACTTCGGCGCCGTAATGCCATGGAACGGCATTGGTGCTTTCGAACGGGATCGGTTCTGCCCTGGTGATGGTAATAGTAGGCGGACGGGGTGCGGAAATAATGATAGGGTGACGAGGAATAGTAATGGTAGCAACTTCGTCTACCTGCTTTAGCACGACCTCCCCTGATGCACTCTCAATGCTCCGACTGAACTGTAAAATACCCTCGGACATCAGACTTTGGATACCTTCGATCAGTTGCTCACACCCATCAGGAAGTGTAGCACAAGCCATACATAACTCTCCACATCCAGGGAAGAAGCCCTTCTTCAGCAACTTAGCCTTGACAAAACTCAACGGCGTCTTCAAATCTTTGACATCAGTCAGCAAGTCCGCACTCTCCTCGGTGATAACAGCATTCACTCCGCCCCCCTTATGATGAGGCATCGGGTTTTTAGTGACGTTGGGCACGTTGTCAGAAAAATTGATAACCTTGGCGTCCACCAAGTCCTGGACTTTATGCTTAAAAGCTTTACAATTCTCAATCGTATGGCCAGGTGCCCCAGTATGGAATTCACAAGTAGCATTGGCATCGTACCCCAGTGGTGGTGCCCCTGTTAAGGGAGCCAACGTCCTCTTTTGAACTAGTTGGAGTTGCAGCAATGTTTGCAAAAGTTGTGCATACGACATAGGTGGAGTATCAAAATGACGGCTTGCCATAGGAGCCCGATTCTGATATCTTTTATACCCCTGATTATTCTGCTGCTGGGGCTGCTGCTGCTGCTGCTGCGGTGGAGCAGCTGGAATGTTTATGCTAGCAATCTGAGGCTGAGGGCCCTTACCCTTTCTCCTAGCATTTGTGACAGCACTCGCATCCCCCTCTCGACGCTTGCCAGTGTAAGGTTTCTTGCTACTTCCTCCAGCTGAGGATGATTCGCCCTGAATTTTTCCGATCTTTATACCGTTCTCAACATGCTCGCCCAGAGTGATGAGAGCCGAGAATGTTCCAGTCATGCCACTGACCAGCTTTTCATAATAGATTCCAGGAAGGGTAGCCACGAACATTTGCACTAGCTCATGCTCAACCATCGGCGGTTGAACCCGAGCAGCCAATTCACGCCACCGTTGGGCGTACTCTTTAAAGCTTTCATTGTTCCGCTGTGAAAGATTCTGAAGCTGAACTCGGTTGGGAGCCAAGTCGCTATTGTATTGATAGTGGAGGACGAACGCTTCTGCCAGATCTCTCCAGGTGCGCACAGTAGCGGGCTCCAAACCCATATACCATTCGAGTGATGGACCAGAAAGACTATCCTGAAAGAAGTGCATCAGCAGCTTCTCATCGTCAGAATAAGCGGACATCTTTCTATAATAAGATCGGAGGTGGACCCGGGGGCAAGTTGTACCCTTATACTTCTCAAAGGTAGGCACCTTGAACTTGTGAGGTACTTTAAAGTCAGCAATCAACCCGAGCTTGGACATGTCAACGCCCAATGTGTTCTGATTTTCGATGTCTCTCATCTTGTCTTCCAGCGCCTTGAACCTGAGTCGAGCTTCAGCATTCAACTCTGCTTCTACACCTCTCTGAGAGAATATGTCATCCTGATGGTCCTCCAGCCACGGTTGAGGCACCAACAGATTTCCTGCACCAGCATTGCCGTTGACCGGCCCTATGTTAACATTGGCTCCCAGACTGCCATTGTCGACGCCTGCCGCATTGAGTCCGAGATTAGTCATCAGGTTGCCGTTAGCACTGCCGTTGCCCCCGGCAGCAGGAACAACGTTCTGTGGAGCGTCCACTGGAGGAGGAGTAGGCACGGCCCCTCCATGAAGTATGCCATTACTGTCAACCCTGGAGATCAGAGGTTGAACCAGAGTACGAAGCTGGTCTTGACCATTCGCGACTACCTGCATCAGCTCCATAAAACGATCCATCCGTTCACGGAGTTCTTGAACATCTGACTGCACCTGGTCCATTATCCTTGTCTGATTAGCGCGAGTTGAGTAGCGGTGGATGAGTCTTTGATCAATCCTGGAGACCGGAGACAGCTCGGAACCTGAAAAACCTGTTAACAATAAAGGTTAGGAAAAGCAATAAGATATACACCATGCAAATATGCTTCATGCAGATGCATGCGTGTGTCTGTGTGCGTGGGAGGTTTTCCCCGATCCTAGTGCCTTAGTGCCAGTGTTGGTAATAATAAGAGGAAGAAGAAATCCGAGCCCGATCATGGGAACATCAATCTCATATATATATATATGGAAAGGCCTGTCAAGGCAGTACACAATATCAGCGAGTACAAACAGATCAACAACATGACCTCAGCCAACAGGTCTGGTGATGGTCAGCATACATCAAAGATCAAAATCAACAGGGATATAACTAGTCAAGCACGACCACGGGCGCGATATTCTGCTAATAGCTCCTTTGTCTCTGAATGATCTGGCGAAGTGAGCAACCCCTCGACGAGTAGTTCCCTCTGCCGGATAGTATGCTGAAGCCCCTGAACTGAACTCTCCCAAGCGCCTTTGCCAAAGCAATCCTCCAGCTTCCGCTTCTTAGACTCAAACATCAGCTTATGCTCCTTCAGGCTAGCAATAGCTTTGTTGAGACGGGCTTCAGCGGAGTACCTGCGGGCGGTCTCTTCATCAAACCTCCGCTCATTGTCTTTTACCTCGGCTTCTAGCTTAGAAATCTGCAGCGTCAGCTTGTCTTCTCGCTCCTTCCTGGTGGCCATGGAAGTCTTCCAATGCTGGTCGAACTTAGATATTCTCCGATATGCTTCCTCCAAATGCTGCTTCTTCGTAGCTAGCACATCATTAGCAGCTCTGAAGTCTTGACCTAAGCGTTCCCGATCAGCAATCTGCTTTGCCAAGTCTGCACTCAGCTGGCTCACCGACTCTGTTTGCCTTTTGAGAGCATGCACGACTTCGTTCCTCTCACTTCGAAGCTGAGCTAACTCCTTCTCTAATTCTGCATTTGCCCTCTTCAGTTCATCACGCTCAGCTAATACCTGGTTGTGCTGATGAATGGACACAGTGGTAGGCTCTTCGACTGGTGGAGGACTCTCTGGTCTGACATGAGGGAATGGCATCCCTATAGCGCTGGCTCTGGCTCTGATCCAATCTGAATAAGGAGGGTAGGCTTGGTTGTTGCTCTTCCCCAACAAAGGTTTTCCTCTCGTGCTGATATTGTTCCACGCATACTGAAGCTTGGACAACAAATCCCCCTCTAGAATACCCGTGAGGTACAGAGATTCCCGTACCTCTTCTTCCTTCGGTGGAGTCCTCAAAGCATATGCAAACTGACGAACTAGCAATGATGGATTGTAGTTGATGCAACCCTTCCTACCTATCAGAGGTACGTTAGGAAACCCACTACAACTGAAGATCACCTCGGTGCCTAACCTGTCTCTGTCAACGAACCAATCAATGTCTTCTGCCGACAAACTCATCAGACGTTCAGGCCACTCAGCTGTGGCTGCAGACAAGATAGAAGAACCCTTCTTAGGCAAATGACTATCAAACCACTTGTACAACAACGGTACGCAGCATGAAACATTCTTCCCTCTCCGGTTCTCATTCTTGTAATGCACTGAATGGTAGACGTCTCCGATCAGAGTAGGGACTGGATTCCCTGAGGCAAAGATATGGAATGCATCAAAGTCTACGAAATCAGGCATGCTGGGAAATAGGATAATGCCATATATGCATAAAGCAAGGATGGCGCTGAAGGCGTCCCAACATTTGTCCTTGGCACACTGCTGAGCCTTAGCTATCAGAAACTGCAGAGAGAACCCTGGGACCTTGTTCCAACTCGTCACCACTAACTCAGAAGCGCTCAAATGGAGTGAGGAAGCTAAACCAACCAGATCAGGCTCAGCATCCATGTGGACAAAAGGCATCTGCCTTTTGATAGGCACACCCAGCATATCAGCATACTCTTCCAATGTCGGCGCGAGAACGAAGTCATGAAAAGTGAAACACCTTAGAGGAGGGTCATAGAACTGCAGAAGAGCATGTAACCCATTCAACTCAGACGTAGAAGATTTGTAAACCAGGCTAAGCAACCTGCCATAAGACTTCCTGAACCTATCCTTCACAGAATCCCCTGCCAGGGCTATCAAACCAGTCAGCTTCGACACATCGGGGGTCGGGAACTTGTATGCAACAGTCTTTCTGAGAGAAGCCATAATAGCAGCAGAAGACGGGAAATCCGGGATCAGGGAAACGGTACCTGCAACACAGACACACATTAATGGAATGCAGATGAATGCGCAAACTAATGCAACATGCAGGTATACAATAATATATCCAGGTGGCTGCTGTGGAGATTCGGTATCAACAGTCGCTAATGAGAGGGAAACCCCGATGTAAGACCACTAATCTGATCTGCTGAGAATAACCATCTGATAGGACCAAAATTCTGTTCTGACAAGAGTAAGCGACTGATAATAAGGACCCCGGGCGCAAGATCAAGGAACATCTGCTGAAGTCTTCAGACCCCAAATCAAAAATCTGCCCTGTCAAGAACAAACACACAGCTGCTGATGAGATCTTCAGACCTCACTCAAAATCTGCCCTATCAAGAACAAATAACATCTGCCGATGAGGTCTTCAGACCTCACTCAAAATCTGCTCCATCCAGAACAAACCACTGATGATAACATACTGATCAAAACCTGCTCTATCAAGAACAGACAAACATCCGGCGACAAGATCCTCCGATCAAAAACCTCTTGCTCTATCAAGAACATGTCTGCAACTGAGAACCCAACATAACTGATTCACTGTCAAGAAAACCAGGTAGTCTGAAGGTCTAAGTTTCCTGCAATAAACCCAGTCCCACTCACAGGTATGGACCTAGACTGACTCAAGGTATGGCATCCTATGCGTTCATCAGCGTCACAGACTTTCAAAACTGATGATACGATTCCTAGAAGGAGTGGCATCATCAAGTCCTGAAGAGGCCTCACTTAGCTGAATCACAAATGATCGGTCCCCAGAGTCGACAATCCACCAAACCAGCAACCGTCTCAACCCAAAGGGTTGAAAGTGAAGCCAACTGGATGAACCTCGTCTGAGCGTGGATTTCATGAGACACTAGTGCCTGCAAAGCAAGCACGCGCCCACTGATTTCCACTCTAAGTCTATGGTGCACTCAAGCCTGGGTCTGGCCTCTCACTCAATCAGAACTCCCATCCCACAACAACACAAATAATCATATTATACTGAAAATAAAATGCGGGAAATAAAGTGCGAGAAGTAAAAAAATGCGATAAATACACGCAACCCAACAGCAAACACACAAACGATAGGATTGACTCGCAGGGAACCGTTGGAGTCCCCAACAGAGTCGCCAGCTGTCGCTTGCGCGAAAATAAGGTGCCGGCAAAACAGAAGAGTCGCCACCTTTCGTTATTTATCCCTCAGAGCGGGAAAGGAAACGATCGGAAAAACCTGACGAAAAGAGGGTAAGACAAGGTCATCACAACCATTGTCTGGGTTCGGGAGTCGGTTACGCAAGGGGAAGGTATTAGCACCCCTCACGTCCGTCGTACTCGACGGGATCCTCGCAAGTTTGTTTACTTGGACGGGTTGGTTATAATCTATCTACCTATCAAGGCTGGCTGAAAAAGAAAAGAAAAATGACTCGGCAAAGCGTCGCGCTTTATGCCTACGTATTCCCGTCTGGAACGAGAAATCAGAGTCAACGTAGTTCGCCTAACTACGGGTTATGGGGGAAAGGTTGCTCGCTAGGATGTCGCATCCTATGCCTACGTACTTTCATCTGGTATGAAAGATCAGAGCAAACGTAGTTCGGCTAAATACAGGTTATCTCCTAAAAGAAGTGTTTTTTATTGTGTTTGCGATTTCAACCGCACTAGAGACTATGACCTGAGAGTGAATGCGTCGCATGTCACCCAAAGGGTACCATACTAAACATCCAGACTATGGAAAAGAAACTCTCCCACAATCCTTTCTCAGATAGCTTAAGGCTCGTAACGTACGAAATAAATCATTCATGATTACTGTATCTTAAACTGCTTTAAGATGAGAAGAGAACAGGCCCAACTAGGAGGGAGACTATCAAGTCCTACTGTTATCATGCCATGGATTCATCCTATGGTTGAGGTTTGAACAGGGAACTCCTAGATGTTGTCATGCATAGGTTTCAACCTAAAAGTCTATCATCAAATCCTTATCAAAGGAAATGAGAGTCCTAAGGGATCATGTCAATGATACACCAAAACAGACAAAGCATCAGCTTTAAACGGTAAAATGCATGCAATGCAAGTGAGGGAGGAAATGTGTGTGGGGCTTCAGCCTCCACAAGCTCGTCTCGACCTCAAGCCAGTCATGAAATAACAGTAATCATACTGAAATAAACAACATGCTATCAAGCAAGAACGGTAAACTGTAATCATACAGACAAGAGAAATGAAATGCTATCAAGCAAAATAAACACATGGGCAAGGGAGCTGGGCTCTACCGAATACCCGCAAGCAAAGCCAAGCAATAACAATACAACCAGATGCATTCATGCTCTTAGACTGAACTTATTCTGAATGGGCTTAGTCTAATGCAACAGACAAATCAGACAAAACACACAATACATCAAAGAAAACAGAAGAAAGCCTCAGCTCCTCCAGCAGCAACCCAGTCTTCAGACTTCAGAGATCACTTGCTTTCCAGGTATCAACCCTACAACATGAGTATCAACTCATCTTCTCCCTTTGAGCTTCAGCTCCTTTGATCAGCTCTACCTTCAGGCTTCACTATCTTCAGGGATCTTCAGGCATCAACTTGATCTTCACAAAATCTTCAGACTTCAATAATCTTCAAGGAATCATCCTCTTCAAAGCTTCAGCTTCTATCTTCAATGGCTCTAATGCTCCAGCAAACAAGATTCAGTCAATAAGATGAGGTGAGGGTGTTACAGTACTCACTGACTTCCAAAGGATGCCATTGAGAACTTAACATCAAAGGAAAGGCTCTCTCAAAGTTCTACCTTATGGGGCAAGGTCACTAATCCCTCCAAAGGAGAGAGGTGAATACCCTTAAGGGACTCTATGTCATAGAGAAGAAAGGAGGTGGACAAGACACTCCTTGTTTATTGAACAAAATATTCTATCTAATGCTCTACCTATGCATCTATAAACCTATAAACAAAACAACAGAAACTATGCTAAACTCCTCTGCAAGGTCTTCAAAGCTCCACTGATGGTCCACAAGGTCTTCAACTCAATCTTCAGGGCTCACACACTCAAAGGAGAAGAAAAACAAACACAACAATACAATTTATGCCTTTAAGCAACACACATACTATCCATACATTCAAAAATCAACCAAAAATAGCATATAGTAATATAAATTCCTAATATAAATTCTAGGGGATCCTATTTAACTACCCTTAAGTCCCATATATTCCCCATAGGCTAACTTGTCCTAAAAACCCCAAAAATAAAATGTTGAAGTTCAAGCCTACCTATACAACTTAAAACCCTAACTAGAGCACCTAAATGTCTAACAATCAAACTACATCAAACTTTAATCTACAAATCAAGAGATAAATCCTACATGAAACTAGGGTTCAATATCTAATTACACAAAAAAGAATGAATTAAAAAGATTAAAGGAAGGTCCTAAAACAAATTCTACAAAATCATGTACAAAATTAATCCTATTTTAAAAGCTATTTAAAAGAAAAATCTATTAAAAATATGAAAAGAAAATAAAATGGACATTTTATTTATCTATATTTTTCTAGACAGGTTTATTAACATGTAGAAAAAATAAGAATTAAAAAATATTAAATTTTGGATTTTATATGAATTTTATAAAAGCAAGAAAATTAAATGGAATTAAAATGAAAAAGAAATCAATTAAAGGGGGATGGGGGTGTGATAAGCAAGGGCGCCCCAATTCAATATTCAATGGGCCAGAATAAGGGGGGTGCAATTAGCGAAGGTCTGCTGAGCCCAGTTTTCCTCATTAAACCACACGACGACGTTTTGGCTCAGGGCTTTCCCTCCGTTTCTCTTTTGAATCTCGACCGTTGGATGAATGGAATTGGTCAAATTATCCAGGCTGATCCAAGGGACGCTAGTCATCGTCTCCAAACGAAACCCTAGGGTTTCTGAACCTTATGCTCATGCAAGGAACTTACACTCCTTCTATCTCTCTCGTCTGGCCACGAAACTTCACGATACAAAAACCAAAATTACTCCTCTCCTCGCCCTCTACACAGCCATGTCCATGGATTCCTCTAAAACCTAACCACTCAAGAGATACACACGATGGAAGTTCTGGTACCATTTTAATTGCACTGATGTCAACCTTGCTGCAACTCAAATTTAATGATCCAATCTTGTTCTTTATGTTATGCCTACCACCATGAGCTATCAATCGTGCTCTAGAGCCACTAATCCAGCCGGTTCTCAATCATAACAGATTCTTGCACCTGCTATCAAACTCCATGAAATGCTCCCTAATCCTCAGAACATGGTCTTTTACCCTAGCTTAACAGTTCTACACCTAAGATCTAACCTAACTATGCATAATTAAGGAGAGATGAGTGAATTCACCAATCTGTTACACTTTAATGGAGGCTATGGTTTCCTTGCAATTCAGTGCCTGAAACCTTCCTTGATTACTCTCCAATGCCCAATATGACTTCTGTATGCAGCAAGATGAATGAACAAGGCTTGAAACTCGTGCTTGATATCAAAATGCAATTCTTGCAATTTCCTCAAAATAGCTTCAAACTGCCATGGATCTTCTTCTACCTCAGCATGTACTCAATCACAATGATCAGAATAATATGTTTGTGGTGGAGAAATGAATGGAGACTGAAGAGAATGAAGGTTTGATATCAAATTGCCAATGGAAGAATCTTACTTTTCACACTCTAATCTCACCTCTCATCAACAATGATCACCAACCTTTTACCCTCCCTGATTCACTCTTCTTATAATGATTGATGGAAGCTCCTAGATCTTTCTAGAATGAGCTAGAAAGTGTTAGAATCTCATATGATGGTAAGTTGAAAATCTCATGCATCATGCCTTAACCCTTGCAAATTGGTGTCAAATTCTCCTTATGTGAGATATTGAGAAGGAATGAGTGAAAATCATGCCTTTCCTTGCCTTGTGTTATGATTTCCAAGGGTGCCTTAATATGCAAGTTTCAATTTTCCAAAGCATGTCCCATTTTAAAGCTTCAAATCAAAATTCTATTTGAACCATTGTTCTCAAAATGATGTTTCCAATCAAAATGATATATTGGATGACCTATTTTGGATTCCTAGATCCTCCAAACCAATTTCCAAATCCAACTTTTTAAACTTATAAGCCATTTTTAGTTCATTTTTGACCAATCATGAAAATCCATGCTATGAGCATTTCCAACAATTCATGACCTTCTTTCTAGACTTAAAATCACATTTTGAACAACTTTCATGTTTTGAGTTTTTCCATTTGAGGCATGGAAATAGGAGATATGGCCTTTGCTTAAAATGACCTATAACTGACAAATGACCAAAATACCCCTGTCTTGTTCAAACCATAAGTTGAGTTCCACAAATCCTATTAAGGACTTCTACCACTCAAATTAAATCTAAGAAGATGCCCTTCAACATTCATGTTGACCAAGAAATCATAGGAATCATCCTACTAGGGAAAAAGTTGTCTGCAAGTTGGGTGACTTTCAAGGACCCAGATTCACACACCTCAGCTGACCTGCAATTTGTCAAAACCATAACTTGAGCTCTGTAACTCCTATCAAGGACTTCCACCACTCAAATTAAAGCTAAGAACAAGCTCTACAACATTCATGTTGTGGGGAAGATGAGATATCAATCACATCTAGATCTAAAACTGCCTGGAAGATAGGGGTCAAATTAGGGTTTTTTTCACTGACAATCCTTGGAAACCCTAACTTGAAACTTCTCAAACTCCTCAATCATGATGAGTTGGTCTAGGAATCATATTTATAACATCTCTATGCATCATTACATGATCTCATGGCCCTTGGATTAGGTCTCAACCTTCTCCAAATTTTCAGTTATCCTAGGGTTGACCCAGTCAAAACCCTAATTCTACCATTCATGGTTGAATCTTCTGAACTCTTGCATAATGACTTCTCTGGGCTTCATGATGGCTATCAAGACATCTCACAGGCTTCCTCAAAGCATCTAGTTCATTCTCCAAGTCTCAGAATCATCTGAGGAGCACCCACAACTCTCAAGCTATGAAGCACACAACCCTGGTTTCAACCAATTCCTCTGAGGATCTCTTGAACTTTCTGATGAAGGTATCAACTTTCAAATACTCAATGAATAAATAATTGTTGGTCAAATTTTGGGGTGCAACAGTTATCTTGTGCAAGAGCTGATCATTGACAAACGCATGATCCTCGAGGAAGACCATCCAAGAGTGGAATATGGATATCATATTGGGACAACAGGGCACCTAGTTGAAGAATGTGAAGGTTTTAACCTAAGACTGCAAGAGTTGCTGAAACCTCAAGAAGATAAATCAAATGACAATGCCGCGATTCTTAAATCCAAAGGCAAAGGACCCGCGAGACCTCTCATAATTCTATATCACAAGGAGCATGTGGTTGTTGGAGGTGTTTCCCCGCATAAGGCCTGAAATTTGAAATTTGTCTTATCAATTTTAATTCCCTAAGGCTGGCAGCTGTAGACTGTTTCAACATTTTGTTGTGTTTTCTTTGCATTTGAATTGCTTGTAAGCTGTTGTTCATTTTGAATTGGCAATATTAATGAAATGGTTGTGCATCTTTTGATTAAGTCCATTCGTTTCACTCTTTCCCTTTCCTTTCATTGTTATGAGATGACGAAAAATGAAAAAATTTCTTTTCTTTACTAAACTGTTGTTTAAAGCAAATATTGGGGAGGATGATGAAAACTATATCCATAACTGATGTTGACATGCTTTCAATTTAACTTTGCCGATGATGTAAGGCATTGTTTCAATCCCTAAACACTGGATAAATAAGGAAGATAATCCCTCGTTAACCCCTTCGAGCCTAGAAGTAGGAGTTTTCTTTCTTTACAAAAACAGAAACCTTAAATTTCAAACCTGGGGCGGGTAGTTCTCAGTTAACTTGAAGATATGTGCATACAAGACACTTTTCACATAAAAGTGATGCATTCAGGTTTTCCTTCGCACACAAAAAGCAAGTGTCGAAGTTCAAAAGACGATGATGGTTTGCCGTAGCCATTAAACTAGGTGGTCACCTCCTTTCTAAAAAAAAGAGAAGAAGAAAAAAGAAAATTGAAAAGCCCGCTAAGTCAAAACCTATGAAGGAGACTTAGGCAAAAATGGGGCATCCCGTTGACTGTATATTCGAACAAAACAATTTAGACAAAAGTCAGGGATAACAAAAGGGAGGAATTCTATAAGAGTTATCACTCTTAAAAATCCTCAATTAGCAAAAAGGTATCAAATACTGTAAGGGAGTCGTGACTACCCTAGATTTGTGAATCATCACTAATTATCATCAGTTCAATTCTTAAGCCTGTAAGAACCTGAACGTATAGTTTGAGTTAACTGAGCGTAGGATTGGAGTTCATCATGGAGAGTGGGTGGGACAAATAGCTTTGAGCCTTTATCCTTTGTTTCATGAACCATGAACCGAGCCACGTTACAACCCTTAAAAGACCTGATTGAGGTAAGGTTATTTTGAAAGCATATTACAGCAAGGTTGGATAACCTGACTCCTAATGATCTTTGATGTTTGTGTGTGTTAATCACTTTATCCATCATTTGTAAATGATTGGATCACTTTCACTTTGATCACTTGATCACTCCGCCGTGTGTGTTTCATCAAAAAATGTTTTCAAAAGATTGCATGAATTTTACATTGAAAATGGCCAATTTTTAATGAACAACATTGCGTGTAAGACGATCCAATGTCAAAGGAATCCCAACAAATGCTGTCAGCTAGGGAATTTGATTTGATAAAGGAAGTTCAGCCTGGGGCAACCAAGTTGAAGGATTTGTTAATCATTTGTTATAACGTTCAGCTAATCAGAGCTGACCAGGTCAAGATCAGTTGAATCTCTCAAAGAATAGTTTAGTCTAGGGAAACTATGTTGCAGTTACCAACTAGCAGGGGCAAGTTTGTTCCCCAGTCGTTACTTCCACAGTCTGAAGACTTTGTTGTGCAAGCACCGTTAAGCTGGGGCAATCACGTCGAGATTCGTAAATCTCTCTCTATAAGAGTTTGAAGACATTGAAGCATCTTTATGCTAGTTCTCTTCTTCCCACAGACCATGTAATCTGGGGCAGAAAAATTTGAAGATTGTTTGTCGCAAGAGCCGTTGCTCACTTGAAGAGGATTGTTATAGAGGGGCAGAAGTGTTTTGTTCTCATGATACCTTTTTTGTCAGCTCTCCGATTAAGTTGTTACTTTGGTTGATCTTGGAACTCCCCTTGGTGATTTTTTCCTTCAACAAAGAATTCAAGCTCATGATGGAAATCTGAGTGAAGTCATGATGATACTCTCTCCCAGAGAAGGTTGTAACTTTGAAGTGGAACTGTTGATCTTTATGATCATCCCCGTTGATGTCCAATTTTGGTGAAGCTGGCTAGGTATCCGTGTCAACATGTTTATTTCATCTCCTGTTTTGTTTTGTCTGTTTTGTCAGCATATACATAAGCATGGCATAAAGCATATGCATAGCATCCGTGCATTTTTTCTATCTCCGGTTATTACCTGTTCCTGTTTCGCTTTGGTGTTCTTCACTAAGTGACTGTGTGTGTTGTCTCTCTCCAATAGAGTTGTCATCCCTTAAGTATAAAATGTCCATCCTTTCTCAATTCCCCACAAAGTTTAATCCTCGTGGATGATGGTTGCTTCAGTTATCTTATTCCATGATTGGATAAGATGTGTCCCCATTCGAGTTCATTTCTCAATGGTTGGAGTCTTGTTTGACCGTTTCTTTCTAGCTTGGTTCTAGATTGAACTTCGGTCCCTGTCGGTTGCCGAACCTACCTGGACGTGCATTTATTTTGCACTATCTATCAAGAAGAACATTTTGCATTGTCTTACAACAAATAAGTGGCAGTCTCTGTAGAGAAGCTTATTCGTCTTCAACAAATAAGTGGCAGTCTGTTATTCATCTTCAACAATAAGTGGCAGTCTCTGTAGAGGAGCTTATTCGTCTTTAACAATAAGTGGCAGTCTCTGTAGAGAAGCTTATTCACCTACAGATAAGTGGCAGTCTCGCATGAGAAGTTTATCCTGTTTCATTATATCCAGCAACAAGTGGCCATCTCCCTCAAGAAGCTTGTTTTTAGTACGTTTACTAGATGAGTGACAGTCTCACAAGAGAAGCTTATTAGTTTATTCGTACCCCCCAGATAAGTGGCAGTCTCTCTTGAGAAGCTTATCAGTTTATCCGTATCCCCAGATAAGTGGCAGTCTCCCATGAGAAGATTATCTTAAGGACGTTAAAGGCACGGTTGTGACCAGCATTGTCTGAAAAATCCAGTGGATACTGGTATAGATAATTTGGTGGTAACCAATCATATTTCAAGAAAGGCCCATTGGTAATTGGCATTATGAAAATCCATGGATGGCAGATACTGACAATTTGGTTGTGTATCATTCCAAACTAAGTCACGACGGTTTTCCTTCAAGCTCAGGTTTCGTACCTTTGGATATGTTTTCCCCCAAGCTCAGGTTTCGTACCTTTAGATATGTTTGCCTCCAAGCTCAGGTTTCGTACCTTTGGATATGTTTGCCTCCAAGCTCAGGTTTCGTACCTTTGGATATGTTTTCCCCCAAGATCAGGTTGTTTACCTGTGGAAGTGTTTGTTTCCATCCCAAGCTCAGGTTTTGTACCTTTGGAGATGTATACTTCGGATTTCGAGTTCAGCAATTTCCAGAGACTCGAATGTTGCATTTGCATGAAATCTTTGATGTATCCTAATGCTTTGAGGATATTTGACTTTTTTTCCTAAGGTTTTGAGGGATATATTTGTACTTCCTATTTGAAGAGATGGTCGTCACGAAATCATTTGAAGAGCCCAGTGGTTACTGGTATTGCCTAAATCCATTCGTTATTAATACCGTGAGTTGGTTGTTACCAACTTCCCCAGCCGAATTCCTGTATTTTACCAATGTTATTCAGAATTCCCAATTGTTTGTAACTTTTGGTTTGGTCGTCACCATCATCCCCAGTGAGTCTAGTGGAAACTAGCACCATTTGAAACCGATTGATTGCTCTGGTCGTCACCAATGTTTCCAACGAAGCCGTTGCTTCCCCATTCGAGTCTCGGAGATCTAATGGATACTAGCATCCCCGGTGCGTTTGGTCTTGTTTCTGTTCTTTTCCTGAAGATCCCGTTCGAACTCTTCATTATAGGAAATTCCTCATTTGGTCATTGATAATGAGGTTTGTGTCTCTGATTTCTTTCGTTTCCCCGGTGGAGAATTGTCTTCTTCCCCATCAGTGTGTGTCTCCTTTTCCCCAGTGAAGATTTGTCTTCCCCGGTGAAATTTGCGCCCCCTGTGTGAAAGTTTCCCTTGAACAACATCTTTAGTCATGTTTGAACTATTTCGCTTGCTTTGCCTTGGATCTTTCCCCAGTATGTTGAGTCCCTCGTGAGTGGTTACTCGTCGTATTGCCGTTCTTTTATCTTTACTCGTGTGTCTGCATCTGTCTTGCATTCAAGCATCATAAAGCATCATTTAGATTCATGGTATATTCGCATTTGTCCTTTTCCATATCATCGGATCTAAGGGACACAATTTTTGGTTTTCTATATTTAAATACCTTTCACTACGATTCTATGAGGATTATCATCTCTCATTGCCATCTAGTGAAAATATTTAAATAGGGGCAACTGTTGCACCCCAAATTTTGACCCCTTAAATCCTCATCATTGTTTTTAGACCATATTCATTTGATTATCTAACCTTAACCTATTTCAAGTTGTCTTTGTTAAGATACAGGTGAATTAGGGTTCCGTACAGCCGAGAATCGAGGTTTCGATGATTTAGTCGGTCAATGTATTGGATTGATTGCCCATGAAATAAGTCTCCACATAATCTAATATACTCCATTTGATCAAGTATGAATCCAATTTGAGGTTGTCACCCAAGGATCAAGAACAGTAGTTCAGGATACCCGATTAGGGTTTTCGATCAGGAAAAGTCAGCCGTAGTTTGACTTTTGTTTTAAATGGTGTTCCAATGGTGGGATCATGGTCCATAGAGTTCATATGGCTTAGTAAAGTCTACTCAGGAAGTTTCAAGGCCTCAAAAGACCCGAAACATCAACAGTCGACTCGGTAGTCATCTATCGATCGTTCGGTTGACCGAAAAGTCAACTCTTCAACCATAAGGAATTTGACCTCAAGGTGGGAATCAAAAATGTTCCTAATGACATATTACACCTACCCATGAAGTCTCATGACCATTCGATCAAGGATTGGGGAGTAATCGCAAAAATCGGGAGTTAGGGTTTTGAAAGGGGGAACACCATAACTCCCTAACCACACATCCAATTGAATTGGTTCAAAGCTCATTAGAAAGCTCTTGGCAAGTCCTACAAAAGTCCCGCAGTGGTCCATGAGCAGAAAATGCATAGATTTGGAGTTGTGGCCAAATTCATTGCAAGAGGGAGTTATTGGCCTTTTTAGGCATGTTTTAGGCAACTTTGAGAGGTCTTTTGACCTAGTTTCATTGGGAATCTGAAGCTCATGAAAGCATGAAAGTTGTAAAGCTACATGAGGGCTTTCCAGAAAGTTATAGAACTCTCTCATAGCCCTTGGGAGCTGAGAGTTATGAAGCGTGCAAATTGGGCCTGAGCATTAGTTTGTCAACTTTTCAAAATTCAACATAAATTGATTTTCAACCATATGGTTCATTTCCAACAATAGAGACATATCTGGTGTGGAGTTACTATTAGGTTGGAACCTGATGTGGGGGAGAACCAAGGGAAAACCAAAAATCTCACCATAATCCCTTTGATTACTATGTTGAAAAGCAAAAGTAAATTGTGTAAGAAACCTTGGTTTTGCTGCAGCATAGCTATTTTAAGCACAGCCAGCTTGAGGATAGTTGTTAGGGAGGGCATTAACTATTGGAATTAACATTAAACCAGCAGACACACTTTTGAAATGTTGAGGTTTCCCACCAATGCAAGCTTGCAATTCAAAAAAAAACAATTCTGCCCCAGCCTTCTTGGCCTATAAAAGGAGGGCTCCTTCCACTCTCCAAACCACACCAGAGCACTCTACAACCCAAGAGAAACTCATTGCTCTCATACGACTTTGCATTTTCTTACAAGTGAAGAAAAACATCCCAAAATACCTCAAAAATCTGCCTTGAGCAAAACAACTTCCAAATCCATTTTCACCCACTCAAAATCACCGCAAACCATCCACACAATCCACAAATGATGTATGGGAGGTGTTCAAGCTTTTAAACCAGCCAAAAACCTAGTATTTCCAAAAGTCAACCCTCAACCTTAGAGAACTTTGACTTTTTGCATAAAGCAAGGGAGTTCTCTGTTCAGGCTTGTTTCAACCCTCATGACACCTCAAACACCTTGGATATAAGGTGTGTCAACTGTCCAAAATATTTAAAAACAACTGCATCATCATTTGGTAGATCTGTCACAAAGATCCATTTGTTGCTTCAAGTGTAAGAAACTTGCTTTTACACCAAGACTTGCTTGTAAGAGGTTGAAGCTGCTTGGACTGTGTATTTGTGGTGTGGAGCAGCTAGTCAAGGCATTCATTCTCAATTAGGCAGCTTTATTGCATTAGAAGTCTTCAAGAGGTAAGTGACTTCTAAACTATACTCATTCTTTTTGGTACCATGGTCATGCTTGATGCACTTTAGTTAGATCTGCCTAGGATCATCAAGCCATGTTTTGAGATCAGCTTGTGATTATTTGTACAAACTTGCAACTGTCATGTAGAGTAGGTGTTGGATTTGTATGTTTGTTCTGCTATTTGAGAAAATATGTTGTTATTGTCTAGGTGTGAGTTATTACCTATGTCTATATTCATTTTCAGTTCATGACATTTGTAGGACCTCTACACCATGTGAGATGTTAGATAATGTGTTAAGACATTTGAATTGCTTGTTTTGTTTCAGATGTGCATGTTGCTAGTTTCTGTTTAAATCTACTTTGTTTTGATTTGAAAGCTTTATGTGTATGCATTTTCTTTTATGGAAATATGATTGAATGATGTATTGGTTTCTTTCCAAACTGTCTTCAGGTTTCTCAGCCCAGTTTCATTACCACAACTTCAAAACCACAAGTCATTTGCACTACAGTTTGAATTAGAGGTCCATTGGTGTTAAGATCATGATGTGTTTGAGACTCACTTACATGCCTGATGTTTATTTGAATCATGATGTGTTGTTTAGTTGATTCTACTACCAGCTGCCATGTTTGTTTGCATTTGCCACTGTTAGGGGTTGTGTTAAGTTTGAACCTGTCAAGATGCTTAGAGTTGTCAACTCTTTATGTCAGTTTTCCTTGGCATTATGCTATCAGTTTTGTTAGTATTACTTAGTTCTATTTTAATGTCCTTAAGTTATGAATTTAGGTTGTTAAGTTTTAATTGGATGGTTTAAGTTGGATTTTGATATTCAGGTTATGTTCATTGCTGTCAATGTTTGTGCTTGAGAACTGAGTTTGTTAACTCAAGTGTAATTTCTGCCAGGTTATTAGATGTTTAGGCCTGCTGTTAAAGTTTTGTTCTATTATGTCAAGCATGTTTATGCTTAGGGTGGTTGACTCTTCTTGTTAGTCTGCATCCCTTATTAGACTTGACATTGTAATGTCAATTTCATAATTCTGTCCAACTGTCTTTTGAGCCAGGTTTTGTTGTTGCTTCTGTTTTACAAGAAACAAAGGATTGTTTGATCTACATTGTTAAAAAGTGTTTGCTTGCTTTTGCAAGGGTGTGGATGTTGTATTACCATGAGGGTAGGGTGTGCATATGCTTACTTTTGTGAAAGTATGTTGTCAAGATGTTTGGTGAGGTTACGCTTGATATGGTTATGTTGAGTTTATATTCTTTACCACCAAAACCTTTTCTTTCATGACTAAAACTTGTTAGTAGCTTAACCATTGACCTATTATGTTTTGAGTTGGACAGTTTGTTGATTGAGTCAGGTGTTGCAACTTGGAGCCCATGGTTGTGGCTGCTAAAACTTGGACTTCATGTTTAAGTTTAGTTAGTGATTGTCATTAGGACAGTTTGTGGAGTTTGTTTTTAAAGAGATATGACACTATTGGAATTTTGTGCATTGTTATGCTAAGCATGGAACTCCTTACTGTAAGTTATGTGTGCTTGTTAGAATAAAGTTGTCATTTGGAGCAATTACCTGAATTATTGAGCTGGTGACATTGTCTAAAAAGAAGTTTTTTTTTTCTAAAGGTCTGTTTTGAATTTGTTTTATCTGTTGGTCTAGGTTGAATCTCAAGATACTTGGTTTAGTTAAGTACCATGGCATGTCTATTATTTCTTCATCAACATTGTTATAAAATGCTTTAGTTCTGAGAGAGCCCTTTTAAGTTCATCAACTCATATAAACTGTCAACATGTTGATTTGGATTGCTTCTGTTTAAATGATTCAGGGCTGTTGGAGCCTATAATGATGATCAACATGTGTCTTGTTCATGATTGTTGGTTGCCAAGTCGCTTTGAGGTTTGTTAACCTCTGATGTCAAGTTTCTTTTTCAAACTTAAAAAACTATCACCATTTGTGTGTGTGTATTCAGTGACTGTTACAAATGTGGATTGATAAGTAAATGATGTTATGAACTGTTGTTTTAACATTTGGTTAGATATAAAGTTTGTTCTAAACTACTTCCATAAGTTGCAACTGGATGGTCACTTCATGATTCAGTATGGATTGGAGATTTTCTCTTTGAACATAATCATGAGTAGCATATTTGAAACATGTGTATGGCGTTCTTTGATCTTGTTTATATCAGTTTTGATTCATAACTTCCAAAATGCATTTCAAAAGCTACAACTGCATGTTCATGCGAATTTCAAAATATGTGCATTTTCTGAGAAAACCAATTATGCCATCTTGATCCTTGTTAAATTTCACACAAGTTAGGCTTTTAGTTTGTAAAAATTGATGGAGTTTTGAGCTGGTTTGAACCTTCACGCATTTGGCCATGTTTGCTTGTGAACTTTGCCCAGAATATTTCACTTTGTTAAGTAATTAAATTATTTGGGGTGCATAATACCTGGATGTATCGCCACCCCAGTGGTTAAACCCTCACTCTCAAGCGCCTTGCAATCACCATGTCCTAGGTTCGATCCATTGTGGAGATCAACCCTTTTATTTATTTTCATATTTGCCATGTTTTCTTATTTTGTGTCTCTTTTTCCTCCAAGCGCGCCTTGGGCCACTTGGTAGTATTTTGAGTTAGAAATCCAAAGGTGGTGGGTTCAACACCTACCAAGTGCACTTCCTCATTTTTTTTAATCACTAAAATGCTTGTTTTTCTTTGAAAATTCAAAATAGCATAACTTTGTCAATTTTTGTCATTTTCAAGTGATTCTTTTTGCAAGTGTCTCTTAATTTTGCCTATTTTTATGTGGTAATCAAAGAACTCAAGAAATTGCATTTTAAAAATACTTTATGCCATGAAAAAGACTTTCATTGTTTAGGGTTTTCACCTTCTTACTTGTCATCTCTCTTTGCCAACTTTAATTTCATTCTCTTTTTGAGTTTTATTTTAAAGATATGAACTTTGGCTTGTTAACATATTTGTGTACTTGAGTTTGACTTAAGCTCCTTACTTGTAAGCATTTATGTTTGATTAATTTCTTAGAAACTTGAAAGTTTTCCCCTATGAAGTATTGAACTTCTCTCTCCTTGTTGTGACATTATTTGTGTAGGCATGATGCCTGTAAGTATACACGTCATCTTGTAAGCCCTGTTGAAGCCTCATGGAATAGACAGATTGAGATGTGCTCCTTCGTAAAGATCCCCTTCCATCTTTATTAAGATGTACCCCATTCTTTGTCAAGATATGTTTGTGGTTTTCACCCTTTGTGTTTAGTCTTGTAAGAACTTCCCCCTTTCATGATATTATAATATCTTGATACTTGCTATGGTTGTGACCATCTATCTTGATTGAAATCATTGCCTGATATTGTAATATCTTAAATGCTTGCTTTGGTTGTAACCATTCATCCTGATTGAAATCCTTGCTTATTGTAATATGCTTGATTATTCCTGTTTGTAACCATATCCCTTATATTCATCATGTGTGAATGATTATGCTTTGTTAAGTTTATTTCCCCAAAGTGATGGAACTTTTTAGTTCTCATCCCAGTTGCCTCCTCTTTTGCCTTCCAAAGGAAAGTCTCTCTATTGACCATTGGGTCATAGATAGCTCATTAACTCGTAGGTCTGGATAGAACCTTCTCCCCTTTTCGTCTAGATATAACCAATAGGATTTACATCATAGGTCTGGATAGAACCTTTTCCCTTTTTTGGTCTGGATAGAACCAAATAGGATTTAAATCATAGGTCTGGATAAAACCTTCCTCCCCTTTTGGTCTGGATAGAACCAATAGGATAACCTCATAGGTTTGGATAGAACCTTCCCCCTTTTTGGTCTGGAGAACCAATAGGATAAATCATAGGTCTGGATAGAACCTTCTCTCCCTTTTTGTCTAGATAGAACCAATAGGACTTAACATCATAGGTCTGGATAGAACCTTCCCCTCTTTTGGTCTGGGAATAACCAATTCATCCTTATTCTATAGTTCGTGCCCGAACTACGACCGCTCTGATTTTTCATTGGATAATGAGAATACGTAGGCAAAAGATGCGATATCTTGACGAGCAACCTTCCCCCTTCTTCCACCTTTTGGTCTGGATAGAACCAACTGGTCTTATAACATAGAGATAGGTAGAGTTTTGTTAACTCTATGTAAGGATCATGGAAATGATTACTTACTTCCCTTTCTTGAGTGTTCAACATAAATCTAGAGAGTTTGGATAAACTCTACACAAGCATGGATATGTTTGTTCCTCTTTGTACCTTGATCATAATCAAGTGTTCTTCAACCCTAGTAAGGTGAACTACGATTGCTCTGATTCTATATTAGTAAGGATACGTAGGCAGAGGACGCGATGTCTTTGCGAGCAAACTTAGAAACTATCTTTAGGTTTTAACCTTCACCTTTTATCCAATCCCTATCCATAGAAAACATGTAGCAAGTATTAGCATACAAACAAACAAAAGGTTCCTGTAGAGTACTACAAATGTTTAGGATGTGAAATACCTACCCTATGCATAACCAACCCCCGATCCCCGAATCTCTCAGCGTTGTTGTTACATCGTGCAAAAGGTTCTTTCTTTCTTTAGACATTTCCTTTGGATAAATTAAAGTCCGGTTGTGAATTTAAGAATTAAAGATTCAAGTTAATCAATAGCTTGGTATCACGATTCTCACCGCAACATAAAGCACATAAGTGTTTTATGATTGCATATTCTGAACGCTCTAAAGGCTACAGAGTATACAATACTGAGACACAAATTGTGGAGGAATCAATTCATGTCATATTTGATGATAAGCTTGGCAATTAAAAGCCAAAGCAGTTTGAAATTTCTGCAGATAGAGAAGTCCTTCTCACAGACTCTGAAGAATCAGAGGCAGATAGAGTTAAAGCAAAAGAACCAGAAGATACTTCAGATGCTATTCCCTTAGCTGCTCAGCTGGACAATTTAACCATTTCTGAAGAAACCCCTCTGAAAGGATCCTCCAGAATCAAAGCTTCTCACCCAGAGGAAATGATTATTGGAAAGAAGGATGATTCAATCAGAACAAGATCCTTTCTAAAATCAGCTGGAACATCATTGTTTGGTTTAGTATCACTTATTGAACCTACCTCTGTGGATGAAGCTCTGAAAGACAATGATTAGATACTTGCTATGATGTTTGGGATCTGGTTCCAAGACCAAAAGGATTTAATATCATTGGAACGAAATGGGTTTACAGAAACAAGCCGAATGAGCAAGGAGAAGTCACCAGAAACAAAGCTAGACTGGTTGCTCAAGGCTACAACCAACAAGAAGGTATAGATTACACAGAGACCTATGCTCCTTGTCGCTTCCGTGAAAATAAGGTGTCGGCAAAACAGAAGAGTCGCCACCTTTCGTTATTTATCCCTCGGAACAGGAAAGGAAACGATCGGAAAAACCTGACGAAAAGGTATAAGACAAGGTCATCGCAACCGTTGTCTGGGTTCGGGAGTCGGTTACGCAAGGGGAAGGTATTAGCACCCCTCACGTCCATCGTACTCGATGGGATCCATGCTTGTTGTGTTTACTGGACGGGTTGGTTTTATCTATCTACCTATCAAGGCTGGTCTAAACAGAAAAGAAAATGACTCAGCAATGCGTCGCGCTTTATGCCTACGTATTCTCATCAGAGAATTGGAAATCAGAGTCAACGTAGTTCGGCTAACTACGGGTAAGCGGGGGAAGGTGGCTAGCCAATACGTCAGTATTGTACCTACGTACTCTCAACAGGCTTGAGAGATCAGAGCTTACGTAGTTCGGGATAATACGGATTACGGGAATTCAGATTCATCTGTTTTATTGAGTAGGGTTAACAAATAGTTCCAGCAGTTGGATGTACGCAGCTCGACCCTTGGAGACTTAGGCGTTACCGTTTGCGGTAGAATTGGGAGTTAACGATACTCTTTTCTTCAGAAAAGCTTCTTTTGAATTATGGGCCCACGGGGCAAAAAGGTTTGAAGTTTGTTTTCTGTCTTTTACGGAAGAACTATTTTTTATGGTTGTTTGCAACTAGTATCGCACTAGAGGCTATGACCTGAGAGTGAATGCGTCGCATGTCACCCAAAGGGTGCCATACTAGACATCCAGACTGTTGAAAAGAAACTCTTCAACAATCCTTTCTCAGATAGCTTAAGGCTCGTAACGTACGACGTCAGTTAACCTTTATTACTGTATTTTAATTTGTTTTGAGATGAGAAGAGAGGGGGACAACTACGGGGAGACTATCAAGTACTACTGTTGTCATGCCAAGAATTTATCCTATGGTTGAGGTTTGAAACAGGGAACTCCTAGAAGTTATCATGCATAGGTTTCAACCTAAAGTTCTAATCATCACTTCCTTATCAAAGGAAGTGAGATTCCTAGGGGATCATATCAATGATAAACAGAAACAGATAAAGCAAGGGACTCCATCCTCTAACAAGGGAGAAATATTCATCTAACAAGAGCAAAGTTGGGATGACTGGTAGCAGAGTGAAGACCAAAGGTCACCACTGAGCATCCCATCATCAGAGATAGGGACCCTCAAAGGTTCTACCAATGTGCAAAGAGCCACACATCCTACCAAAGGAGGGATGAGGCCTTTACAAGGGGACCTTACATCATAGGGAAGAATGGAAGTGATCAACATCATCCATGTTTATGAAGGAAGAGAACTATCTAGAAGCTCTGCCTACAAAACCCTAATCTTAACCTAATCAAAACTACACCACAAGAAGGGAAGATCTTCACATCCAAGCCTTTTCAAGCAACCCAATGCACCTTCAACTTGCCTTCATCATCATCCAAGAGCAAGAGAAACAAAACCCTAATCTAAGGGAACTAAAGATGTTAATCTAGTTGAATTAGTGCCTCAGAATCATCTAAAACTAGCACTTAAACTAAAATCAAGCAAAAATAGTAAACTATATTATAAATTTCTACAAAAATTCCTAAGGGATCCTAATTCAATTAAGAATGCCTCATACAAAAACCAAGGACTAAATCATCTATTAAATCCTAAAATTAGGTCCTAAATCCAAAGGTATCAACCATAAACCCTAAAAATGGAGCTTCTAAAGGTTTCAACCTAAACTACCACTTATGCTCATCACAAAAATGTGAGAAAAATATATGGGGATCATGCATATCTGTGCTAGCCACATACAAAAAATCAGGGCAAGAATCATCACCCATTAGTCACACAAAATTCCACAACATCAAGCATCAAGCATGACTATTTTAATATCAATTAAAATTTGAAAATTCCCATAAAATCAGAAAATGCATGAAATAAAAATATTTTTTATCTAACAAATACTAGACCCTATCGTGAATCTAATGCAAAAAGAATGGGGTCAATTGAATCATTTTTCCATTTTTTTATAATTTTATCAAGAACCATGAATAAAATGAAAAACTAAAGAAAATCAAAATAAAATGGCAAACCCACGGTGCAGATAGCAATGAAAATCAGTTCATTTTAACATACTGGGCCATAAAGGGGGTGGGGATAACAACTTGAACCTAAGCCCAACACCACCTAGTAAGTGAAACGCATTGTTTCACTTACTCAGACTCTCTCATGAATCCAAATTAATCCTGGCCGTGGAATACATTGCTCAGTCAAAGTCTTCATGCCAATCCAACGGTGTCCCATTCATCTTCTTCGTTTGAACCAAAAATGGAGGGAGAAACGCCATGGATGCAGGGTGAAGAAAACTCATCTTCTCCAACTCGAGTTCCATCAAATCTTCACTAAAAATCAAACTCTAAAACCCTAATCCACTCAGAATCTCTCCCTGAATCTAACCCTGCCAATCATTCTTATTGAATCATCACCATTCTCAAAACACGATCAAAAGCTCAGAAACTGACCAAGATCCAATCATCACCATTCTCCAAATTAAAGTGTCTAACATCATCACCATGTTATCCTGAGTTGATTCCACCATCTAGCTAGGGTTAACTCTCAAGAACCACCAAGATATGATCAAGAACAGAAATTTGATCACTCCAATAATTGTCACCAAACCTCACCAAATGCTACCAGAAAGCTCCACATACTAACCTACAATCATTCTAACCTAACAAACCGTGCTAATTCTACCTAATTTATGCTGGAGGAAGAAGTTTACATACCTGTCAATTCTTGATGAACAGATGCACAAAATCTTCAAATCAAGCTCTCAAACCTTCCAGACACGATCAATGGATCATTTCCTTGCTTCTGTATGCACAAGAACTGGTTGAAACCTCTTGGAACTTGAAACCCGATAGTGAGTTGCAGGTTGAAAAATCCAAATGCTAACACTCAAATCCTCAATGCTTTTGCTATGATTTCACTCTGGGATCATTCAACAATGCAAATGGAAGCTGTTGGGATCAAGAGAATGGATTGAAATGAACTCAATTGGAGTAACCGAATTCAGTTGCAAAATGGAAATTTCAAATCTCACTCTCTCTTTTTCCTCTCAATTCTCACCAAAAAATGATCTGAACCACTTCTATTCAATATATAGAGTGTGTATGGATGATCTAGAAAGCTCTAGATCCTTCCAAGGAGAAATTCAATCTCTCATGACATGAGAAGTTCACTTATATGCCATGGTGTGCATAATCCTGTTAACAGCTTGAAATCAATCCCATTCCCTTCCAATTTCTCCCCTAGTGACATTTTGGAAGTGTTTGGCTTGCAAGGGACCTTGATTATGCCTTGCCTTTTGGTTTTGCAAATGTTACTTAAGATGTAAGTAACTACTTTTCAAAGCAAGTCCACAAATTAGACATCAATTCAAAAATGTGGCTAAACCAATGTTCTTAAAATGCTTTTTAGAGTCAAAAGGACCTATTACATGCCTTGGTTTAGATGTGTAGATCAAAAGTATCAATTTCCAACTTTGGTTCATTTAACTTATACCCTCATTTTAGGTAATTTTTGCAACTTTGAGCTACAAGCAAATCCAAAATCTCATGACCTCTTGAATAGCCTTAAAACATCATTTTGAACAAGTTTGATGTTGAACATTTTCTCATTTGAAGCTTGGAAATAGGAGTTATGGTCTTATAGTTGAAATGACCTATAATCTCCAAATGACCAAAATGCCCTTAACTTGTCAAAGCCATAACTTGAGTTCTACAAATCCTATCAAGGACTTCTAGTACTCTCTAGAAAGCTAAGAGGATAAGGAACAACATTAATGTTGACCAAAAGTTCATAGGAATCATCCTTCTAGGGCAAAGGTTTCATGCAAGTTGGGTAACTTTCAAGCCCCCAAATTCATATACCTCAGATGACCTGTAACTTGTCAAAGTCATAACTTGAGTTCTACAAATCCTATCAAGGACTTCTAGCACTCAAATTAAAGCTAAGATCATGCTCTACAACATTCATGTTGGGGGAAAGATGAGATGACAATCACATCTTGAGCTAAACTGCCTTGAAGATAGGGGTCAAACTAGGGGATTTTACACTGTCAAGCCTTAGAAACCCTAGCTTGAAACTTCTCAAACCCTTCAATCATGATGAGTTGACCTTGGAATCATCCTTATAACATCTCAATGTATCCATCCATGATCACATGGTTCTTGAATTAGGTCTCAACCTTGCCCAAATCATCAGTAGACTTAGGGTTGACCCAGTCAAACCCTAATTGCACCACTCATGGCTGAGCCTTCTTAATCTTGCACAATGACCTGTCTAGGCCTCAAAGTGATCTTAAACACTTCTCATGAGCTCTCTCAAGACCTCAAGTCTAACTTCATGGCTTCAGAATCATCTGATGACCTCCCACAACTCTCAAGTTAGGAGACACACCCTCTTGGCTTCAATCACTCTCTCTGAGGATCTTTTAACTTCTCTGACAAGGATATCAACCCTTGAACACCTGAATAAGCCTCCCATCTAGCTTCAAAGTCTTGTGTAGCCCTTGATTGGTAATCATACCTCTTGATCTCCTGCATACATGTCAATGAAATGCAAATGATAATGCTAATGTGCATGAAATGAAACATAAGCTAGGTAAAGAGATGTTAGACAAATTTTGGGGTGCAACAACTGCCCCTATTCAAACGGCTTGGACCTGACTGGGTGAGAAGAGAACGACTCTCAAACAATCAAGGTGAAAGACGGTTGAATACCAACAAACCCAGAAATTTGCCAACTACACAAGTATACGGTACTCTGATGGGAACAAATCTTTGAAAACTGAAATATTAGCTGCACGGCAACTAGCTGGGGGATTGGTCACACGGTAACCGGTAATACATGGTCGATCATGCCGTCAGGCATCAGGATTCTTCGGGACTCATCAGGTCAATAATCAAGTTAATCATGCCATCTGGCATTCAAAGAAATTTGGGCGTCAGCCGAACTTTATTACTAAGTTGGGGATAGAATTCTTGGTCAATCATGAACCAATTGGGGATATCCAAACTTCTGCCATCAGGCACTCCGCATCAGCTGAGAAAACTGCTTCATTAATACGGTTGGATTTCAATCATCAAGTCTTCGAGGGAAGTTTCAACTTCTCCGTTCAGAAACCTGCTGGGGATGACACATCTCCGCTGGGGATTCTGGAGAACTATCAAGTAACTCTGCTTCGGGGTCCAGAAATCATTCTGGGTGAATCAACTCTGCCGAGGACTTCAAGAATCATCTTGGACAAATAACTCCGCCAGAGACTTCAAGAATCGTCCTGATCAAATACTCTATCGGGGACTCTAAGCGTCAACTTGAGCAACTAACTCTTGCGACTTCACTGGGGATTTTAAGAATCATCTTAAGCAAACCACTTCGCTGGGGAATTCAAGGATCATCTTGAACCACACCACTCTTTGGGGATTTCAGGAATCATCCTGAGCAGACACCCTGTCGGGGAACACCTGCAAAACAAGAATGGTAACGACCTAGCTCATGTTTCATATGCACATGATCGGCAATGGCGCAATGCTCCATACGGTGGAAATGCTACGCGTTTAGGATAAATGCTATGCAATCATGCAAAATACTATGACCCCATCAGCAAAATAAATGCTGAAGGGAAAATCCTTCTATCAAGGAGAAGAACCACTTTGGTGGAGAGGAGGAATCATCCTGCCGAGGAAAAGAAGTCACACCAATCTCAATTGGACTCCGCCTGGGGAAATGATCTTCAGTTGACTGCTGCAGGGGAATAGATCTCTACGAGAACCTGGACCTGCTCATCTAGGTATTCAAACCATAAACTGCTGAGGAAAACGATATCAATCGCAGAAATAAACTGCACGGCCTTCGCGGCTAAAACTTTCCTGGAGATAACGGCTCCGGTGGGGAAATACAGCATCAACTATTCAACACTCTACTGGGGAAAACCAATCATGGCCCAAACAGCTTCCAAGGACTCGTCTCTCTTGGGGATTTGCATACTCGGCTGGGGAAGAAGGAATCATCCTGCTTGCTGGGGAGAGTGCGACTCTGTGGGGGATCTCAATTCCGCTGGAGACTTCAGTCTGCCTTATCGATTGTTGCACACTTCAGTATATGACTCAGCTGGGGAGATGACGACCCTTCGGGATGCATCTGATTGGGGAGAGAATCTTCTCTGCCTGGGGAGATATATCAATGCTTTACGATCTCACATTCAGACTCTGTGGGGAGAGGCTGCTGAACTTTGCTGGAGAAGAAGGAATCATCCGGCCTTGGGACGCATACGGCGTACTGCATGGAGTATGCCATACCTGCGACAATACAAACAAACAGACAAGATACCCTTCTCAAAGGGACCTATCAAGGTTATCATCTTGTGACAATGTTCAAGTAATTCATTGTTTCAACAATCAGTGGCCTAGGCCAGTAAGTTTATGTATGCGCATTTTATCACAAACATCGACGTTCTTTTTCGCAAACAAAACAGGTAAATGCTAAACAGACAAACATAATTGTTGAATAGTATACATTTTATTGATAACAAACCCCTGAATGGGCAAAAATGTTTTACAACAGATGCAAGCTCCTGGAATGAGGAAGCTGCGCAAATATAAAAACATAAATATACATCAGTATATACAAATGTCGGCAACGAGGCGTAGACGAACACCATGAGTTGATCCCTCTATGACCCACTGGACTTTGATACTTCTCCAACGCTTCAGCTTCAGAAGAGATTGATTCAGATAAACGGCCCTCAGGTCTTCCAAACCACTAAACAATGAGAGTCCACACGCGGAACACAGTCATTTGCTTTTTCAAATCCCTAACTTTTACCTGAATCGCCCTTCCGGGTTTTCGACTTTGCGGGTGTACATTCTTTTCTTTTATATCCCTAATTTTTGCCCGAACCTTTTTCCTTTTCTATGGTTCGCCGGGATGCCCCATTTTTGCCTGGATATTCTTTTTCTTTCCAGCGGGTCGTTTTTTAAGCAGAGTATTTTTTAACTGCGTCTGCGTTCACCGGGGATGCAAAATCTTCACCATCCATCGTGGATAACAACAAAGCTCCTCCCGAGAAGACCTTGCTGACGACGTACGGACCTTCATAATTGGGAGTCCACTTGCCCCGGTGATCGGAGTGTGGAGGAAGAATCCTCTTCAGGACGAGATCACCCGTCTGAAAGCTTCTAGGACGCACCTTCTTATCATAAGCTTTCTTCATTCGGCTTTGGTACAGACGACCATATGTAATCGATGCTAATCTCTTCTCGTCCATCAGGCTGAGTTGGTTTAGTCGGTTCTTAATCCATTCTGCCTCATCGAGTTTCACATCAACCAAAACTCGCAAAGAAGGAATCTCAACTTCTAACGGTAGGACAACTTCCATACTGTACACCAGTGAGAAAGGAGTTGCCCCGGTTGTTGTACGTACCGTCGTACGATAACCGTGCAGTGCAAATGGCAGCATCTCGTGCCAATCCTTATAGGTCACAACCATCTTCTGTACAATCTTCTTAATGTTCTTATTGGCCGCTTCAACGGCACCATTCATCTTCGGTTGGTAAGGAGATGAGTTGTGGTGTTCAATCTTGAAACTCTGGCACAGCTCCTTCATCATCTTGTTATTCAGATTCGAACCATTATCAGTGATGATCCGCTCGGAAATTCCGTAACGACAAATGATGTCCCTCTTTATGAATTTAGCCACCACCTGCTTGGTCACATTAGCATATGAGGTTGCCTCCACCCACTTGGTGAAGTAGTCGATAGCTACTAGAATGAAGCGATGACTGTTAGATGCAGTGGGCTCGATCTTGCCTATCATGTCGATGCCCCACATGGAGAACGGCCACGGGGAGGACATGAAATTCAACGGGCACGGCGGCACATGAATCTTATCAGCATAAATCTGGCATTTATGACATCTCCTCGCGAATTTAAAGCAATCTGATTCCATCGTCATCCAGTAGTATCCTGCTCTCAGGATCTTTCTCGTCATAGCATGCCCGCCAGCGTGCGTACCAAATGTGCCTTCATGGACTTCTTCCATGAGCATACTCGCTTCTTTCTCATCTACACATCTGAGTAGCACGAGATCGTGGTTTCTCTTGTACAAAACTCCATCAGGATTGAGATAGAAATTTCCAGACAGCCTCCTCAGAGTATTCTTATCCTGGGTTGACGCTCCCGCAGGATACTCCTTAGTCATAAGGAAAGTCTGGATATCATGGAACCATGGCTTGCCATCGGAGGCTTCCTCGATCGCAAAGACGAATGCAGGTCTATCAAGACGAGAAAGGACAATCCTTGGAGCTTCATTCCAAAAATTGACTTTATACATCGAAGCCAATGTGGCTAGGGCATCAGCCATCTGATTTTCTGCTTTGGGCACATGATGGAGTTCCACTCGATCAAAGAACGGAAGTAGCCTTCTGGCATAGTTCATGTACGGCACCAACTTTGATTGACGAGTCTCCCACTCCCCTTTAATCTGGTTAATCACAAGCGCCGAGTCACCATAGACATCTAGGTTCTTGATTCTCAAATCAATTGCCTATTCTAGACCCATGATGCATGCTTTGTACTCCGCTACGTTATTGGTGACCGGAAACGTCAGTCTCACAGTGAACGGGATATGGGATCCATGGGGAGTCGTGATAATCGCCCCAATGCCACTTCCGTAAGAATTAACCGCCCCGTCAAATATCAATTTCCACTGGGACTTCCTGTCTGGACCCTCGTCGGGCAACGGTTCATCGCAATCTTTCACCTTGAGAAACATGATATCCTCATCAGGGAATTCAAATTTCATCGGCTGGTAATCTTCGATCGGCTGTTCGGTGAGGTATTCAGACAATACGCTCTCCTTGGTGGCCTTCTGGGAAACGTACTGAATTTCATATTCCGTCAACACCATTTGCCATCCGGCAATCCTGCCCGAAAGCGCTTGCTTCTCGAAGACGTACTTGATCGGATCCATCTTCGAAATTAGCATGGTGGTGTGATTGAGCATGTACTGTCGTAAACGTTTGGCAGCCCAGGCTAGTGCACAACACGTCTTCTCCAGCATCGAGTAGCGAGATTCACGATCTGTGAATTTTTTACTCAAATAGTAAATGGCATGCTCCTTTCTACCCGTCTCGTCATGCTGACCGAGAACACACCCCATACTATTCTCAAGAACTGTCAAGTACATGATTAAGGGTCGTCCGGCCACTGGGGGTATCAAGATCGAAGGTTCCTGTAGATATTGTTTTATCTTATCAAATGCCTTCTGGCAATCCTCATTCCAGATAATCTCCTGATCTTTCTTTAACAGTTTGAACATCGGTTCACACGTGGCCGTGAGCTGAGAAATAAACCTCGCAATGTAGTTTATTCTGCCCACCACGGACTTCTTTTTCTGTTTTTGGCGCTGGCATCTCTTGTATCGCTTTTATCTTCGCAGGATCAACCTCAATGCCTCTTTCGCTCACGATAAACCCCAATAGTTTTCCCGATCGTACTCCGAAAGTACACTTGTTAGGATTCAGCCTCAACCTGAACTTCCTAAGCCTCTCAAAAAGCTTCAGCAAATTGACCAGATGTCCCTCCTCCGTTTGGGACTTCGCAATCATGTCATCAACATAGACTTCAATCTCATGGTGAATCATATCATGAAACAAAGTAACCATTGCTCGTTGGTAAGTGTCCCCTGCGTTCTTCAGACCGAAAGGCATTACCTTGTAGCAAAATGTTCCCCAGAGAGTGATAAACGTAGTTTTCTCCATGTCCTCCGGCACCATCTTGATATGATTGTAGCCGGAGAAGCCATCCATGAACGAAAACACGGAGAACTGAGTTGTATTGTCGGCCAACACATCAATATGAGGCATCGAGAAATCATCTTTAGGGCTCGCCCTATTCAAATCCCGATAATCGACGCACATTCGTACCTTACCGTCCTTCTTCGGTACAGGAACTATGTTGGCGACCCACGGAGGGTAAGTAGTGACCGCCAAGAAGCCAACATCAAGCTGTTTCTGCACTTCTTCTTTGATCTTAACGGCCATATCTGGTCGCGTCCTCCTAAGCTTCTGCTTAACGGGAGGACAATCTTCTCGTAGCGGCAAATGGTGGACCACGATGTCAGTATCAAGTCCGGGCATATCCTCGTATGACCAAGCAAAGACGTCACTATACTCTCTTAGCATCTCGACCAATCTCTGCTTGACATCGCTCTGCAATGCAGCCCCTATCCTGACATTCCTGACCAGTTCTTCAGAACCCAGATTCACGATCTCAATCTCTTCTTCGTGAGGCAAAATAACTTTCTCTTCTTGTTTCAACAAGCGGGCCAACTCTTCGGGAAGGTCTTCTCCTTCACCAATCTCTTCTTCGGCTTGATAGATCGGGCAATCGAAGTCGAAGTGAGTCGTAGAAGGTCCAGAGTCGATGTCATCTGCTATGTGGATCCTGCAATAACAAAGGTTAAGCTTAAAACAAGGATATGCAGGTTAGCACAAACCCCATTGCCATTTTATTGTTTTTTAAAACAAATATAAAACAGGAATAACAGAGATCACAATATTTGAATACGAAGAAAAACGCCTTTTGATTTATTGATAAAATGCATGTACATAATCAAACGAGGCCCTGGCAATAAAACCACTATGCCCCGGGCAGGACATAGGGTTGTACAATGATTGGAAAAAGTAAATCATTACTCTTTGCTTGTCATCTGGATGATATCCTTGACGGGCCAGTTGTTGAGGCTCTCGCCTGACTTGCTTGGCTGGATCCAAGAGTCCAGATCGCAGTTGCTGTCTTCGCCGTCTTCAGACACTGTGTTGACGCTTTCAAATATCACCCCGCCACTAGTAAACTGGATCGGCCCTTTACCTCGCGACGCACTGCTAGAAGAAGAGGAGGCTTCAGCCGCAGGAGAATATCCCAACCCAAACTTGTCTTGCTTGTTAGGTATCTCCAAAATTCGCCCCCAGCCTGGGGTAGATCCGGCTTGGACAACGGCCCCGGCTTCCTTGAAGGAAGAGAGAGTCATCTCTGGCTTTTCAGTGACTGCAGGAGCTACGTTTTTGACTTTAACAGCTTCGAACGCTTGACATAGGGTTTCGTGGATTTCCCCATCCATCTCAACATACTTGAAGGACGACAAATGGCTCACCATTATGTCTTCCTCGCCACACACAGTCATGATGCTACCTCCGACAGCATACTTGAGCTTCTGGTGCAACGTGGAGGTCACGACACCCGCAGAATGGATCCATGGCCGGCCTATGAGACAGCTGTAGGCAGGCATGATGTCCGTAATATAAAAGACCGCGTCGAATGTTTCCGACCCGACCTGGATTGGCAACGTCACCTCCCCGAAAACATGGCGTTTGGTTCCATCGAACGCTTTCACAACCAGATCACTGGGTGTGCAAATCACTCTGCGAGTATCTAACTTCATTAATGCCTTCTTCGGAAGAACATTGAGCAACGACCCCGTGTCTACCAACACATGAGACATAATCGTTCCCCTACACTCTATCGGGATGTGCAGGGCGCTATTGTGGTTCCTCCCCTTCGGCGTCAGCTCTAGGTCAGTGAACCCTAACCCATTTCCAGCATTCACGTGGGCTACGACCTCTTCCAACTGGTTTATCGATATTTCCTGCGGTACGTACATGGCATTCAACACCTTCAGCAGCGCGTTGCGGTACGCCTCAGTATACAACAACAGGTTCAGGATGGAAATCTTCGAGGGTGTTTGATGGAGATGATCCACGATCTTGTAGTCACTCTTTTTAATCAACCTCATAAATTCCTCGGCGTCTTTAACAAGTAAGTCTTTTTCTACCCCACGAGGGATCTCTTTAACGACTTTACTTTTACCTTTACCAGTTGCATCAGCTTTGTCCGCTTTGTCCGCCACGACCTCAGGTGGTGCAAATACTCTTCCGCTGCGAGTGATTCCGCTAATGCACGCTAGGTTCTCCACAGATGACCCTGATGGTTTCAATTCCAACTTATGTCCGTTGCAGTAGACCTCTGCCCCATAATGCCATGGAACAACGTTGGTGCTTTCGAAAGGTATCGGCCCAGCTTTGGTGATGGTGATCGTGGGCGGTCTGGGTGCAGAAATAGTTATCGTCTGGCGAGGGATGGTGATGGTGGCAACCTCATCATCTAGCTTCAGCATTACCTCTCCTGATCCGCTTTCGGCCCTTCGGCTAAATTGCAGGATTCCTTCGGTCATCAGACTCTGAATCCCCTCTACCAACTGTTCACATCCATCAGGACTTGTCGCACAACCCATGCACAGTTCTCCACAACCTGGAAAGAAACCTCTTTTCATCAGCTTAGCTTTAACGAAGTTAAGCGGTGTCTTCAGATCTCTGACGTCAGTCAACAAATCCAAGCTCTCGTCTTCAATAATGGCGTTTACTCCTCCTCCCCTATGATTCGGCATAGGGTTCTTCGTGACGTTTGGCACATTATCTGAGAAGTTGATGATCTTAGCGTCCACCATGTCCTGCACCTTGTGCTTGAAGGCTTTGCAGTTTTCTATCGTGTGGCCTGGTGCCCCTGAGTGAAACTCACATGTTGCATTCACATCATAACCTGGCGGAGGTGCCCCTGTCAAGGGAGCCAAGGTTCTCTTCTGGATCAACTGTAGCTGAAGCAAAGTCTGCAATAGTTGAGCGTAAGACATGGGCGGAGTCTCGAGGTGACGGCTCGACAGAGGTGCCCGATTCTGATACTTTCTGTACCCTTGTTGATTCGGTTGCTGCTGCTGCTGTGGCTGTTGAACTACCGGGATAGTTATGCTGGCCACCTACTGACCAATTTCTCATAATAAACCCCTGGGAGGGTGGCTACGAACATTTCCACAAGCTCACGTTCAACCATCGGCGGCTGAACCCTGGCTGCCAATTCACGCCACCGCTGGGCGTATTCTTTGAACCCTTCGTTGTTCCTTTGCGACAGATTCTGCAGTTGGACTCGGTTTGGAGCCAAGTCACTGTTATATTGGTAGTGGTGCACGAATGCTTCAGCAAGTTCCTTCCATGTGCGGACACTGGTAGGCTCCAGACTCATGTACCATTCGAGGGAGGGCCCGGACAGACTGTCCTGAAAGAAGTGCATCAGCAACTTCTCGTCCTCAGAATGAGCGGACATTTTTCTGTAGTATGATCTCAGGTGGACGCGAGGGCAAGTGGTGCCCTTGTACTTTTCAAAGTCAGGTACCTTGAACTTGGGAGGCACCTTGAAATCAGCAATCAGTCCCAACTTGGACATATCAACACCCATGGTGTTCTGGTTCTCGATATTCCTCATCTTATCCTCGAGGGCCTTGAACCTAAGCCGTGCTTCAGCAGTCAGCTCACCTTCAGCACCTCTCTGAGAGAACACATCGTCTTGACGGTCTTCTAACCACGGATGAGGCCCGAACAGATTTCCAACACCTGCATTGCCGTTGCCCAGTCCAACATTGATGTTAGCTTCAAGACTCCCATTACCGACGCCCGTCGTATTACCGTTGAGTCCCATATTAGCTATCACATTTCGGTTGGCACTGCCATTCCCCCCGGTCACAGGGACGCCATTCTGAGGAGTTTCAACTGGTGGAGGGGTAGGCACGGTCCCACCATGGAGTACGCTATTGCTATCGACCCTTGAAATCAGAGGTTGAACCAAGGTTCTGAGCTGATCCTGGCCATTGGCGACCGCTTGCATGAGCTCCATGAAGCGGTCCATTCTTTTGCGGAGTTCTTGAACATCAGTTTGCACTTGCTCCATGATTCTGGTTTGATTTGCTCTGGTCGGATAGCGGTGGATATGTCTCTGATCAATCCTGGGCAACCTGAAACAACCTAAAAACACAAAAGGGTTAGAAAAAATGACAAAGTGCTCGTTATGCAAATGCTTCATGCAAATGCAAACGTGTGTCTGTGTGTTATGGAGATATCCCCCGATCCTAGTGCCTGAGTGCCAGTGTTGATAATAAGAAGTCCGAGTCCAGTCGTGGAAAAAACATCTCATATATAAAGAAAGCCCATCAAGGCAGTACATAACGTCACTGAATACAAGCTGAATCAATAGCATGACCTCGACCAACAAGCCTGGTGATAGTTAGCATACAACAATGATCAACACAAAAGGATTGCAAATAGTCAAGCACGGCCATGGGCGCGAAACTCTTCTAACAACCCTTTCGTTTCTGGATGATCAGGCCGAGTGAGCAACCCTTCGACGAGCAACTCTCTCTGCATAATGGTGTACTGAAGACCTTCGACCGAATCTTCCCATGCTCCTTCGCCGAAACAATCTTCTAGCTTCCGCTTCATGGACTCAAACGTCAGTTTGCGCTCCTTCAGGTTAGCAAGAGCTTTGTTGAGCTGGCCTTCAGCGGCATATCTGCGAGCGGTTTCTTCATCAAACCTCTTCTCACTAGCCTTCACCTGGGCTTTCAACTTGGAGATCTGTTGCATCAGCTTATCCTCCCGCTCTTTCCTATTGGCTAGGGAGGCCTTCCAATGCTGGTTAAATTTGGATATCCTCCGATACGCTTCGTCCAAGTGCTGCTTCTTCGTGGCCAGTACATCGTTGACAGCTTTGAAGTCTCGACCCATGCGCTCACGCTCGGCTATCTGCTTAATCAGATCTGTCCCCAGCTGGTTCACCAGCTGGGTCTGCCTCTTGAAGGAATGAACGGCTTCGCTTCTCTCGCTTCTGAGTTGAGCCAATTCTCTCTCCAGTTCTTCATTGGCCTTCTTCAGCTCATCTCTCTCAGCTAACACCTGATTATGCTGCTGAATAGGCACGGTGGTAGGCTCTTCGATCACTGGAGGGCTTTTTGGCTTGGCAGGAGGAAACAGCATCCCTATGATCTCTGCCCTGGCTCTGATCCAGGTCACATACGGAGTGTAGGCTTGACTATTACTTTTCCCCAGCAATGGTTTTCCCCGCTTACTGATACCATTCCAAGCGCGCCGAAGCTTGGACAACGTATCCCCCTCGAGAAGACCAGTGAGGTACAAAGATTCCTGCACCTCTTCATCCTTCGGCGGAGCTCTCAAAGCGTAAGCAAACTGTCGGACCAGCAGAGATGGATTATAGTTTATGCAGCCCTTCCTGCCTATCAAAGGCACGTTCGGAAACCCGCTGCAGCTGAAGATAATCTCGGTACCCAACCTATCTCTATCAAACCAGTCAATATCCTCTGCTGATAGACTCATCAGACGCTCGGACCACTCAGTTGTGGCTGCAGACGAAGCAAAGGGACCCTTCTTGGGTAGATGACTATCAAGCCATCTATAAAGCAAGGGCACACAGCACGAGACATTCTTGCCCCTTCTGTTCTCGTTTTTGTAGTGGATGGAATGGTAGACATTTCATATCAAGGTAGGGACTGGATTCCCTAAAGCAAAGATGTGGAAGGCGTCGAAGTCCACAAAGTCAGGCATATTGGGGAACAGAATGATGCCATATATGCACAGAGCGAGAATGGCGTTGAACACGACCCAACATCCGTCTTTGGCGCACTGCTGAGCTTTTCCCACCAAGAACTGCAAGGAGAAACCGGGAACCTTGTTCCAACTAGACAATACCAACTCGGAGGCATCCAGATGACGTGACGGAGCTAGACTAGCCAGGTTAGGCTCAGCATCCATATGGACAAAGGGCACCTGACTCTTGATAGGCACACCTAACAAATCAACATACTCCTCTAGCGTGGGTTCAAGAACGAAGTCCTGGAAAGTAAAGCATCTCAAGGTAGGATCGTAGAACTGCAGCAGGGCGTGCAACCCATTCAACTCAGACACAGAGGGTTTACGAACCAAACTGAGCAATTTACCGTAAGACTTTCTGAATTCATCTCTCACAGAATCATCTGCCAAAGCAATCAAACCAGTCAGCTGAACAACATCAGGAGTGGGGAGCTTGTAAGCCACGGTCTTCCTCAGAGAACCCATAATAACACAATAGGAGGCAAGAAATCCTGGATCGGGAGAAACGGTACCTGCAACACAGACACACGTTAATGAAATGCAAATGGGTATGCAAAACAATGTAAAATGCAATCATGCAGCAGGAGATCAAGACGACTGTGCTGTTGAAGTGATGAAGGTGAAGATTCTGTATCAACAAAACCATAATGCTGCTCTGTTAAGAACAACCACTATATCTGATAAGAAGAAAACCCTAGCATCGGACCACAAGTCTGCTCTGTCAAGAACACACATCTGATAATAAGGACCTCTGATACAGGACCAAAACTCTGCTCTGTCAAGAACAAACATCTGATAACAAGGACCTCTGATACCGGACCAAAACTCTGCTCTGTCAAGAACAAACATACATCTGTTGATGAGATCCTCTGATCCCAACCATAAACCTGCTCTGTCAAGAACAAACATACATCTCTGAAGATAAGGCCCTCTGATACAGGACCATAACTCTGCTCTGTCAAGAACAATCATACATCTGATGATGAGAACCTCTGATACCAACAAAACTGATTCACTATCAAGAAAACCAGGAAGTCTGAAGGTTAAGGTTTCCTGCAACAAACCCAACCCTGCTCACAGGTATGGACCTAAACTGACACAAGTTCGGCATCCTATGCGGTCATCAGCGTCACAGACATTCAAGAGGGGTGATACGATACCCAGAAGGTGTTGTATCACCAGCTCATGAAGCGGCCTCACTCGGCTGAATCCCAAATGATCGGTCCCCAGAGTCGACAATCCTCCAAACCAACAACCCCCTCAACCCAAAGGGTTGAAAAACAAGTCAACTGGGAGAACCTCGTCTGAGCGTGGATTTCATGAGACACTAGTGCGTGCCACGCAAGCACGCGCCCACTAATTTCCACAACTAATGCTAGGTTCACTCAAGCCTAGGTCTGGCTTCTCACTCATCAGAATGCCCCTCCCACAACAGCACAGATAATCATATCATACTGAAAATAAAGTGCGGGAAACAAAATGCGATAAATAAACACAACCCAATAAGTAATCATACAAGCGCTAGGATTGACTCTCGCGGGGGACGTTGGATCCCCAAACTGACTCGCATACGGGACGTTGGATCCCAGGAAACTATCAAGTCCCCAGCAGAGTCGCCAGCTGTCGCTTCCGCGAAAATAAGGTGCCGGCAAAACAGAAGAGTCGCAACCTTTTGTTATTTATCCCTCGGAACGAGAAAGGAAACGATCGGAAAAACCTGACGAAAAGGTATAAGACAAGGTCATCGCAACCGTTGTCTGGGTTCGGGAGTCGGTTACGCAAGGGGAAGGTATTAGCACCCCTCACGTCCATCGTACTCGATGGGATCCATGCTTGTTGTGTTTACTGGATGGGTTGGTTTTATCTATCTACCTATCAAGGCTGGTCTAAACAGAAAAGAAAATGACTCGGCAATGCGTCGCGCTTTATGCCTACGTATTCTCATCAGAGAATGGGAAATCAGAGTCAACGTAGTTCGGCTAACTACGGGTAAGCGGGGGATGGTGGCTCGCCAATACGTCAGTATTGTGCCTACGTACTCTCAACAGGCTTGAGAGATCAGAGCTTACGTAGTTCGGGATAATACGGATTACGGGAATTCAGATTCATCTGTTTTATCGAGTAGGGTTAACAAACAGTTCCAGCAGTTGGATGTATGCAGCTCGACCCTTGGAGACTTAGGCGTTACCGTTTGCGGTAGAACTGGGAGTTAACGACACTCTTTTCTTCAGAAAAGCTTCCTTTGAATTCTGGGCCCACGGGGCAAAAAGGTTTGAAGTTTGTTTTCTGTCTTTTACGGAAGAACTGTTTTTTATGGTTGTTTGCAACTAGTATCGCACTAGAGGCTATGACCTGAGAGTGAATGTGTTGCATGTCACCCAAAGGGTTCCATACTAGACATCCAGACTGTTGAAAAGAAACTCTTCAACAATCCTTTCTCAGATAGCTTAAGGCTCGTAACGTACGACGCCAGTTAACCTTTATTACTGTATTTTAATTTGTTTTGAGATGAGAAGAGAGGGGGACAACTACGGGGAGACTATCAAGTCCTACTGTTGTCATGCCAAGGATTCATCCTATGGTTGAGGTTTGAAACAGGGAACTCCTAAAAGTTGTCATGCATAGGTTTCAACCTAAAGTTCTAATCATCACTTCCTTATCAAAGGAAGTGAGATTCCTAGGGGATCATATCAATGATAAACAGAAACAGATAAAGCATCAGCTAGACAGTAAACAGTAAACGACTGTAAAATGCATGCAATGCAAGTGAGGGAGGAAATGTGTGTGGGGCATCAGCCTCCACAAGCTCATCTCAACCTCAAGCCAGATATGAATAACTTCAATCATACAGAAAATAACATGCTATCAAGCAAAATAATGAGTAACTGCAATCATACAGAGGAAATGACATGCTATCAAGCAAACACAAACCACATAGGCAAGGGAGTTGGGCTCTACCGAATACCCGCAAGCAAAGCCATACAGTAAAAATACAAGCAGAGGGAGCAACTCAACCTCTAGTGCAATCATGCTCCTAGCTTAAATCAGTCTAAAATGAACTTATTCTAATGTATCAAGCAAGTCAAACAAGGCACATCAGTACAGAAAAGAAAACAGACAAGAAAAGAAAGCAGATCAACCACTCCCACAACTAAACCTACTTTGACAGCACCACCTTTCAAAGCTATCATCTTCAGTAGCAAGTATCAACTTGCTTCTTCAAGCTTTCAATACATCATTCATAAGTATCAACTTATTCTTTCTTCTTCAAGCTTCAGCTCTTTCAGTAAATCCCACCTTCATGCTTCACTCCTAACTGCAAGTATCAACTTGATTCTTTCAGGCTCTCAATGTATCAACATAAGTGTCAACTTATCCTTCATTCCTCAAGCCTCAGCTCTTCACTCAATCTCAATTGGATCTTCTTCACAAGTATCAACTTGGTCTTCAAGCTTCAGCTCTCCTTTCTTTACCAACATCAACTTGGCCCTCTTCATCTACAAGCTTCAGCTTCAAAAGGTAATCTCCAAACACAAAGAAGTATCAACTTCATCCTTCAATCTTCTTCAAGCAAGGGACTCCATCCTCTAACAAGGGATAAAGATTCATCTAACAAGAGCAAAGTTGGGATGACTGGTAGCAGAGTGAAGACCAAAGGTCACCACTGAGCATCCCATCATCAGAGATAGGGACCCTCAAAGGTTCTACCAATTTGCAAAGAGCCACACATCCTACCAAAGGAGGGATGAGGCCTTTACAAGGGGACCTTGCATCATAGGTAAGAATGGAAGTGATCAACATCATCCATGTTTATGAAGGAAGAGAACTATCTAGAAGCTGTGCCTACAAAACCCTAATCTTAACCTAATCAAAACTACACCACAAGAAGGGAAGATCTTCACATCCAAGCCTCTTCAAGCAACCCAATGCACCTTCAACTTGCCTTCATCATCATCCAAGAGCAAGAGAAACAAAACCCTAATCTAAGGGAACTAAAGATGTTAATCTAGTTGAATTAGTGCCTCAGAATCATCTAAAACTAGCACTTAAACTAAAATCAAGCAAAAATAGTAAACTGTATTATAAATTTCTACAAAAGTTCCTAAGGGATCCTAATTCAATTAAGAATGCCTCATACAAAAACCAGGGACTAAATCATCTATTAAATCCTAAAATTAGGTCCTAAATCCAAAGGTATCAACCATAAACCCTAAAAATGGAGCTTCTAAAGGTTTCAACCTAAACTACCACTTATGCTCATCACAAAAATGTGAGAAAAATCTATCGGGATCATGCATATCTATGCTAGCCACATACAAAAAATCAGGGCAAGAATCATCACCCATTAATCACACAAAATTCCACAACATCAAGCATCAAGCATGACTATTTTAATATCAATTAAAATGTGAAAATTCCCATAAAATCAGAAAATGCATGAAATAAAAATATTTTTTATCTAAAAAATACTAGACCCTATCATGAATCTAATGCAAAAAGAATGGGGTCAATTGAATCATTTTTCCATTTTTTATGATTTTATTAAGAACCATGAATAAAATGAAAAAATAAAGAAAATCAAAATAAAATGGCAAACTCACGGTGTAGATAGCAATGAAAATCAGTTCATTTTAACATACTGGGCCATAAAGGGGGTGGGGATAACAACTTGAACCTAAGCCCAACACCACCTAGTAAGTGAAACGCATCGTTTCACTTACTCAGACTCTCTCATGAATCCAAATTAATCCTGGTCGTGGAATACATTGCTCAGTCAAAGTCTTCATGCCAATCCAACGGTGTCCCATTCATCTTCTTCATTTGAACCAAAAATGGAGGGAGAAACGCCATGGATGCAGGGTGAAGAACACTCATCTTCTCCAACTCGGGTTCCATCAAATCTTCACTAAAAATCAAACTCTAAAACCCTAATCCACTCAGAATCTCTCCCTGAATCTAACCCTGCCAATCATTCTTATTGAATCATCACCATTCTCAAAACACGATCAAAAGCTCAGAAACTGACCAAGATCCAATCATCACCATTCTCCAAATTAAAGTGTCTAACATCATCACCATGCTATCCTGAGTTGATTCCACCATCTAGCTAGGGTTAACTCTCAAGAACTACCAAGATATGATCAAGAACAGAAATTTGGTCACTCCAATAATTGTCACCAAACCTCACCAAATGCTACCAGAAAGCTCCACATACTAACCTACAATCATTCTAACCTAACAAACCGTCCATCGTGGATAACAACAAAGCTCATCCCGAGAAGACCTTGCTGACGACGTACAGACCTTCGTAATTGGGAGTCCACTTGCCCCGGTGATCGGAGTGTGGAGGAAGAATCTTCTTCAGGACGAGATCACCCGTCTGAAAGCTTCTAGGACGCACCTTCTTGTCATAGGCTTTCTTCATTCGGCTTTGGTATAGACGACCATATGCAATCGATGCTAACCTCTTCTCGTCCATCGGGCTGAGTTGGTTTAGTCGGTTCTTAATCCATTCTGCCTCGTCGAGTTTCACATCAACCAAAACTCGTAGAGAAGGGATCTCAACTTCTAACGGTAGGACAACTTCCATACCGTACACCAGTGAGAAAGGAGTTGCCCTGGTTGATGTACGTACCGTTGTACGATAACCGTGCAGTGCAAATGGAAACATCTCGTGCAAATCCTTGTAGGTCACGACCATCTTCTGTACAATCTTCTTGATGTTCTTATTAGCCGCTTCAACGGCGCCATTCATCTTCGACCGGTAAGGAGATGAGGTGTGATGTTCAATCTTGAAACTCTAGCACAGCTCCTTCATCATCTTGTTATTCAGATTCGAACCATTATCAGTAATGATCCGCTCGGGAATTCCGAAACGACAGATGATGTCCCTCTTTATGAATTTAGCCACCACCTGCTTGGTCACGTTAGCATATGAGGCTGCCTCTACCCACTTGGTGAAGTAGTCGATGGCTACTAGAATGAAGCGATGACCGTTAGATGCAGTGGGCTCGATCTTGCCTATCATGTCGATGCCCCACATGGAGAACGGCCACGGGGAGGACATGACATTCAACGGGCACGGCGGCACATGAATCTTATCAGCATAAATCTGGCATTTATGACATCTCTTCGCGAATTTTAAGCAATCAGACTCCACCGTCAGCCAGTAGTATCCTGTTCTCAGGATTTTTCTTGTCATAGCATGCCCGCCGGCATGCGTACCAAATGTGCCTTCATGGACTTCTTCCATGAGCATACTCGCTTCTTTCTCATCTACACATCTGAGTAGCACAAGATCGTGGTTTCTTTTATACAAAACTCCATCAGGATTGAGATAAACGTTTCCAGACAACCTCCTCAGAGTCTTCTTATCTTGGGTTGACGTTCCCAAAGGATATTCATTAGTCATAAGGAAGGTCTGGATGTCACGGAACCATGGCTTGCCATCGGAGGCTTCCTCGATCGCAAAGACGAACGTAGGTCTATCAAGACGAGAAAGGACAATTCTTGGAGCTTCATTCCAAAAATTGACTTTATACATCGAATCCAACGTGGCTAAGGCATCAACCATCTGATTTTCAGCTCTGGGCACATGATGGAGTTCCACTCGATCAAAGAACGGAAGCAGCCTTCTGGCGTAGTTCATGTACGGCACCAAATTTGATTGACGAGTCTCCCACTCCCCTTTAATCTGGTTAATCACAAGTGCCGAGTCACCATATACATCTAGGTTCTTGATTCTCAAATCAATCGCTTCTTCTAGACCCATGATGCATGCTTCGTATTCTGCTTCATTATTGGTGACCGGAAACGTCAGTCTAGCAGTGAACGGGATGTGGGATCCATGGGGAGTTGTGATGATTGCCCCAATGCCACTTCCGTAAGAATTAACTGCCCCGTCAAATATCAATTTCCACTGGGATTTCCTATCTGGACCCTCGTCGGGCAACGCCTCATCGCAATCTTTCACCTTGAGAAACATGATATCCTCATCAGGGAATTCAAATTTCATTGGCTGATAATCTTCGATTGGCTGTTCGGCAAGGTATTCAGACAATACGCTTCCCTTGATGGCCTTCTGGGAAATGTACTGAATGTCATATTCCGTCAACACCATTTGCCATCTGGCAATCCTGCCCGAAAGCGCTTGCTTCTCGAAGACGTACTGTATTGGATCCATCTTCGAAATTAGCATGGTCTTGTGGTTGAGCATGTACTGTCATAAACGTTTGGCAGCCCAGGCTAGTGCACAACACGTCTTCTCCAGCATCGAGTAACGAGATTCACAATCTGTGAACTTTTTACTCAAATAGTAAATGGCATGCTCCTTTCTGCCTGTCTCGTCGTGCTGACCGAGAACACACCCCATACTATTCTCAAGAACTGTCAAGTACATGATTAAGAGTCGTCCGGCCACTGGGGGTATCAAGATCGGAGGTTCCTGTAGATACTGTTTTATCTTATCAAATGCCTGATCTTTCTTCAGTAGTTTGAACATCAGTTCACACGTGGCCGTGAGCTGAGAAATAAACCTTGCAATGTAGTTTATTCTGCCCAGGAAACCACGAACTTCTTTTTCTGTTTTTGGCGTTGGCATTTATTGTATTACTTTTATCTTCGCAGGATCAACCTCAATGCCTCTTTCACTCACGATAAACCCCAGTAGTTTTCCAGACCGTACTCCGAAAGTACACTTGTTAGGATTCAGCCTCAACCTGAACTTCCTAAGCCTCTCAAAAAGCTTCAGCAAATTGACCAAATGTCCCTCCTTCTTTTGGGACTTCGCAATCATGTCATCAACATAGACTTCAATCTCATGATGAATCATATCATGAAACAAAGTAACCATTGCTCGTTGGTAAGTGGCCCCTGCGTTCTTCGGACCGAAAGGCATTACCTTGTAGCAAAATGTTCCCCAAGGAGTGATAAACGTAGTTTTCTCCATGTCCTCTGGTGCCATCTTGATCTGATTATAACCAGAGAAGCCATCCATGAACGAAAATACGGAGAACTGAGCTGTATTGTCGACCAACACATCAATATGAGGCAGCGGGAAATCATCTTTAGGGCTTGCCCTATTCAAATCCCGATAGTCGACGCACATTCGTACCTTACCGTCCTTCGGTATAGGCACTATGTTGGCGACCCGCAGAGGGTAAGTAGTAACCGCTAAGAAGCCAGCAGCAAGCTGCTTTTGCACTTCTTCTTTGATCTTAACGGCCATATCTGGTCGCGTCCTTCTAAGCTTCTGCTTAACGGGAGGACAATCTTCTCGCAGTGGCAAGTGATGGACCACGATGTCAGTATCAAGCCCGGGCATATCCTCGTATGACCAAGCAAAGATGTCACTATACTCTCTCAGCATCTCGACTAATCTCTGCTTGACATCACTCTGCAATGCAACCCCTATCCTGACGTTTCTGACCTGTTCTTCAGAACCCAGATTCACAATCTCAATCTCTTCTTCGTGAGGCAGAATAACCTTCTCCTCTTGTTTCAACAAGCGGGCCAACTCTTCGGGAAGGTCTTCGTCTTCATCAATCTCTTCTTCGGCTTGATAGATCGGGCAATCGAAGTCGAAGTGAGTCGTAGAAGGTCCAGAGTCGATGTCATCTGCTATGTGGATCCTGCAAAATCAAGGGTTAAGCTTAAAACAAGGATATGCAGGTTAGCACAAACCCCATTGCCATTTTATTGTTTTTCAAAACAAATATAAAACAGGAATAACAGAGATCACAACATTTTAATGCGAATAAAAACGCCTTTTGATTTATTGGTAAAATGCATGTACATAATCAAACAAGGCCCTGACAATAAAACCACTATGCCCCGGGTAGGACATATGGTTGTACAATGATTGGAGAAAGTAAATCATTACTCTTTGCCTGTCACTTGGATGGTATCCCTGATGGACCAGTTGGTGAGGCTCTAGCCTGGTTTGCTTGGCTGGATCCAAGAGTCCAGGTCGCAATCGCTGTCTTCGCCGTCTTCAGACACTGCGTTGACACTTTCGAATATTACCCCGCCACTGGTAAACTGGATCGGCCCTTTACCTCGCGACGCACTGTGAGAAGAGGAGGCTTCAGCCGCAGGAGAGTATCCTAACCCAAACTTATCCTGTTTGTTAGGTATTTCTAGAACTTTCCCCCAGCCTGGGGTAGATCCGGCTTGAACAACTGCTCGGGCTTCCTTGAAGGAAGAGAGTGTCATCTCTGGTTTCTCGGTCATTACTGGAGCCACATCCTTGACTTTAACAGCTTCGAACGCCTGACATAGGGTTTCGTGGATTTCCCCATCCATCTCCACATACTTGAAGGACGAAAAATGGCTCACCATTATGTCTTCCTCGCCACATACAGTCACGATGCTGCCTCCGACAGCGTACTTGAGCTTCTGGTGCAACGTGGAGGTCACGGTGCCAGCAGAGTGGATCCATGGCCGGCCTAAGAGACAACTTTAGGCTGGCATGATGTCCATGATGTAGAAGACTGCGTTGAAAGTTTCCGGCCCAACTTGGATTGGCAGAGTTACCTCTCCAAAGACATGACGCTTGGTTCCATCGAAAGCCTTCACAACCAGATCACTGGGTGTGCAGATCAATCCTCGAGTATCTAACTTCATCAATGCTTTCTTCAGCAGAACATTGAGTGATGACCCTGTGTCCACCAACACATGAGACATAATTGTTCCCCTACACTCTATCGAGATTTGTAGGGCACTGTTGTGGTTTCTTCCCTTCGGTGTCAGCTCTAGGTCAGTGAACCCTAACCCGTTTCCAGCATTCACGTGGGTCACTACCCCTTCCAACTGGTTGACCGAGATTTCCTGCGGTACATACGTGGCATTCAAAACCTTTAACAGCGCGTTGCGATGTGACTCCGAACACAGCAACAAATTCAGAATTGAAATTTTTGAGGGTGTTTGATGGAGGTGGTCAATGATCTTGTAATCACTCTTCTTGATCAGCCTCATGAACTCTTCAGCGTCCTTAACCAGTAAGTCCTTCTCTACCCCACGAGGGGTTTCCTCAACGACTTTACTCTTTCCCTTATCAGTTTCTTCAACTTTGTCTGCTTTGTCCGCCACAATCTCAGGCGGAGCAAATACTCTTCCGCTGCGCGTGATTCCGCCAATTCCCACTAGGTTATCCACAGACCGCCCAGATGGTTCTAGTTCTAACTTCTGTCCGTTACAGTAAACGTCTGCCCCATAATGCCATGGGACAACATTGGTGCTTTCAAAAGGTATCGGCCCAGCCTTCGTGATGGTAATGGTGGGTGGCCTGAGTGCAGAAATGGTTATCGTTTGGCGAGGGATGGTGATGGTGGCAACCTCATCATCTCGCTTCAGCATTACCTCTCTGGATCCACACTCGGCCCTTCGGCTAAACTGCAAGATTCCTTCGATCATCAGACTCTGAATCCCCTCTATCAACTGTTCACACCCATCATGACGAGTCGCACAGCCCATACACAATTCTTCACAGCCTGGAAAGAAGCCTCTCTTCATCAGCTTGGCTTTAACGAAGCTAAGCGGTGTCTTCAGATCCTTGACGTCAGTCAACACATCTGAATCCTCTTCTTCAATAATGGCATTCACCCCACCTCCCCTATGATTCGGCATAGGGTTCTTCGTGACATTCGACACATTATCTGAGAAGTTGATGATCTTAGCATCCACCATATCTTGCACCTTGTGCTTGAAGGCTTTGCAGTTTTCTATCGTGTGGCCGGGTGCCCCTAAGTGAAAATCACATGTTGCATTCACGTCATAACCCTGCGGAGGTTCCCCTGTCAAGGGAGCTAGGGTTCTCTTCTGGACTAGCTGTAACTGAAGCAGAGTTTGTAATAGCTGAGCATAAGACATGGGCGGCGTCTCAAGGTGACGACTTGACAGAGGTGCCCTGTTCTGATACCTTCTGTACCCTTGCTGATTTGGCTGCTGCTGCGACTGCTGCTATGGCTGGGGTTGTTGGACAGCAGGGATGGTTATGCTAGCCACCTGCTGGCGCTGGCCTTTACCTTTCCTGCGAGCGTTAGACATGACGCTCGTCTCCCCTTCACGCCTTTTACTACCATATGGTTTCTTTCCTCCTTCAGCTGAGGATAGATCAACACCTTGAATTTTCCCCAGCTTGATCCCATTTTCAACATGCTCGACAGTGATGATGAGATCATAGAAATTTCCACACATACCACTAACCAATTTCTCGTAATAGACCCCCGGGAGAGTGGCTACAAACATTTCAACAAGCTCTCGTTCAACCATCGGCGGTTGAACTCTAGCTGCCAATTCACGCCACCGCTGGGCGTATTCTTTGAACCCCTCGTTGTTCCTTTGTGACAAGTTCTGCAATTGGACTCGGTTCGGAGCCAAGTCACTGTTATACTGATAATGGTGCACGAATGCCTCAGCAAGTTCCTTCCACGTGCGCACACTGGTAGGTTCCAAACTCATGTACCATTCCAAGGATGGTCCGGACAAGCTGTCCTGAAAGAAGTGCATCAGCAGCTTCTCGTCTTCAGAGTGAGCGGACATCTTTCGGTAGTATGACCTTAAGTGGACGCGAGGGAAAGTGGTGCCCTTGTACTTCTCAAAGTCGGGTACCTTGAATTTGGGAGGCACCTTAAAATCAGAAATCAATCCCAATTTAGACATGTCAACACTCATAGTGTTCAGGTTCTCGAAATTCCTCATTTTGTCCTCGAGTGCCTTAAACCTCAGGCGTGCTTCAGCAGTCAGCTCTCCTTCAGCACTCCTCTGTGAGAACAAATCTTCTTGACGATCTTCTAACCATGGCTGAGGCCCATACAGATTTCGAGCACCTGCGTTGCCGTTGCCCAGTCCAGCATTGCCATTAGCTTCAAAATTTCCATTACCGACGCCAGTCGTATTACCATTGAGCCCGAGGTTAGTGATCACATTGTCGTTACCACTGCCATTCCCCCCGGTCACGGGGATGCCATTCTGAGGAGTTTCAACAGGTGGAGGGGTCGGAACGCTCCCTCCATGAAGTACACCATTGCTGTCAACCCTTGAGATCAGAGGCTGGACCATTGTTCTGAGCTGGTCTTGGCCGTTGGCAACCACTTGCATGAGCTCCATGAAGCGGTCCATCCTCTCTCGGAGTTCCTGAACGTCAGTCTGCACTTGTTCCATTGCTCTAGCTTGATTTGCTCGGGTCGGATACCGGTGGATTGGCCTTCGATCAATCCTGGAATAACCTGTATACACAAAGGGTTAGAAAAACGACAACGTGCTCGTTATGCAAATGCTTCATGCAGATGCAAACGTGTGTCTGTGCGTTAGGGAGATCCCCCCCGATCCTAGTGCCTGAGTGCCAGTGCTGATAATAAGAAGTCCGAGTCCAGTCATGGAAATAACATCTCACATATATAAAGAAAGCCCATCAAGGCGATACACAACGTCACTGAGTACAAGCAGAATCAATAGCATGACCTCGACCAACAAGCCTGGTGATAGTCAGCATACAACAATGATCAAAACAAAAGGATTACAAATATAGTCAAGCACGGCCACGGGCTCGAAACTCTTCTAACAGATCCCTCGTTTATGGATGATCAGGCTGAGTGAGCAACCCTTCGGCGAGTAACTCCCTCTGCATAATAGTGTGTTGAAGACCTTCAACTGAGTCTTCCCATGCTCCTTCGCCGAAACAATCTTCTAACTTCCGCTTCTTAGATTCAAACGTGTGTTTGTGCTCCTTCAGGTTAGCAAGAGCCTTGTTGAGCAGGCCTTCAGCGGCATATCTGCGAGCGGTTTCTTCATCAAACCTCTTCTCACTAGCCTTCTCCTGGGCTTTCAATTTGGAGATCTGCTGCTTCAGTTTATCCTCCCGTTCCTTGCCGTTGGCTAGGGTAGCCTTCCAATGCTGATTAAACTTGGATATTCTCCGGTACGCTTCATCCAAGTGCTGCTTCTTAGTAGCCAATACGTCGTTGACAGATTTGAAGTCCCGACCCAAACGCTCACGCTCAGCCAACTGCTTAGTCAAATCCGTACCTAACTTGTTTACCAACTCTGTTTGCCTCTTGAAGGAATGGACGGCTTCGCTTCTCTCGCTTATGAGCTGAGTCAATTCTTTCTCCAGTTCTTCGTTCGCCTTCTTCAGCTCCTCTCGCTCAGCTAACACCTGATTGTACTGCTGAATAGGCACGGTTGAAGGCTCTTCAATCACTGGAGGGCTTTCTAGCTTGGCAGGAGGAAACGGCATCCCTACGATATCTGCTCTGGCTCTGATCCAGGTCACATATGGAGCACAGGCTTGGCTATTACTTTTTCCCAACAACGGTTTTCCCCGCTTACTGATACCATTCCAAGCGTGCTGAAGCTTAGATAACATATCCCCCTCTAGAAGACCAGTGAGGTACAGAGATTCATGCACCTCTTCATCCTTTGGCGGAGCTCTCAAAGCATAAGCAAACTGTCGGACCAACAGGGATGGATTATAGTTGATACAGCCCTTCCTGCCTATCAAAGGCACATTCGGAAACCCGCTGCAGCTGAAGATAATCTCAGTACCCAACCTATCTCTATCAAACCAGGCAACATCCTCCGCTGATAGACTCATCGAACGCTTAGACCACTCAGCTGTGGCTGCAGATGAAGCAAAGGGACCCTTCTTGGGTAGGTGACTATCAAGCCATCTATAGAATAGGGGCACATAGCACGAGACATTCTTGCCCCTTCTGTTCTCGTTTTTGTAGTGGACGGAATGATAGATATCTCCAATCAAGGTAGGGACTGGATTCCCTGCTGCAAAGATGTGAAAGGCGTCGAAGTCTACAAAGTCAGGCATATTAGGGAACAAAATGATGTCGTATATGCAAAGAGCAAGAATAGCGTTGAACACGATCCAACAACCGTCTTTGGCACACTGCTGGGCCTTTCCCACTAAGAACTGCAAGGAGAAACCGGGAACCCCGTTCCAACTAGACAAGACCAATTCAGAGGCATCCAGATGAAGCGAAAGAGCTAGACTATCCAGATTAGGCTCAACATCCATATAAACAAAGGGCATCTGACTCTTGATAGGCACACCTAACAAATCAGCATACTCCTCTAGTGTAGGTGCGAGAATAAAGTCTGGGAAGGTAAAGCATCTCAAAAGAGGATCGTAGAACTGCAGCAAGGCGTACAACCCATTCAACTCAAACACAGAAGGTTTACGAACCAAGCTGAGCAGTTTCCCAGAAGACTTTCTGAATTCACCTCTCACAGAATCATCTGCCAAAGCAATCAAACTAGACAGCTGAACAACATCAGGAGTGGGCAGCTTGTAGGCCACAATCTTCCTCAGAGAACCCATGACAGCACAATAGAAGGCAAGAAAACCTGAACTCGGGGAAACGGTACCTGCAACACAGACACACGTTAATGATATGCAAATGAGTATGCAAAACAATGCAAAATGCAATCATGCAGCAGGAGATCAAGACGACTGTGCTGTTGCAGAGAAGAAGGTTCTGTATCAACAAAACCACAATACTGCTCTGTCAAGAACAACCCTATCTCTGATGAGAAGAAAACCCTGATATCGGACCATAAATCTGCTCTGTCAAGAACACACATATCTGATGATGAGGAGAAACCCCTGATGTCAGACTATAACTCTGCTCTGTCAAGAACAATCATATATCTGATGATGAGAACCTCTGATACCAACAAAACTAATTCACTATCAAGAAAACCAGGTAGTCTGAAGGTTAAGGTTTCCTGCAACAAACCCGACCCTGCTCACAGGTATGGACCTAAACTGACACAAGTTCGGCATCCTATGCGGTCATCAGCATCACAGACATTCAAGAGAGATGATACGATACCCAGAAGGTGTGGCATCACCATCTTCTGAAGCAGCCTCACTTAGCTGAATTCCAAATGATCGGTCCCCAGAATCGACAATCCTCCAAACCAACAACCCCTCAGGCCCAAAGGACCGGAAATGAAGTCAACCGGAAGAACCTCGTCTGAGCGTGGATTTCATGAGACACTAGTGCATGCAAAGCAAGCACGCGCCCACTAATTTCCACAACTAATGCTAGGTACACTCAAGCCTGGGTCTGGCTCCTCACTCATCAGAATGCCCCTCCCACAACAGCACAGATAATCATATCATACTGAAAATAATGTGCGGGAAATAAAATGCGATAAGTAAACACAACCCAACAAGTAAACATACAAGCGCTAGGATTGACTCTCGCAGGGGACGTTGGATCCCCAAACTGACTCGCATAAGGAACGTTGGATCCCTAGGAAACTATCAAATCCCCAGCAGAGTCGCCAGCTGTCGCTACCGCGAAAATAAGGTGTCGGCAAAATAGAAGAGTCGCCACCTTTCGTTATTTATCCCTCAGAACGGGAAAGGAAACGATCGAAAAACCTGACGAAAAGGTATAAGACAAGGTCGTCGCAACCATTGTCTGGGTTCGGGAGTCGGTTACGCAAGGGGAACGTATTAGCACCCCTCACGTCCATCGTACTCGATGGGATCCATGCTTGTTGTGTTTATCTGACGGGTTGGTTTTATCTATCTACCTATCAAGACTGGCTTAAAAAGGAAAAGAAAATGACTCGGCAAAGCGTCGCGCTTTATGCCTACGTATTCTCATCAGAGAATGAGAAATCAGAGTCAACGTAGTTCGGCTAACTACGGGTTACGGGGAAGGTGGCTCGCCAATACGTCAGTATTGTGCCTACATACTCTCAACAGGTATGAGAGATCAGAGCTTACGTAGTTCGGGATAATACGACTTACGGGAATCCAGATTCATCTGTTTTATCGAGTAGGGTTAACAAACAGTTCCAGCAGTTTGGTGTACGCAGCTGGACCCTTGGAGACTTAGGCGTTACCATTTGCGATAGAACTGGGAGTTAACGACACTCTTTTCTTCAGAAAAGCTTACTTTGAATTACGGGCCCACGGGGCAAAAAGGTTTGAAGTTTGTTTTTTGTCTTTTACGGAAGAACTGTTTTTTATGGATGTTTGCAACTAATATCGCACTAGAGACTATGACCTGAGAGTGAAGGCGTCGCATGTCACCCAAAGGGTGTCATACTAAACATCTAGACTGTTGAAAAGAAACTCTCCAACAATCCTTTCTCAGATAGCTTAAGGCTCGTAACGTACGACAGCAGTTAACCTTTATTACTGTATTTTAATTCGTTTTGAGATGAGAAGAGAGAACGAACAGGTTCAACTAAGGGGAGACTATCAAGTCCTAATGTTGTCATGCCAAGGATTCATCCTATGGTTGAGGTTTGAAACATGGAACTCCTAGAAGTTATCATGCATAGGCTTCAACCTAAAGTTCTAATCATCACTTCCCTATCAAAGGAAGTGAGATTCCTAGAGGATCATGTCAAAGATAAACAGAAACAGATAAAGCATCAGCTTAAACAGTCAACAGTAAACAGATATACAGTAGAATGCATGCAATACAAGTGAGGGAGGAAATGTGTGTGGGGCATCAACCTCCACAAGCTCATCTCAACCTCAAGCCAGATATGAATAACTGCAATCATACAGAAGAAATAAAATTCCATCAAGCAAATCACAACCCACATAGGCAAGGGAGCAGGGCTCTACCGAATACCCGCAAGCAAAGCCATACATTAAAAATACAAGTAGAGGGAGCAACTCAACCTCTAGTGCAATCATGCTCCTAGCTTAACACAATCTAAACATGAACTTATTCTAATGCATCCAGCAAAACAAACAAGTCACATCAATACAGTTGCACAGAAAGCAAACAGACAGGAAAGAAAGCAAATCAACAAAGCAATCCTCTGACAGCAGTTCAGTCCTCAGTCTTCAACTGCTCTTCAAGGCTATCATCTTCAATAGCAAGTGTCAACTTGCTTCTTCAAGCTTTCAATGCATCAAACACAAGTATCAACTTGTTCTCCAACTTCAAGCTTCATCTCTTCATTTGATCTCAGCTGGATCTTCTTCACAAGTGTCAACTTGTTCTTCTTGGTCTTCAAGCTTCAGCTCCAATGGCAGTCTTCAAATACTGGGAAGTAACAACTTCTAGCATCTTCAATCTTCTAACAAGGAACTCCATCCTCTAGCAAGGGAGAAAGATTCATCTAACAAGAGCAAGGTATGGATAGTGGAAAGCAAAGTGAAGACCAAAGGTCACCACTAAACACTCCACCATCAAAGAAATGAACCCTCAAAGGTTCTACCAACTTATGAAGAGCCACACATCCTGCCAAAGGAGGGATGAGGCCTTCACAAGGGGACCTTACATCATAGGGAAGAATGGAAGTGATCAACACCTTCCATGTTTATGAAAGAAGAAAATCTATCTAGAAGCTCTACTTACAAACCCTAATCTTGACACCTAAAAAAAACTACTCCAAAGGAAGAGCAACCTTCAAGTCCAAGCTCCATCATGCATTCCTCAGCAGCCCACACATGTCTTCATCATCATCCAAGAGCAAGAGAAGCAAAACCCTAATCTAAGGGAGCTAAAGAAATCATTCTAGTTGAATTAGCAAGCTAGGATCACCTAAAACCTAGTACTAAAGTTAATCCTAACTAAAATACTAAGACCAATTGTAAAATCCTACAAAAATAACTATGGGAACCTAAGTCAATCATGAATCTTACCATACAAAATCAAGGGGTTAAATCATCAACAAAGTCCTAGAAATAAATCCTAAATCATGAGGTACTAAGCTTAAACCCTAGAACTAGAGCACCTAAAGTTTCAACTTAAAAACACTACCTAATTTCATTACAAAAACGTGATAAAAATCTAAGGGGAGCATGCATGTCTATACTAGCTACACATAAAAAATTAGCGCAATAATCATCATCAAATGATCACACAAAATTCAGCAAAACAAGGTATCAACCATAATGGATTTAATATCAATTAAAATACAAAAAATGCACATAAAATGAAAATGCATGGTTTTCCTAATATTTTTATTCAATAAAATTCTAGATTCAATCATGAATCAAGGAAAAAAAATCTGGAATTAATTGAGTTATTATTCTATTTTTTATGAATTATTTTCAAAACTATATGAAATGCAAAAAATAAAGAAAATCAATGGAAATTAACAAAACCAGCATGGCAAATAGCAAATATTTCAGTTCATCCCCTGGGTTAGGCCCAGAGGGGGGCGCGTATTGTAATAAGGCGTGAGGCCCATCTGAGTATCAACTCAGTTCAAACAAATAATTAGAGGAGGGGGGTGTATTAGGCAAGGAAATCATGTTGATAATCCACATTGGGCCTGGAGATGGGGTGGTGATAGCAAGAAACCCAAAGCCCACACGCCTATGCCTTCCTTCAGTTCAATTCAATTCACAAAATAAAAAATCAAAAGTGGTACACGCCAGGATTCGAACCAACGACCTCTTGGTTCACACAACGAAGAAACAAAGTCTGAAGTTCCTTCACTAATCAAAACGGTGAGTTTAAGGGGGAGGGTACGTGGCTCATCATGAGCGCTTGGATTAAGTGACTGAGTCAAGTCTTCCTTGTGCACGAACGGACACGATTACGTCTTCCTCAATTCAAATCTGCAAACCTGCGCGCGAACCAGACCGTCGCCGGTGGCTTTTCCGGCCACCCCTGCACAACCCTAACTTCATCTATAGCCAACCATTCGCCACGATTCTTAAATGAAACTTGACGAGAATTTTATCAGCAATTCAACCATGCCATTCATTCACTCTAAAAACGCATGAGTCTTGAGATATCAATCTCAACCAAAAATGAAATCCAACCTAAATTGTCTCTAAAGTTAAAGTTGATCATCCAAAATCCATCTATATCAATAGGGGAACCTGTCGCTACTGCGAAAATCGGCGCCGGCTTGACAGGAGAGTCGCCACCGTGCGTTATTTATCCCTCAGAGCGGGAAAGGAAACGCTCGAAGTAAACCTCGCAAAGACGGGAAAAGGTATGGTCATCGCAACCAAAACCTGGATTCGGGAGTCGGTTACGCAAGGGGAAGGTATTAGCACCCCTCACGTCCATCGTACTCGATGGGATCCACGCTTGGTGTTTATAGGTAAAAGGGTGTATTATCTATCTATGCTACTGGCTGGTCTGAAAAGAAAATAAAAAGACAGGACTCGACAGAACATACGGTGTTCTGGGCCTACGTATTCCCTCGTGCAATGGGAAAGTCAGAGTCAACGTAGTTCGACTGCCTACGTCTAAACGGGGGAAAGGTTGCTCGCCAGGACATCGCGTCCTGTGCCTACGTACTTTCATCTGGTATGAAAGATCAGAGCAAACGTAGTTCGGCAAACTACGGGTAAACAGGGGCTCTCACACAGCAGTGAGAAAACAAACTGGTCCTAAAGGCTCGGGAACCTACAAATACGATCTGGTCTCAAATGCACTCGGGCAAGAGAAAGGGATAACAATTAGTCGTTAGCGGGAAAGTCTCGATCGCACAGCCGCGAGAGAACTAAAGGTTAGTCGTTAGTGTGCTCGCTAGGATATCGCATCCTATGCCTACATATCTTCGTCTGGAACGAAGAATCAGAGCAGCTGTAGTTCAGCTAACTACGGATCAAGCTACTCAAAAGCTCCTACAGAAAGGAAAGGGAAACCCTAGAACTATAGCTAAAAAACAGGGGAATCTACCTACTGCTACCTCACCTGGTTGACCATCCTAATGTCTATCATAACAACTCCGCAACGGAGAAGTCAGAGCTCCTAAGGGATCATGGCAACAGGATTAAACGACAAACAAGAAACTGCAAAGTAAAGAAATACTGAAAATATGCATGAATGCAACAACTAAACAAACAAGGCACAAAGGCCGCAAACCACAGAGGCAAGGGAGCTCAGCTCTACCGAATACCAACAAGCAAAGCCACGCAATAACAAACAAGCAGAAGGAGGACCACCTCAACTTCTTATGCACACAAAGTCTACTTCTAAGATGCACCTATTCAGAACTTTCCATATGAACACCTAATTCTAATGCAACGCAACATCATACAAGTCAAACAATTCAAAGGGACTAACCCTGAGCAGGGCCTCTAACAAACCTGAAACAGGCTCCTAATCTATCTCTCAAACAAAACTCTATACAGCACCCTAAGCAAAGATCTGAGCAAAAACTTTAATCAAAACCCTAAGCAGGAGGAACCAATCCCAGTCTCCAAGCTTCAGAGCAAGCTTACCAGAGAAAGGAAGCTAAGCAGACAAGCCCATAGTGCTTTCCTCAGGAAAGTACCAGGAGGTTACTACTCAGGAGTCATATCCTATGCGGCTCGACAACTGTGATCAGTTTACATTCCTCCTCAGGAGAAATTAAACTCACATGAAGGCTCCGGCATCACGGGATACTTGAGAAATACCTATATGCACTAGGGGAACTAAGTGAACAGACTCATAGGACCTTCCTCAGGAAAGTACTAGGAGGCTGACACTTAGGAATCGTATCCTACGTGGCTCAACAACTGTGATCAGTTTACATTCCTCCTCAGGAGAAATTAAACTCACAAGTTGGCTCCAACATCACTGGATACTTAAGAAATCCTAGGTAAACTAATGGAACTAAGTGAATAGACCCATAGGACCTTCCTCAGGAAAGTACTAGGAGACTTCCACTTAGGAATCGTATCCCATGTGGCTCAACAACATGTGATCAGTTTACATTCCTCCTCAGGAGAAATTAAACTCACAAGTCGGCTCCGACATCATTGGATACTTAAGAAAGAGGTGAGAAGAAAGAATGAAAGTCATTCATAGTGCCTTCCTCAGGAAAGTACCATAAACTCCCTTCAAACTTCAGGATCTCGAACCTCACAAACAGACAACCAGCCCCTAGACTAAGCCTCAATCCAATGCATCTTTGCAAGCTCCAACAGGACCTCCATCAGCTCCTATCCTTGAGAAGAACCCACAGGCCAACAAACCACAAAAGACTATCTCTGAAGTTCAACCACAGTTGAACTTCAAAGTCAGAAGTCATCAAGACTTCCCCTATCTTCAGGCTCAGACAAATCCTATCAGAATATCCTATGAAAATCTATCAAAAATCTAATGGGAGACCTACATGGCTCTAGGATAACATACTGAAAAATCAGATCAAAATTCAACACCAGATGAAAGCACTAAAATTAGCAACACAGACATATCCACAGACCAATTATTCAACATCAATAACAGTGAAAAAATGCAATTAAAATGAAAATGCATGATTAAGCTAATATTTTTGTACTATAAAATTCTACACTGAATCACGGGTCTACAGAAAAAAGAACGGAATTATTTGACCCAATCTACTATTTTTTATGAATTTTCTAATGATATGCATGCATTGAAAATATTAAAAGGAAATCAATTAATTGGAAAATATGCAAAAAATAAAAAACAAAAATAAAATGTCATTTTTATTTTTATTTAATTTTCTTAACATTTTCATGAAATGGTAGAACAAAGAAGAATTAAAAAAACAATTATTTTCAATTTTTTATGGATTATTTACAAACATGAAAAATATAAAAGAAAAAAAATAAAAGAAACAAAGATGGGGGTGGGGGTTCAAACAGTAAGGGATTTATGAGTTATTCTACATTGGGCCTTGATTGGGGTGGTGCAGATAGCATTAGGGCGCAGGCCCAGCATCCTCAAAAAAAACAAATAATAAACTCAGAACAAGAAAAAAAACGCCTGGGGTGCTGTTAGTGATTTTTTTAGTTATTTTTCACTGGGCTTACGCCCAGGGGGGTGCAGATAGCCATGAGGGCCTGAGGCCCAACTGATTACTCTGTCTCTCATACGCTAAAGGGGGGTAGGATAAGCAATAATGGGGCAGTGCATCAGTAATACGTTTGGGCCTAAGCCCAGTGTCCAAACCCTAATCCAATATTCAGTTAGACAAAACTGATTTCCTCTCCCAAAACCTAACACTGTTCATTCTCACCTCTCAACCCTAGCCGCTTCGTCCTCTTTCTTCTCTCCCTCACGCTCTGGTACTGTTCATTCTTGGAAACCCTACCACCATCATCCCCAACCTCTCAAACGCTCCCTCTGAATCTCCTTTCCTCGAACCTCAAACAAATCCTCACAATGACCTGAAACCGAACCCTAACCTACATCTAACCGAACCTCAATTCAAGACTATATTCAACTTAAATTCCAGTTCAAGCCAAGATTGAATCCATACGCTTCAACAATCAAAACAAGACGCAAACAAGGATCGAAGAATCAACGCACCTGGATGTGGAATACGGGCAAATTGTGAAGCTTCTGGAACTTTTAACGAGGAGATCTTGAGTCGTATTGAAGAGAACTCAAAATCTGGAGTTTGGCTGATGAACACCTTCGAGGGATTCTGACAACGGACGAATCTCCTTGACGATTTGATGAACTCTGAAGATCCTTGAGGAAAATCGCGCGAGAAGAATTAGGATCGGTTGATGAAGTTGAAGATCCTGAAGCCTGGTGGATTCCTGGAAATTCTGGGAGGAAGATGAGGGCGTTCTGGAGAATTTGATGAAGATTGTTGGCGTTCTGGAGAATTTGATGAAGATTGTTGAAGGTTTGAGTGGATTCTGGAAATCTTGCTTGAGGATGGATGAGTGTCTGAGTGGATTCTGGAAATCTTGCTTGAAGATGGATGAATGTCTGAGTGGATTCTGGAAATCTTGCTTGAAGATGGATGAATGTCTGAGTGGATTCTGGAACAAAATTGATGAAGGTTGAGGATTCCGGCGACGATGATGTTTCCGGCGAGGGGATTATGAGGCTGACGGAAGGGATCGGAGGAAGAAGATGAGTTTCTGGGTTTTCTGGTGGTTCAGGTGGTGGCCGGAGTTGGTTGAGGTTGCCGGCGGTGGGGGTTCACCGGCTTTGCATGCCGGTCAGGGGAGCTTCCAGTGCGGAGGTGAGGGGAGGACAGGTGGCGCGCATGCGCAGAGAGAGAGGAAGTGTGGGACAGCTGGGGACACGTGGGAGAATCTCTGAGTGGGTGGTGGCGTGATGGCTGAGAAACGCGTGGGGCCTCTTCTCTTCTAACACGTGGCGTGCCTATTTATTACACTGAAAATCGTTGGAAGCTTCCAGAAGCTTCTGGGACTTGCTGGGAGATGCTGGACGAATTGGGCTTCTTCCTGGACCTTTCTGAATTATTTGTGAACTGGGCCTTAACAAAAAAGGCACCTCTGGGCCCATACGGACAATGAATGAAAAAACTGTAAAAAAAACTGAATTTTAATAAAAAACAATTAATCCTAACTATATCTAATTAATACCAATTAGCATCTAATTAACCAATGATTAATCCTAATAAAATCTAACAAATTCAATTAAATCCTAAACAAAAAGATTTAAATCCTAATTAATTCTATATCAACCTAATTAAATCTAAAAAAACAATTAACCTAATTAACTCTAAAAAAATCAATTAACCTAATTAAACTCTAAAAAATGATTAAAAGTCTAATTAATTCTATATTTCTACTAATTCTATTAAGCTTCTACCATTATTTAATACTAGTATCTATTATTAATAAAAGAAACTATATTATTTCTATATTATCTAAAAACACTTAAACCTATTAATCCTGATTTATCATTCTATTTAATATGCTAAGAAAAATTCACTAATATTCTAAAAATGATAAAAGCTATTTAAATTCTATTAAAAATTCTACAAATGATTAAAATCTATTTAAAATATTCTATAAAATTCTAAAAAGAGGATTAAGCTATTAGAATATTCTATAAACCTATTTAAATTCCAGAAAAATCTGTAAAGCCTGTTAAAAATTCACAAAAGTCTATAAAACCCTAAAAATGCAGATGAATGCACATGACCCCCATAAAAAAAACGCACGAGACCAGATTGAATCGAACAGAGATCCCCGGGCATCAGAATATCCCCAAAATTACTGTGCAAAGCTAAAAATCACTGAGGAGCGCACAATTTCCCGAAAATAAAACCCTGGTGATCTGGACTGGGTCTGCCATATCTGATAGACAAAAATCAAGCTGTAAACTCTGATATCCCCTGTTTGCACAAAAATCATATGTCTGAGCTGCGAATATGAACTTAAACCATGAGTCAAATGGGAGAACCGGTTGGTCAAATTTTAGGGTGCAACAGCTGCCCCTATTCAAGCGACTTGGACCTGAAGGGTTTGAAGAGCGCTCAGCCTTCAAACATTCAGAGGTACGAGACGGTTGAATACAAATAAAACCCGAAAATTTGCCAACCGCGAGCATATACTGTAAACTGCTTGGGGAATAAAGTCCAGAAAACCGAGTCCAGTCATTTCGGTGATAGACTGATCAATCATTTGATGAAGAACTCCTGATTTGAATACCCGTTGCTTGTGATACCCCATATAACAGAACCTGAGGGCTGCAACAAAACACCTGATCCTTCCCCATTGCCTACTGATAGGCAGGGAGAGAAATATACTCACATCGCCCAAAGATGGACGGGAAGACACCCTGATTGAATACTCACCTCGTCTAATGATAGACAGAAAGACAACATTAATCTCCCAATTCACATCGTCTAAGGATAGACGGAAAGACACCATAATCTCCATATTCACATCGTCTAAGGGTAGACGGGATCATCCTGATTGATGAAACAAAACAATTCACATCGTCTAAGGGTAGACGGAAAGAAATTCTTAATCTCCATACACACATCGTCTAAAGATAGACGGAAAGAAATAATCTCCATACTTGCATCGTCTAAGGATAGACGGGAAGAAATAATCTCCAAATTCACATCGTCTACGGGTAGACGGGAAGACACCATTAATCTCCATATGCACATCGTCTAAGGGTAGACGGGAAGAAATTCTTCGTACTCACATCGTCTAAGAATAGACGGGAAGACACCATTATCTCCATGTTCACATCGTCTAAGGATAGACGGGAAGAAATAATTCTGAATTCACATCGTCTAGAGGTAGACGGGATCATCCTGATTGATGAAACAAAACAATTCACATCGTCTAAGGGTAGACGGAAAGACACCATAATCTCCATATTCACATAGTCTACTGATAGACGGGAAGAAATAATCTCCAAATTCACATCGTCTACGGGTAGACGGGAAGACACCATTAATCTCCATATGCACATCGTCTAAGGGTAGACGGGAAGAAATTCTTCGTACTCACATCGTCTAAGAATAGACGGGAAGACACCATTAATCTCCATATGCACATCGTCTAAGGGTAGACGGGAAGAAATTCTTCGTACTCACATCGTCTAAGAATAGACGGGAAGACACCATTATCTCCATGTTCACATCGTCTAAGGATAGACGGGAAGAAATAATTCTGAATTCACATCGTCTAGAGGTAGACGGGATCATCCTGATTGATGAAACAAAACAATTCACATCGTCTAAGGGTAGAAGGAAAGACACCATAATCTCCATATTCACATAGTCTACTGATAGACGGGAAGAAATAATCTCCAAATTCACATCGTCTACGGGTAGACGGGAAGACACCATTAATCTCCATATGCACATCGTCTAAGGGTAGACGGGATCATCCTGATCGATGAAACAAATCAATATTCTCATCGTCTAAGGGTAGACGGCATCATCCTGATTGATGAACAAATCAATTCACATCGTCTAAGGGTAGACGGGATCATCCTGATCGATGAAACAAATCAATATTCTCATCGCCTAAGGGTAGACGGAAAGAAATTCTTAATCTCCATACACACATCGTCTAAAGATAGACGGAAAGAAATAATCTCCATACTTGCATCGTCTAAGGATAGACGGGAAGTCACCATAACGCAATTCAACACCATCCTTTGAATTCCAGAATCCTTCTGTCTACGGAAATTGATGGAAAGATCAATATCTTTGAAGGGGCCACATCGTCAGTATGGACTGACGGGAAGAAAACCACCTTTTAAAGAATCATGTCGTCAATAAGAATCGACAATCACGAAAACTGAACATTCTTTGAAGAGCCTCGACATCAATAAGGATTGACAGTCAGAAAAGTCCCTCTTGAGACACCATTATATCCAATAACCAGAAAGAGAACCAATATCCAAAATCATTTTGAAACCCCTCAACAACCAAAGATAGCCGGGGAAGGCTCGCTGGGGAAACACCTCATCATATGTATGATCTGGCAATAAGAAAACCCGCTGAACAGTAGCCAAAACTTCACATCGTCTACTGATAGACGGAAAGAAAAGCCACTTGCTGGAGAAACCCTATTTTGAACCTTATTGAAAATCAACCAAAACTTCACATCGTCTACTGATAGACGGGAAGAACAGCACATCCTGGGGAAACCCCTTCTTGAAGCCCTACTGTGATCACCCGCAACTTCACATCGTCTATGGATAGACGGAAAGAAAATCACATTCGTACTCAAGACGTCTAATGATAGACGGAGAAGTCCATTCATTGGAGGAACACATCGCCAATATGAATTGACGGGAAGAAAAGTCTGTCGACATCAGATGACTGCTTGATTAAAGCATAATTGTCGTATGATCTGAGATACAAATAATCTGCTGAACTGTCTGAATACTGCTGCTGGATAAATGCCCCTGAACTGATCACAGAGTAATTCACGTGCCATATGAGGCTGATAGAAAATCTGACTTATGCTTCGTATGCCTATGCAAATGCTTTAGTCTTTCTGCAGCGTAATGCTCCATTCTGGATAGAAATGCTACGCATTTTGACCATGATATGCAAGTATGATGCAAGTATGATGCATGCAATATGCTAATGCAGGCTCGAGCTGCCGGAGAGAGCTAGGTACAGAACCACTTCAGCAAAATAAATGCTGAAGGCGAGGCCAACTCTGCTGGGGATAACCCGGATATCACTGAATCGTCCTAGCAAAATAAATGCTGGGAGAGTGAAATCAACTCCGCTGGGAATATTAGGAACTTAACCGAACACCATCAACGAAGTAATACCCTGCTGGGGAATATGGCTCCGCTGGAGAATGGCAGACGTGCTGAATATGATTGGACTCCTCTAGGGATAGCTTATCCGTACCAATGACAAATTGGTCTTTGCTGGAGAAAATGGAGGGAGTCCTCCTGTGCACTGACGAAGCTCGGATCTGGAAATTGATGCGCCAACACGGATGGGCTTCACAGTAATCGTAATCTTGGATTTGAGCTCTTAAGCTATCTTGCTGGGTCAGGTACAACTGACGCTGGAAAATATCCTTCATGAATACACAGCCTTTTAATGAAGAGTCAAGGGATAGTAACATGACTTCCCGCATTCATCTCGCTCTCGAAAATCGACTGCATCTGCTCGAATAACTCCAACTGACCCTGTATGTACGGAGAACAACAATCCTTTCGCTTCTGATATACCCCAGCTTACAGGACATCTGTGGGGATAGTCCTTGAAAGGAAATCTGCAAATCTGAGCCCCGATGGTCTGATATAACGTGCCTCAGCATTCTGAGCTTCGGAAAGATACTTCTGCGTGCTTAAGGTAGTCTGCCCCTGACTGCAATGACCTAGCCCCGATTATCTGATTCAGAGTAGTGCCTCCTGACTACGCCGTGTTCACCGAACCTCAACCTGATTGCCCCAGAATGACTGACTTCGAAAAGCTGACCTGACTGGGGATCACAATAAAGCTTGCCCCTGCTCTCGGAGCATTCGGGCGTTCTACATTCTATCTTGACCATACTTTCCATTGTAGGAAACTTTTCTGCTGTCAAGCGCTTACTCGCAAGTAAAACAAGTTGTTATGCATAAAAGATGTATTAATGCAACACATATGACAGCTTTGACATCCAATCTGTTCACTGGGAAAAGGAAAAAACAGTTTATAGCATATAATGCATAAAACATTTATCAACAGTAGTATCAACATGGTAAGAGGAACCTTTTTAGGAGTCAGAATCGACGCGACATTTACCGGAGTATGCTTTCGAAACAACCTGCTTCAATTAGGACTTTTGAAGGTTGTAACATGGTCAGGTTCATGGTTTTGAAAGAAAGGATAAAGGCTCAAAGTTTACTTTAACCCACCCATTCTCCTTGATGTTCTCCCATCCTACGTTCAGCTAATTTGACCTTAGCGCTCACCTCTCAGAGGCTGAAAAAAATAGGAATGATAGTTCGAGAAACTTTTGGATTTTGGAGTGACAGCCACTCACTTTTCATCTTTGACATTTGAGATCACACGACTCGTATTTCCATCGAGGATTTTTCTCTTGATCCTTTTTATTTTTTCCTTTTCATATCCCTAACTTTTGCCTGGACTGACTCCTTTTGAGTTTCTTTTGATTTTTTTAGTCCAGCGGGATGCCCTCATTTTTGCCTAAGTCATTTGTTTTGGAGTTTTCTTGACTTAGCGGGCTTTTGATTCTTTTTTTCATTCATTTTTTTTCGAACAGGTCGTGTGACACTGGTTGTCTGACTCTTTGGGAAGTGATGTGGCTGTCCCACTCTTGATTGAACCATTGTGGTTTTTTAGGCACGACCTCTTGGGACGTGATTGATCCTCGAACGGGCACTCCTTTTGTAATTTGGACGCTCAGTCAAATTAGCTAACACCTACCCTGCCCCAGGTTAAAATTGAGGTTTTTTCGTTCACAGAAAGAAACTCCTACTACAAGGCTCAAAGGGGTTGACAAGGGATTATCTTCCTTATATCTCCGGTGTTTAGGGATTTGAAACAATGCCTGTACATCATCAGCAGGTTTTATTTCAAAAGCATACAATATCGGTAGTTGCATGTTGGTCATTTTCGTCATCCTTCCCAAATTCTTCTTAACCAAGCGTTGGATATTTGCAAAACAGTTAGTGAACGCGAATGGATTTAATCAAAACCATGCATATTTATTTCATTATCATCAATTGAAATGAAAACAACAAGTTTTACAAACAAGCTTACAAATTCAAACAGGAAAGCAACTACAAATGTAAAGAAATGACAAGCTAAAACAAAGAAAATATGCTAGCTTCTGAGAACCGGGCTTTCACATCTGCCCTGCTGCTGAACCAGCTATCTTTATTAGAGGCAATCCGATGCTGTCCTGATCTGCTTTCAACGACTCAACCAAATTATAGAGCCCTTCTTCCCTCATTCAGATGATTTGGGGACCTCCCGGCCCGAAGCTGATTGCTGCACTATCAAGCAGATCCTGCACTCTGTGCTTAAATGCTTTACAGTTCTCAACCGTATGGCCTGGTGCCCCGGTATGGAACTCACAAGTAGCGTTGGCATCATACCCCGGTGGTGGTGGTCCCGTCAAGGGAGCCAATGTCCTTTTATGAACCAATTGGAGCTGAAGCAACGTCCGCAGAAGCTGTGCGTACGGTATAGGAGGAGTTTCCAAATGACGGCTTGCCAAAGGACCTTGATTCTGGCATCTTTTATATCCCCGATCATTCTGTTGCTGGGGCTGCTGCTGCCGGTATCGGGCTGACCCTTGAGCACCCTTCGTATCAAATGCAACATCGGTTTCTTGATCTTCAATGTATTGATTAACGCCCTCCTTATGCTTAGCCATTTTCTTTCTCAGATCTGCCCCAGGAATAGGCAACAATTGTGGGCCTGGAGATTCTGACACCATGGAGTCCAGGATACGCTTCTGACCCACTGCAGCTTTAGAAACATCTGTCATCTTATCTTCGACTGAGATAGGAGCAATATGCACAGCTACGCCGCTCGGCGTGAATTCAATATCGTGCGAGTCAATCAGGTCTTGAACATTGTGCTTGAAAGCATGACAACCCTCGATGTCATGTCCGAATGCCCCAGAATGAAACTCACATTGCTTGCTGGCATCGTACCCTTGAGGAAACGCTCTCGTTGGCGGTGCCAACGTTCTCTTCTCAACCAGATTAAACCTCAGTAAGGCCTGCAAGAGCTCAGCATAGGTCATAGGTGGTGCCTCAAACATTCTCTTTGGCTTCCCTTCCTGGATCCTCTGTTGAGCCGGATGTATCTTTTGTTGCTGCTGCTCAGGTTCCACATGCACAGGTGGCGCGAGCTTCTTCATTGCGGCTTCAAATAGCTGATCGTCTTCTTTCCTAAGCACATTCTTGACTACCTCCATGATCAAGCTCATTTGGGTCTTCAGCTGACTGTTCTCCTCTTTGAGAATCTTCTGCTCCAGACGCATCTCTTGCATGTCTCTCATCATCTGCCCCAGCTGGCTTCGGACTTCGATCAATTCAAACTGATTCTGTTCCATATCTCTGAAGGAGTTCCTGCAACAAACTGGATGATGAGGAAATAAGGCCCACGGTTCTGATATACCTGCTAAATAATAATGCAGCGCAGAAAGCAAACACATATTCACAACGAGATAAAGAGAAACCCAAGCTATAAGCACACAGACGAATATCTCCCATACATGTACAACCAACAAAATCAGCAGGTGAGCACAAATGAGTATGAATATAACGACCCCAGCCAACAATCCTGGTGGTGGTCGACAAATACTGATGCACAAAAAGCTAAACGGATTAAGCAGAGAAAACAGATGCGGCATCCGACGCGAAAACCTCTAGAAACTTCTCCCATACAACTGAACTTTCTGATTGACAATCTTCAGAGCACACACTTCCTGTGGAGTCTTCCATGACATTAACTGACGAACCCACGCAACTGGAGGATGGAAAATCATTAATCTGAATGAAACCCTGAGGAGTGATGCAAATACGGCTAGAATCTAGCAGATCTTGAACCTGACTTCTAAGCACTTTACAATCGTTTGTTGAGTGCCCCTGTGCCCCATCATGGTACTCACAGCGGGCGCTGGCATCAAAACCCGGAGGATACGGCGGAATCACCGGCTTAGTCTCTTTCGGCACTATCAATCCACTTCTGACCAGATCTGGCAACAACTGACTGTACGACACCGGTAGCTGAGTAAACTGCCTTTCAGGTTTCCTTGGTCTTCGTGGAGCATGCTGACGCGATCGGCGATAGGATGACCGTTGGCTTGAAGTGTCTGAAAACTGATCCTGAGATGCTAGAGATTCTGAGGTGGCGTCAGTTCCTACTTCCCACTCTTCTCGAGAACTGACAACTGACTCAATCTTATCAACTGGGACGTAAGGAACACCTCGAAACTTTCCACTCCTGAGTCCTCTCTCAACAATCTCTCCCAGCCTCATCAGGCCCACAAAGTTTGTGCAACTGAACAATTTGTCAAAATAATGGCCTTTCAAAGTACCCAAGAAGACGTCAACCAGTTCTCTTTCCGGAAGCGGTGGTCGAACACTAGCAGCCAATTCTTTCCATCTTCGCAAATACGCTCTGAACGATTCATTCTCCGCCTGAGACAATTCTTGCAGATCTACGAGACTAGGAGTCAAATCCAAGTTGTAATCGTACTGCTTCATGAAAGCTCTGGCTAAATCTACCCAAGATCGAATCTGATTACTCTCTAATTGCATATACCATCTCAAGGATGCCCCAGTCAGGCTATACTGGAAGCAATGGATCATCAATTTGTCATTTCGCACAAACGAAGTCATCCTTCGACAAAACATCATCAAATGCAGCTTTGGGCAGCTATCTCCCGTGTATTTTTCAAATTCCGGCACTTTGAACTTATACGGCAACACGAGGTCAGGAACCAAACACATGGCTACAGCATCCAGGTTAACGGCATCTTTCGCTTCCAAGGCTTTCATTTGCTCTTCCAACACTCGGAGTCTTCTACCGTCGTCAAGAGCTCTTGGGTCTACTAACCCGGTCACTGGAATATCTCTCCGGTAATTCATCACAGGGAAAGCAACACATTGATTGTTAACAGGAGGATAACGTTTATTTCGGGCAACGAACTGCTCATGCTGATCTCTGCTCTCAACAGCAGGCTGCACAACTTGGGCTGCAGTAAGATTGTCTGCTTGCGGGAAGCCTTCCATAGAATCATACTGATGGTTGGACGCCACAGTAAACCTTGCCAAGGTACTAGGAGCCTGGAAATTGCCTTCAGACATAGCTACCAATTACCTGTAACGGACTATGCTGCTCGATTCTGCTTAACTCTGCTTCAGCCCCTTGGTCGTCTTCAACACTCCACTCTTGCCTCAAACAATTCCCCGAGAATCACCTTCTGGTGAAAACAAAGGCTGGATAAGTGCTCTGACCTGCTAGAGAAATGCTATGCAGTATGATTTACGCAAACAGAAATACGAAAATGCTAACGTGCATGTGTGCATTGGAGATATTTCCCCTCCAATTCCAGTGTCAGTGGTAGCAAGACGAGATAAACCATAAAGACAATATTTGGAAAAACCCTCATATATTGCTTAGAATAATAGTCTTGTCAAGAAGTTACATAACTACGCTCCATACAGCTGATATGACAAAGAGGATCCCAGCCAACATGCCTGGTGGTGATCTCAACATACAGAATACAAGAGAGAAATCAGGTACGGGTACGGTTGCGGAAGTCCTCGACCATCTTCTTTGTCTCTGCATGACCTGGTTGATAAATCAAACCTTCTATCAGTCGATCCCTCTTCCTGACCGTCCCCTGGATGTCTCTGACAAAGTCTTCCCAAGCCTTATCATTAGCACCGTCCCCAGGTTTGGGTCTCTTGGCATCTGCTCTATGCTGGAAATCTTCCAAATTCTTCATGGCATCTGTCAACTTGCGCTCGGCTTCGTATCGGCGGCAGGCTTCTTCTTCAAGCTCTTCGTTCTTCCCTTTGACCTGTTCTTCTAACTGAGCAATCTGTGCCTTCAGCTCTTCTTCTCGCTCCTTGCGCTTGGTCATAGTGAGATCCCAGTGTTCTCTGAACTTGGCTAGTTTTGTGTAGGCCCTTTCCAGCTCTTGCTTCTTAGTGGCCAACACACTACTAACTGAGTCGACATCTAACTCCAGACGCTTCTTGGTTTCAGTCAATTCCAATAGCGTAGCCTTCAGATGTTTCAGAGTTTCAGCCTGTTGCTTAGAAATATATCCTGTTTCAATCTTTTCATGCCGAAGCTGGGCATTCTCCTGCTCTAAAGCCTCTTTAGCCCTTACTAGGTCTTCTTTCTCCGCCATCAGTTGCTTGTAGACCTGAATGTCCACAGTGGTAGGCTCCTCTACCGGAGGAGGATGCAATGGCTGAACTGCTGGATACGGCATAAGGAACTTCACAGCTCGCTCACGAATCCATTCTACATATGGGCTAGGAACTCGAGTATCCCCTCTGCTACCTGAAAGCTTCCCTCTCTTGTGCAAGTTTTTCCAGGCTTTCTCAAGTTTGGTCAGCATCTCTTTCCCTATTGCCCCAGTGAGATACAGAGATTCCTGTATCTCCTCGGGCTTTGGTGCTCCTTGAGGTATATACCCAAATTGCTTGATCAATAAAGAAGGGTTATAGTTGACACAGCCTTTCCTTCCAATTAACGGAACATTCGGGAATCCTTCGCCTTTGAGTATGACTTCAGCTCCAAATACCTCTTTATTGACCCATACCACGTTCTCAGCAGTCAATCCCATTAAGCGCTCGGGCCATCCTAGAGAATTGATAGATGTGACAAAAGGGCCTGACTTAGGCATATGACTGGTGAACCACCTGCATAGGAGAGGTACACAGCAAGACACATTCCTTCCTCGTCGCTTTTCATTCTGGTAGTGAGTTGAATGGTGGATATCTCCCAGCAAAGTAGGAACTGGGTTTCCCGCAGCCAAAATATAGAAGGCATCTGAATCAACAAAATCAGGAATGTTCGGGAATAACACGATGCCATACACACATACGGCAAGGATGACGTCAAAGATACCCCAGCTACCCTTCTGGGCATACTCTCGAGCCTTCTCCACTAAGACATCCAATGGAAATCCCCATACGTCTCCTCTTCTGATCATCTTCCCAGACAGCTCAGATTCTTTCAAGCACAGGATGGCAGAAAGCTCAGCCAGCTTCGGCTCAGCGTCCGTACGATAAAAAGGCATCTGCTCACGGATCGGTATATCTAGCAGTGCAGAGTACTCCTCCAGGGTAGGAGCCAAAACAAAGTCGGGAAATACAAAACACCTGAGCTCCGCGTCGTAGAACTGTAACAGAGTATAGATGCCGCTGGTCTCGTAGGCAGATGGCTGATAAACGTAGGTCAGAATCCTCCCATATCTCTTTCTGAAGTCACCCATTCCCCTCTTCTTAGCAATAGCAATCAACTCTAACAATAGACTGATATTCGGCGACGGAAACTTGTAGGGCAATACTCTCTTCAGGTTTTCCATGTCTTGCTAGGAACAAACACCAGAACTGGAAGGGAAAATATGTACCTGCAATACACACACGTTAGTTGAATGCAGATGGTAATGCAATGATGCAATATGATAAATAATGCAATCTGCGAACACAGGGGCTATGCTGTAGCCTGAAGAGGAATATCTCTGTGATCAAGAACAGAAAACCACCACGGTCATCAGAACCTCATGCCAATAACTATCATCTGATACTCAAAATATCAATCCCCTGGTAAGAAAACCATCTGAACCTCTGTATCTGACGAGAATACCATCTGATGATAGCCTCAACCTCAGATAAGAAACCCATCTGACCCAGACAACACACCTGGAGATGAATCAAGAACACCATCTGACAAAGGTACTGAATCATGGTTTCTGAAGGCCAGTTTTCCTGCAATAACCCGATCCCTCTCACAGGTAGGATAGACCTAAGCCACGGACAAAGGTACGGCATCCTATGCGGTCATCAGCGTCACAGACTTTCATGAATGACGATACGATTCCCAGAAGGAGTGGCATCATCAAGTCATGAAGAGGCCTCACTTAGCTGACTTCCAAATGATCGGTCCCCAGAGTCGACAATCCTCACGTCTGGACTCCCCTCAGATCCTCAGGACCGGAAAGGAGCACCTCTGCGAGAATCTCGTCTGAGCGCAGATTTTCGTAGGGAACTGTGCCTGCTCAGCAGACAGGTTCGTCTACTACTTCTCCACAACTATATCTAGGTGTGTACTCAAGCCCAGGTCCGGCTTTTCACTCACAGTATCCTCCCTTTGCCCACAGCAATAATCATAATAATATAATGCTGGAAAATAAATGCGGAAAGGTAAAGGTACAGAAAAGTAAAGTGCAGAAAAGTAAAACACAATATGCGCAACACCCAACAAATAAACACCCAAGCGCTAGGATTGACTCGCGTAGGGGATGGGAAACGGTCCCAGCATAAGGGATGGGAAAGGTCCCTAGATGCTATAAGTCCCCAGCAGAGTCGCCAGCTGTCGCTACTGCGAAAATCGGCGCCGGCTTGACAGGAGAGTCGCCACCGTGCGTTATTTATCCCTCAGAGCGGGAAAGGAAACGCTCGAAGTAAACCTCGCAAAGACGGGAAAAGGTATGGTCATCGCAACCAAAACCTGGATTCGGGAGTCGGTTATGCAAGGGGAAGGTATTAGCACCCCTCACGTCCATCGTACTCGATGGGATCCACGCTTGGTGTTTATAGGTAAAAGGGTGTATTATCTATCTATGCTACTGGCTGGTCTGAAAAGAAAATAAAAAGACAGGACTCGACAGAACATACGGTGTTCTGGGCCTACGTATTCCCTCGTGCAATGGGAAAGTCAGAGTCAACGTAGTTCGACTGCCTACGTCTAAACGGGGGAAAGGTTGCTCGCCAGGACATCGCGTCCTGTGCCTACGTACTTTCATCTGGTATGAAAGATCAGAGCAAACGTAGTTCGGCAAACTACGGGTAAACAGGGGCTCTCACACAGCAGTGAGAAAACAAACTGGTCCTAAAGGCTCGGGAACCTACAAATACGATCTGGTCTCAAATGCACTCGGGCAAGAGAAAGGGATAACAATTAGTCGTTAGCGGGAAAGTCTCGATCGCACAGCCGCGAGAGAACTAAAGGTTAGTCGTTAGTGTGCTCGCTAGGATATCGCATCCTATGCCTACATATCTTCGTCTGGAACGAAGAATCAGAGCAGCTGTAGTTCAGCTAACTACGGATCAAGCTACTCAAAAGCTCCTACAGAAAGGAAAGGGAAACCCTAGAACTATAGCTAAAAAACAGGGGAATCTACCTACTGCTACCTCACCTGGTTGACCATCCTAATGTCTATCATAACAACTCCGCAACGGAGAAGTCAGAGCTCCTAAGGGATCATGGCAACAGGATTAAACGACAAACAAGAAACTGCAAAGTAAAGAAATACTGAAAATATGCATGAATGCAACAACTAAACAAACAAGGCACAAAGGCCGCAAACCACAGAGGCAAGGGAGCTCAGCTCTACCGAATACCAACAAGCAAAGCCACGCAATAACAAACAAGCAGAAGGAGGACCACCTCAACTTCTTATGCACACAAAGTCTACTTCTAAGATGCACCTATTCAGAACTTTCCATATGAACACCTAAGTCTAATGCAACGCAACATCATACAAGTCAAACAATTCAAAGGGACTAACCCTGAGCAGGGCCTCTAACAAACCTGAAACAAGCTCCTAATCTATCTCTCAAACAAAACTCTATACAGCACCCTAAGCAAAGATCTGAGCAAAAACTTTAATCAAAACCCTAAGCAGGAGGAACCAATCCCAGTCTCCAAGCTTCAGAGCAAGCTTACCAGAGAAAGGAAGCTAAGCAGACAAGCCCATAGTGCTTTCCTCAGGAAAGTACCAGGAGGTTACTACTCAGGAGTCATATCCTATGCGGCTCGACAACTGTGATCAGTTTACATTCCTCCTCAGGAGAAATTAAACTCACATGAAGGCTCCGGCATCACGGGATACTTGAGAAATACCTATATGCACTAGGGGAACTAAGTGAACAGACTCATAGGACCTTCCTCAGGAAAGTACTAGGAGGCTGACACTTAGGAATCGTATCCTACGTGGCTCAACAACTGTGATCAGTTTACATTCCTCCTCAGGAGAAATTAAACTCACAAGTTGGCTCCAACATCACTGGATACTTAAGAAATCCTAGGTAAACTAATGGAACTAAGTGAATAGACCCATAGGACCTTCCTCAGGAAAGTACTAGGAGACTTCCACTTAGGAATCGTATCCCATGTGGCTCAACAACATGTGATCAGTTTACATTCCTCCTCAGGAGAAATTAAACTCACAAGTCGGCTCCGACATCATTGGATACTTAAGAAAGAGGTGAGAAGAAAGAATGAAAGTCATTCATAGTGCCTTCCTCAGGAAAGTACCATAAACTCCCTTCAAACTTCAGGATCTCGAACCTCACAAACAGACAACCAGCCCCTAGACTAAGCCTCAATCCAATGCATCTTTGCAAGCTCCAACAGGACCTCCATCAGCTCCTATCCTTGAGAAGAACCCACAGGCCAACAAACCACAAAAGACTATCTCTGAAGTTCAACCACAGTTGAACTTCAAAGTCAGAAGTCATCAAGACTTCCCCTATCTTCAGGCTCAGACAAATCCTATCAGAATATCCTATGAAAATCTATCAAAAATCTAATGGGAGACCTACATGGCTCTAGGATAACATACTGAAAAATCAGATCAAAATTCAACACCAGATGAAAGCACTAAAATTAGCAACACAGACATATCCACAGACCAATTATTCAACATCAATAACAGTGAAAAAATGCAATTAAAATGAAAATGCATGATTAAGATAATATTTTTGTACTATAAAATTCTACACTGAATCACGGGTCTACAGAAAAAAGAACGGAATTATTTGACCCAATCTACTATTTTTTATGAATTTTCTAATGATATGCATGCATTGAAAATATTAAAAGGAAATCAATTAATTGGAAAATATGCAAAAAATAACAAACAAAAATAAAATGTCATTTTTATTTTTATTTAATTTTCTTAACATTTTCATGAAATGGTAGAACAAAGAAGAATTAAAAAAACAATTATTTTCAATTTTTTATGGATTATTTACAAACATGAAAAATATAAAAGAAAAAAAATAAAAGAAACAAAGATGGGGGTGGGGGTTCAAACAGTAAGGGATTTATGAGTTATTCTACATTGGGCCTTGATTGGGGTGGTGCAGATAGCATTAGGGCGCAGGCCCAGCATCCTCAAAAAAAACAAATAATAAACTCAGAACAAGAAAAAAAACGCCTGGGGTGCTGTTAGTGATTTTTTTAGTTATTTTTCACTGGGCTTACGCCCAGGGGGGTGCAGATAGCCATGAGGGCCTGAGGCCCAACTGATTACTCTGTCTCTCATACGCTAAAGGGGGGTAGGATAAGCAATAATGGGGCAGTGCATCAGTAATACGTTTGGGCCTAAGCCCAGTGTCCAAACCCTAATCCAATATTCAGTTAGACAAAACTGATTTCCTCTCCCAAAACCTAACACTGTTCATTCTCACCTCTCAACCCTAGCCGCTTCGTCCTCTTTCTTCTCTCCCTCACGCTCTGGTACTGTTCATTCTTGGAAACCCTACCACCATCATCCCCAACCTCTCAAACGCTCCCTCTGAATCTCCTTTCCTCGAACCTCAAACAAATCCTCACAATGACCTGAAACCGAACCCTAACCTACATCTAACCGAACCTCAATTCAAGACTATATTCAACTTAAATTCCAGTTCAAGCCAAGATTGAATCCATACGCTTCAACAATCAAAACAAGACGCAAATAAGGATCGAAGAATCAACGCACCTGGATGTGGAATACGGGCAAATTGTGAAGCTTCTGGAACTTTTAACGAGGAGATCTTGAGTCGTATTGAAGAGAACTCAAAATCTGGAGTTTGGCTGATGAACACCTTCGAGGGATTCTGACAACGGACGAATCTCCTTGACGATTTGATGAACTCTGAAGATCCTTGAGGAAAATCGCGCGAGAAGAATTAGGATCGGTTGATGAAGTTGAAGATCCTGAAGCCTGGTGGATTCCTGGAAATTCTGGGAGGAAGATGAGGGCGTTCTGGAGAATTTGATGAAGATTGTTGGCGTTCTGGAGAATTTGATGAAGATTGTTGAAGGTTTGAGTGGATTCTGGAAATCTTGCTTGAGGATGGATGAGTGTCTGAGTGGATTCTGGAAATCTTGCTTGAAGATGGATGAATGTCTGAGTGGATTCTGGAAATCTTGCTTGAAGATGGATGAATGTCTGAGTGGATTCTGGAACAAAATTGATGAAGGTTGAGGATTCCGGCGACGATGATGTTTCCGGCGAGGGGATTATGAGGCTGACGGAAGGGATCGGAGGAAGAAGATGAGTTTCTGGGTTTTCTGGTGGTTCAGGTGGTGGCCGGAGTTGGTTGAGGTTGCCGGCGGTGGGGGTTCACCGGCTTTGCATGCCGGTCAGGGGAGCTTCCGGTGCAGAGGTGAGGGGAGGACAGGTGGCGCGCATGCGCAGAGAGAGAGGAAGTGTGGGACAGCTGGGGACACGTGGGAGAATCTCTGAGTGGGTGGTGGCGTGATGGCTGAGAAACGCGTGGGGCCTCTTCTCTTCTAACACGTGGCGTGCCTATTTATTACACTGAAAATCGTTGGAAGCTTCCAGAAGCTTCTGGGACTTGCTGGGAGATGCTGGACGAATTGGGCTTCTTCCTGGACCTTTCTGAATTATTTGTGAACTGGGCCTTAACAAAAAAGGCACCTCTGGGCCCATACGGACAATGAATGAAAAAACTGTAAAAAAAACTGAATTTTAATAAAAAACAATTAATCCTAACTATATCTAATTAATACCAATTAGCATCTAATTAACCAATGATTAATCCTAATAAAATCTAACAAATTCAATTAAATCCTAAACAAAAAGATTTAAATCCTAATTAATTCTATATCAACCTAATTAAATCTAAAAAAACAATTAACCTAATTAACTCTAAAAAAATCAATTAACCTAATTAAACTCTAAAAAATGATTAAAAGTCTAATTAATTCTATATTTCTACTAATTCTATTAAGCTTCTACCATTATTTAATACTAGTATCTATTATTAATAAAAGAAACTATATTATTTCTATATTATCTAAAAACACTTAAACCTATTAATCCTGATTTATCATTCTATTTAATATGCTAAGAAAAATTCACTAATATTCTAAAAATGATAAAAGCTATTTAAATTCTATTAAAAATTCTACAAATGATTAAAATCTATTTAAAATATTCTATAAAATTCTAAAAAGAGGATTAAGCTATTAGAATATTCTATAAACCTATTTAAATTCCAGAAAAATCTGTAAAGCCTGTTAAAAATTCACAAAAGTCTATAAAACCCTAAAAATGCAGATGAATGCACATGACCCCCATAAAAAAAACGCACGAGACCAGATTGAATCGAACAGAGATCCCCGGGCATCAGAATATCCCCAAAATTACTGTGCAAAGCTAAAAATCACTGAGGAGCGCACAATTTCCCGAAAATAAAACCCTGGTGATCTGGACTGGGTCTGCCATATCTGATAGACAAAAATCAAGCTGTAAACTCTGATATCCCCTGTTTGCACAAAAATCATATGTCTGAGCTGCGAATATGAACTTAAACCATGAGTCAAATGGGAGAACCGGTTGGTCAAATTTTAGGGTGCAACAGAACCTAACCACATGCTTCTAGTTCACTGAGAACACATAATTAGAGAGAAATTTCAAGAAGTTAAAACCTGTATTTGAGCTTGTAACATATGCACTTCTTGCTCGATTCAACCTTCAAGATGATGCAGATTCACTCTAAATCACCTTCTGAAGCTAATGCAATCTTCACTTTCCCTTGATTTGGCCTTGAACTCAAAAATCGATTCCAACTTGCAGCTGTGAAACTTCAACCTCACTCTCTGCTTCAGGGCTCAATCTTCACCCAAAAAATGGCTGAACACACTCTAATGTTTATATAGAACTCAATGGAAATGTCTAGAACTTTCTGTAACCTTCCATATGAGATTTTCAATTTCACTTTCTCCTTCAAAATACCATCCACACCAGTCACGATTCTGGCTCTCTTTGGGCATGAAAATGCTTGGAAAAATTCATCTGATGAGATATTGAATTGGTTTGTTATGTTCTCTTCCTTGTTTGCAAGCCAATGGTTCATGTTGGTCATGTTGCTTCATCATGAAGAAATGAAATGAATTTGACCTCAAACCAAAATTTCAACATTGCCAAAGTTTCTAAAATGATTTTTCCATTCAAAATGACCTATAACTTTGCCTTGTTTGGACACAAAATGAATTATTTCAATTTTTGGTCATTAATTCTCTTTAATTCTTCCTTTTTCAAAATTCCTTGAACCAAGTCTCTCCTTGAACCATTTCAATGCCTCCTTGATGCATGGTCAAGGTTAAAACCCCATTTTGAGCAACTTTCTAGTTGAACAAAATTTCATTTGAGGTGTCTAAGTTGGTGAAAATGGCCTATGATCATAAATGACCTATAATCACAAATTCCCAAAATACCCTTGACTTGTCAAAGCCATAACTTGAGTTCTACAAATCCTATCAAGGACTTCTAGTACTCTATGGAAATCTAAGAGAATAAGGAACAACATTCATGTTGACCAAAAGTTCATAGGAATCATCCTTCTTGCGCAAAAGTTTCATGCAAGTTGGGTAACTTTCAAGCTCCAAATTCACATACCTCAGCTGACTTGTAACTTGTCAAAGCCATAATTTGAGTTCTACAAATCCTATCAAGGACTTATAGCACTCAAATTAAATCTAAGACCATACTCTAAAACAATCATATTAGGGGCAAGATGAGATGACAATCACATCTTGAGCTAAATTGCCTTGAAGATAGGGGCCAAACTAGGGGATTTTACACTGTCAAGCCTTAGAAACCCTAGCCTGAAACTTCTCAAACTCTTCAATCATGATGAGTTAACCTTAAAATCACTCTTATAACATCTCAATGTATCAATCCATTATCACATGGCTCTTGAATTAGGTCTCAACCTCCTTCAAATCCTCAATTGACCTAGGGTTGACCCAGTCAAACCCTAGCTGCACCACTCATGGCTGAGCCTTCTTAATCTTACACAATGACCTGTCTAGGCTTCAAAGTGGTCTTCAAAACTTCTCATGAGCTCTCTCAAGACCTCAAGTCCATCTTCATGACCTTAGAATCATCTGATGGCTTCCCACAACTCTCAAGTTAGGAGACACACCCTCTTGGCTTCAATCACTCTCTCTGAGGATCTTTTAACTTCTCTGACAAGGATATCAACCCTTAAACACCTGAATAAGCCTCCTAGCTAGCTTCAAAGTCTTGTGTAGCCCTTGATTGGTAATCATACCTCTTGATCTCCTGCATACATGTCAATGAAATGCAAATGATAATGCTAATATGAATGAAATGAAACATAAGCTAGGTAAAGGAATGTTGGGCAAATTTTGGGGTGCAACAGATAGTGACTGTGACATGGACGCATGGATCCAGCCATGCGTCCCCGGCCAAGGCTTGAAGAATTGGACCATGGAAGAAGTTATCACTGTGACTTATAAAGAGTAATTGTTTTGTTTTGATTAATGTATTGCCATATGCTCTGCCCGGGGCATAATGGTCTTTATTTGTGAGGCCTTATCTTTTATATGTGTGAACAACCCTTTTATCATTATCAATCAAAAAGCGTCTTTTCATTCAAAACTTTGTGATCCTTGTTTTTCTTATTCTTATTTCCAACAATAAAATGGCAAAGTGGTTTGTGTTTGTTTGTTTGCGTATCATTTAAGCATAAAATCATCATCATTGCAGGTTGCACATTTCAGATATCACTGATTCATACTCGTCTATGACTCGGTGTGACTTTGACAATCCGATCTTTCAAGCGGAAGGAGAGATTGACGAAAACGAAGACTTGCCCGAAGAGCTTGCTAGATTGTTAAAACAAGAGGAGAAGGTCATCCTGCCTCATCAGGAGGAAGTTGAAGTCGTCAACCTGGGAAAAGAAGAGGATAAAACGGAGGTCAGAGTAGGGGTTGCGCTGCAGAATGATATCAAGCAAAGATTGATTGAGTTACTCCAAGAGTATAAGGATGTCTTTGCTTGGTCATATGAAGATATGCCCGAACTCGACACAGATATTGTAGTTCTCGCCTGCCTTTGCGTGAAGAGTGTCCTCCTGTCAAACAGAAACTGAGAAGAACCAGGCCAGATATGGCAGTGAAGATCAAGGAAGAAGTCCAGAAGCAACTAGATGCTAGATTTCTTGCTGTGACCAACTACCCTCCTTGGGTCTCTAACATCGTGCCCGTGCCTAAGAAGGATGGCAAAGTCAGGATGTGTGTTGACTATAGGGACCTAAATAGAGCGAGCCCAAAAGATGATTTCCCGCTCCCCCATATTGACGTTCTCGTTGATAATACCGCACAATACTCAGTGTTTTCCTTCATTGACGGTTTCTCCGGATATAACCAAATCAAGATGGCACCGAAGGACATGGAGAAGACGACTTTTATCACGCCTTGGGGGACGTTTTGTTATAAAGTAATTCCTTTTGGGTCAAAGAATGCAGGGGCAACTTATCAGCGAGCAATGGTCACTCTCTTTCACGATATGATTCATCATGAGATTGAGGTCTATGCCGATGATATGATTGCGAAATCCCAAACGGAGGAGGAGCACCTGGTGAATCTTCTAAATTTGTTTGAGAGGTTGAGAAAGTTCAAATTGAGGTTGAACCCGAATAAGTGTACTTTCGGCGTACGGTCAGGAAAGCTGTTGGGGTTCGTTGTCAGTGAGAAAGGTATTAAGGTCGATCCTGTGAAGATCAAGGCAATTCAAGAAATGCCAGCGCCAAAGACCGAGAAGGAGGTTCGTGGTTTCTTAGGTAGATTGAACTACATCGCAAGGTTCATATCTCACCTCACAGCCACTTGTGAGCCATTGTTTAAGCTATTGAAAAAGGATCAGGCGGTTATCTGGAATGAGAATTGCCAGAGAGCGTTTGAGAAGATAAAAGAGTATCTACAAGAACCTCTAATACTGATACCTCCGGTGGCTGGAAGACCGTTGATAATGTACTTAACAGTTCTTGAGAATTCCATGGGTTGTGTTCTCGGTCAGCACGACGAGACTGGAAGAAAAGAGCATGCAATTTACTACTTGAGTAAGAAGTTCACAGACTGTGAATCCAGATACTCAATGTTGGAGAAAACTTGTTGCGCACTCGCTTGGGCCGCCAAACGCCTAAGGCAGTATATGCTAAACCACACAACCATGTTAATTTCAAAGATGGATCCTATTAAGTACGTATTCGAAAAGCAAGCACTATCAGGAAGGATTGCTAGATGGCAGATGGTTCTGACAGAATACGACATCCAGTACGTGCCTCAGAAAGCTATTAAAGGTAGTGTCCTGTCAGAATATCTCGCAGAGCAACCAGTCGATGACTACCAGCCAATGAAGTTTGATTTTCCTGATGAGGACATTATGTGTTTAAAGATGAAGGATTGTGATGATTCGTTGCCAGACGAAGGTCCAGAGTTGGGTTCCCAATGGAAATTAATCTTTGACGGTGTTGTTAACTCCTACGGTAGCGGGATTGGGGCAATCATTACGACTCCCCATGGCTCCCATATACCATTCAATGCAAGACTAACATTCCCATGCACCAACAATGAGGCTGAATATGAAGCGTGTATCATAGGTATCGAAGAAGCAATCGACTTGAGGATCATGAACCTTGATATCTATGGAGATTTAGCTTTGGTGGTAAACCAGATTAAGGGAGAGTGGGAGACCCGCCAGCCTAATCTGATCCCTTACATGAATTACGCCAGAAGGTTGCTACCTTTCTTTGACCGAGTAGAGTTTCACCATGTACCGAGGGCAGAAAATCAGATGGTTGATGCCTTGGCTACATTGTCCTCGATGTACAAAGTAAACTTCTGGAATGATGCACCGAGAATTGTCATCTCACGCCTCGACATGCCGGCTTTTGTTTTCGCAATAGAAGAAGCTTCTGATGGTAAACCGTGGTTTTATGACATCCAGAACTTTCTCAAGAACCAAGAATATCCGCCTGGGGCATCGGCCCAGGATAAGAAGACCTTGAGAAGATTATCTGGTAACTTCTATCTGAATCCAGACGGTGTACTCTATCGGAGAAACTTTGACTTGGTGCTGCTAAGATGTGTGGACGAAAAAGAAGCAAGTTTGCTTATGGAAGAAGTCCACGAAGGTGCCTTTGGAACACATGCAGGTGGGCATGCCATGTCTCGAAAATTGTTGAGGGCGGGCTATTATTGGTTAACTATGGAGTCAGATTGCTTCAAATACGCCAAGAAGTGCCATAAATGCCAGATTTATGCCGACAAGATTCATGTGCCACCTTGTCCTTTGAATGTCATATCATCCCCATGGCCTTTCTCCATGTGGGGCATCGATATGATTGGAAAGATCGAGTCAACTGCATCTAATGGACATCGCTTCATCTTAGTAGCCATCAACTATTTCGCCAAATGGGTCGAAGCAACTTCTTACGCCAATGTCACGAAGCAAGTCGTAGCCCGGTTTATCAAAAGGGACATTATCTGTCGATATGGAATACCCGAGAGGATCATTACTGATAATGGTTCTAATCTGAATAACAAGATGATGAAGGAAATGTGCCAGAATTTCAAAATCGAGCATCACAATTCTTCTCGCTATCGTCCGAAAATGAATGGCGCTATAGAAGCGGCTAACAAGAACATAAAGAAGATTGTGCAGAAGATGGTTGTGACTTATAAGGATTGACACGAGATGTTGCCTTTTGCTTTGCATGGATATCGCACCTCGGTGCGTACTTCAACTGGGGCAACTCCTTTCTCGTTGGTATATGGCATGGAGGCTGTTCTACTATTGGAGGTCGAGATCCCATCTTTGAGAGTTCTGGCTGACGTCAAGTTGGATGAAGCAGAATGGGTGAAGAACAGGTTGAATCAACTCAGTTTGATGGATGAGAAGAGGTTGGCGTCTCTTGCGTACGGTCGTCTGTATCAGAGTAGGATGAAGAAAGCCTACGATAAGAAGATGCGTCCTCGAAGCTTTCAGACAGGCGATCTGGTGTTGAAGCGGATTCTCCCACCACAGAACGATCATAGGGGCAAATGGACTCCCAATTATGAAGGTCCGTATGTTGTAAGGAAAGTCTTCTCTGGAGGAGCCTTACTACTTTCAACTATGGATGGTGAAGATTTTACGTCCCCTGTGAATGCGGACGCAGTCAAAAGATACTTTGCTTAAAATAGACCCGCTGGAAAGAAAAAGAAAATCCAGGCAAGAATGGGGCATCTCGGCGAACCATAAAAGGATAGGTTCGGGCAAAAATTAGAGATAAAAATAAAAAATGTAAACCCGCAAAGTTGAACACCTGAAAGGGCGACTTTGGCAAAAATGGGTATCCCGGTGAATCGAAAACCCGCAAGGGCGGTTCAGGCAAAAGTTAGGGATTTGAAAAGCAAATGACTGCGGCCTGCGTATTGATCTTTAAAGCATAGTGGATAATGGGAGAACTCGAGAAGCAGTCGTTCAAATCAATCTCTTTAGAACACGAAGCATCGGAAAGGCGTCAAAGTCATGCGAGTCATAGTTGAGTCGTTCTATGGTGGTTGTCTGTACCACATTGCCGACATTTTGATATTCTTGTGCATTTCTGTATATTTCTTACGCAACTTTCTCATTTCAGGAGTTGTGTCCCTTGTAAATTTGCCTATTTACATGCCATTTATCAATAAAACATACTATCCAGAAAACCTTTTGTTTTGTTTTTACCGTTTTGTTTGCAAAAGACGCCTGATGTTTTTGATAAAACTTTGCATACATAAATTTGTGGGTTTTGCTATCTATAATTGAAACATTGTATTTGCTTGAATAACGTCTTAAGTGATAATTGAGATGGTACCTGCTGCATAAAACATACTTGTTTATTTGTTATTTGCAAGAGAACTTTCCTCGAGGCTTCTCCAGAAGTTCCTCATCTAAAGGAAGTGTGCAGTTTAAGTGGGTTCTCACCCCCAGCAGTTTGAAACCTTGACAATCAAAGGATATCCTCAGCAGGTCAAGATTGACATCTCCAGCAGAGCAGGATCGTTTCCAGTGAGCGGGTGTGGGTTTATCCCTCAGCAGTGGAACAAATTGAAAAATTTGTTTTCCCCATAGAGTTTGAACAACTGGCTCCTTTTCCCCTCAGAGTCTAGGTCATTGACTCATTCCTCAAGAGGAAGTTGTATTTGTTGAGTTTATTGCTCATTTCTCCAAGCAAAGGTTGATGTTGATTCCTTCATTGTCTAATCCCCAGCAGGGTGGATTTGCTCTTAGCGGAACAATTTTACCCAGAAGTTTGCTCAGAAGACCATCCAGGGTTTGTTTTCCCCAACATTTGTACTAGACGTGTCTAGTCTTTTCCCCGGCGGAATTAATCCTTTCTCTTTGGAATTTATTTTGCTAAAGTGTTTCCTTTGCATTTGCATCATGCATAACATCCTCCCAAACGCGTAGAATTTCCATTTTGTATGGAGCATTACGCCATATTCAAACATATACATGTAAAACATAAGCCGGGTTGCCACCCCTTTGTTTTCAAGCGTATCTCCAGCAGTTATCAGTATATTTCTCAATCCTGCGTGGTATCCAGACCTCCAGCCAGGTCATTGACAAATGTGTTCATCTTATCGGTCTCCCTAGCGGAGTCTATTTATTCAAGTTCATGTTTCCCCAACGGATTTCTTCACCCAGATGGTGAATCGACGAATGTTCTTCTGAACTTAGGGTTGAGCCGACCTTTGGGTTTGATGCTCGCTTTTTAGCAAAATGAAGTGACGGTGAAGTCAAATGACTTTGATAGCTAACGGCGAAGTTAGATGCTATGAAAAATTGACGACAAAGTCATATTATTAAAAGATTTACGACGAAGTCAGATTATGAACAGAATTGACAACGAGGTCAGATTATGAAGAGAATTGACGACGAAGTCAGATTATGAAGAGAATTGACGACGATGTCAGATTATGAAGAGAATTGACGACGAAGTCAGATTATGAAGAGAATTGACGACGAGGTCAGATTATGAAGAGAATTGACGACGAAGTCAGATTATGAAGAGAATTAACAACGAGGTCAGATTATGAAGAGAATTGACGACGAAGTCAGAATATGAAGAGAGTTGACGGCGAAGTCAGGCCATGTTGGGAATCGACGGCGAAGTCAGATCATGAAGAGAGTTGATGGCGAAGTCAGGTTATGTTGAGAGTTGACGGCGAGGTCGGATTATGTAAAGAATGGACGACGAAGTCATATTATGAGAGGAGTTGACGGCGAAGTCAGATTATGGAGGGGTGACGGCGAAGTCAGGTGTCCTACCAATTTGATGTTAAGGACTGACAGTGAAGTCAGGTGTTTTGCCAAATTTTATGTGGAGAATTGATGGTGAAGACAGATCATGTAGAGGGTTGAAGGCGACGTCATAGTGGTTTGAGAAATAACAGCGAAGTCAGATGATTTTAATTGACAACAAAGTCAAATTATGTTGTAAGTTGATGGCGAAGTCAGAGGATATGGAGGACTGATAGCGAGATCAGATGTTCTACCAATCAGATGTTTTTACAGGTTATGTTGAATATTGACGGTGAGGTCAGATCTCACAGATTTGATGTTGAGTTCCGACGGCGAAGTTAGATGCTATTAAGAGCTGACGGCAAGGTCAGATGTTTGTATTTGATCGATGACTGATGGCGAAGTCAGATATTCTACCTGATATAGGTTCGTGAGGGCGATGTCAGAGGTTTCATTCTGCGGTTGACAAATTTTTGGGTTCTTTTGTATTCAATCACCTTTTACCTCGAATGTTTGAAAGCGTTTGCTTTTCATCCCTTCAGGTCCAAGTCGCTTGAATAGGGGCAGCTGTTGCACCCCAAAATTTGCCCTCTTTCAAGGCTTGACTCATTTCTTCATTTCTTTCAAATTCAATGACATAAGGGAGGCCCATCATTCCAAATTCAAGGTTCATGAATTCAAGGCTAGATTCAAGAATATTACAAAGAGAAATTTCATGACATTTGCAAGAATGTCACATTTGTTACAAAATTCAAACTCTTGACAATGCTTAGGAAATTAAGCTATTTCTAGTCTTAATTTAAGTTTCTAAATAACTTCATGCCATGGTATCCCCCATGCTCCATCAAGTCCACATGACCCTCTTTGTGCTTACAAACATGCAAGGAAAATATTTAAGAGCTAATTCAATGTTGGAATATTTCAAGATCAATACCATGCATGTTCAACCATGGGCAATTTGAATATGGTCCAAAACAGCCCCATGCAAGAAGTGGCAATGTGTATCATATTACAAGATCATATTATGTCACAAAACCAAGGCTATAAGATTATGTTGATACATCTACACATCAAAAATCAGAATTTGAAAATGATGTCCAAAAGATAGTGTTATTGGTTACATGAGTATGTCCAAACAAATCAACCAACCAATGGATACAAGGATGAATAGAAAGGTAGAGTGCTGCAGAAGAAAATACAGCAAAAAAACATACTAGAAATGGAAGGAAAGTGGGGCTGCACCAAAAGGTGCTAAAAGATATTGCCAAGAATGGAAATTATGAAAATGGAGAAGTGTGCAAGAGTTGTGGTTTTGGTACAGCAGAAAAAGGCAGCAGAAAAAGTGAGATAAGGAGGGAAGGAGCTGCAAACAAACTATCATTCACTGTCATTCACAACACATTGAGATAGAGATTGAGAGCAAAAGAGTAAGAAAAACCAGAAAAAATAGAGAAAAGAACAAACCCTAAAAAACAGAAAAAAGGAGAGTGACATAGAAACACAAGAGCATCCTTGAAGAGCATAATCTTCACAACATAGAGTGAAGAGTGAAGTACATCCAACCAAAATCAGAAGAGGCTTAACAAAGAAGGAGAATATCTTTGGTATCCATTCCTTCAAACTTTTCCCTTTTTATACCTTGCACTTGTCATTTATTTATCTCTGTTAAGTCATTTGGTGTTGTGTATATTGTGTGAGGTTCCAAAGGGACCAAGAAACCATTTTTAAGAACCACAAAAAGAAGCAAAAAACAAGAGAAAAGTTTGGTTTTTCACCCTGGTAGCCTGACACGGGCCGTGTCACACGACACGGCCACCCGTGTCACATCTCTGCTTGAGTTTTCATGGCGTATTTTCCCTGAGTCCCCTGACACGGGCCGTGTCACACAACACGGCCACCCGTGTTGCACCTCTGTTTGAGGTTTTAACGTGCAAATGCCCAGGACTTGTGACACGGGCTGTGTCACACAACACGGGCGGCCGTGTCACACCGCTGTTTTGGTTTTTCTTGTTTTTTTCCCCAGACTTTGTGACACGGGCCGTGTCATGCAACACGGGTGGCCGTGTCACGCCGCTGTTTGCCTCAAAAACCTGATTTCTCTGGAACTGTGACATGGGCCGTGTCATACAACACGGGCCGTGTCATACGACACGGCCGCCCGTGTCATACGACACGGCCGCCCGTGTCAGACCCTTGTTTTTCACGTTTTTTTGACTTTTTTACCTCAAAAAATTTTTTTTTCTCAAGGAGTTCGCACGGCGAAATTCTTGATGGCACTTCGTGCCGTTTTTTTGTGTTTTGTTTTTTTTTTAAGCCGATTAACCCGTTGTGTTGGTATGGTTTTTATGCATGTTTATTGTTGGTCATTTTTTTACCTTTGGTTCTAAAAACTATTTTCAAGAAAACAAACTCACGATTCTCATCTAGCCATTTTTGACCTTGTAAGCCGATTGCCTTGTGCGTTGCCATCGACCTTGCTCGCTTCACCTCAAATCTTTTTAAGCAACTAAAACCGTTGACCCAACGTCAAGCGGATTTTCTCAAGAAATGGTTAAACCAACTCACCATATTTAACAAAAGGATAAAGTTCACTTTGTATTGAACTAAAGAGAGGGGATTGAGTGTAGACTTCTTCCTCTCCGAGTGTCGAGATGCTCACTGTAGTGTGGGTGGTTTTGATACTCGTCTTTCAATACGAAGACGTTTTCATCCACACCTTTTTCTCCTAAAAAACCTAGGCCCCGTACCGAGTGCATTTTCAAAACACTTACAATAAATAAATCGATTCTCTTTGTATTGAACTAAAGAGAGAGGATTGAGTGTAGACTTCTTCCTCTCCGAGTGTTGGGATATTCACTGTAGTGTGGGTGGTCTCGATACTCGTCTTTTAATACGAAGACGTGACTCTATCCGCCACCTATCTCCTTCTACAACTTCCTTCCGCAACTTTCCCCACCTAAAATCTCGGTCCCGCACCAAGCGTATTTTCAAACTTGTTTTCGTAACAAAACTTGAATGGTCGTGGAGTGGTTAGGCGTAGGCCTTCTCCTATCCCGAGTGCTTGACGTTTACCGTAGGGTTCTCTGTCGCAAAAGCACTTACCATTCAAAACCAAAAAACACTTTGATAAGAGAACGAAGTTCTCTTTGCATTGAATTAAAACGAGAGGATTGAGTGTAGTCTTCTTCCTCTCCGAGTGTCGAGATGCTCACTGTATACTCGTCTTTCAATACGAAGACATTATGTTCGCCACACCCTTTCATAACAAAAACTTTGAGATAAAGAATTGGGTACTACCCGTAGGGGTTACTATCCGAGGACCTATCTCGCCCCTAAAAAAGACAATTCAACAAATCAAATGTGACATCTTGCCTCGCATGGCGAAAACTAATCTTTCAAAAAGGATATGATACGTCCGTTCTACCGCAAACAGGTAATGCCTAAGTCTCCAATGAGCGAGCAACAATACACCTAACTGCTAGAATGCGTACGATAGCATCATCCATAAAGTCATCAACAAATCGTAGGCCGAACTACGGCTTCTCTGATTTCTCATATCAGATGAGGATACGTAGGCACAAGACGACGATGTCTTGGCGAGCACAATCCCCCCTATCACCCGTAGTTTCCCAAACTACGTCGACTCTGACTTTCTCATATCCGTTGAGAATACGTAGGCCTAGGACCGCGAAGTCCTACCGAGTCCATTCTTTCCCTTCTTCCCCCCGTTACATTTCTTTCCCCGTTTCTAAACCCTTTTCTTTATCTTTTGGAACACTCTTCATAGTAAAATCTTTAAGCAAATATAATCACACACAACAAACAAATGGTTCCCATCGAGTACGATGGATGCGAGGGGTGCTAATACCTTCCCTTCGCATAACCGGCTTCCGAACCCATTCATGGTTGCGAGACCATCTTATCCGTTCTTTTCTTAAGGTTTTCTCGATATTTTCCTTTCCCCTCATGGGATAAATAAAGTTCAATGGCGACTCTTCTGTCCTTTTCCTTTTCGCCTTCCCCGTTGTTGCGCATATTTTTCGAGTAGCGACACTTAGGTGCCTCAACACAACATTCCACGATCATAAGGACTTGTAAATGAGTCTTAATCACCTTCAACTTCACAGTTGACTTAGGGTTGATCAGATGAAAACCCTAGCTGCACCACCTTTGACTGTGGCTTCTTGCACTTGATATAATGACTTGAATAAGCTCCTCAATGACCCTCAAGACATTCAATGAGCTTATATAATGTTCTCCATCCATAATCATGGACTCAATATCATCTGATGATCTTCACATGGTCTCCAAGATAGGAGGTAAACCATATTCGTTCATCTGCCTTTTTCAATAACTTTGACTTTCTTTTGATGATGATAAGCACTTGATAGCTTGAATAAGACCCCTTGCTTAGGCTCAGAAACTTTGGTAATTTCCTCTTGCTAGGCACACCTCTCTCAGTCCCCTGTAAATGAACAATGGTATGCAAATGCTAATGCTATGAAAATGCAATGAAACATAAACCAAGTTAAAAAGGTTGGGCAAATTTTGGGGTACAACAGTTGCCCCTATTCAAGCGACTTGGACCTGACTGGGTGAAAAGCGAACGACTTTCACGCAATCAAGGTAAAAGACAGTTGAATACCAACAAACCTGGAAATTTGCCAACCGCAGAAATAAACTGCAAACTCTGATGGGGATAAAAAATCTCCAGAGAAAACTTGAGCCGACAATTGCAACAACAACAATCTAACTGATTAACAATCTTTGACATGTAAACAAAATGACATCTGCTAACACACAGGCAACAACACTAAGTCGGAAAGATCATCTAATATCAATAGGCATCTATTAAATAAAAACAGGCATCGAACCCGAAGGTCGGATCAACCGAAGCTGATAACATCTGCTAACGCGTAGGCATCTGTTAAGTAAAAACAGGCATCGAACCCGAAGGCCGGATCAACCGAAGTTGATCTTCTGCTATCCAAAGCAGGAATTCGCTAAATAAAAGCGAGCATCGAACCCGAAGGCCGGATCAACACACAGCTGATCTTCTGCTATCCAAAGCAGGCATTCGCTAAATAAAAGCGAGCATCGAACCCGAAGGCCGGATCAACACGCAGTTGATAACATCTTGATGAATCACAAGAATACTCCGCTGGGGATAACCGGGTGTACCAAGTGCAATTGGACTTGTATTGGGAAAAACAAGCCCTGGATCTGGATTAGAGAGGTCAGGAGAGAACTGAAGACCAATGACGGGTTTTTTCAAAACAAGTCAGGCGAGAATTGACTATCAGGCGTGAACTGGGGTCTTCAAAACATGTTAGACAAGGACTAACTACCAGGCGAGAACTGGTTTCTTCAAAACAGGTCAGACGAGGACTGACTACCAGGCATGAACTGGGTTTCTTCAAAACAGGTCAGACGAGGACTGACTACCAGATAAGAACTAGTTTCTTCAAAACAAGTCAGACGAGGACTGACTACCAGGCGAGAACTGGAATCTTCGAAATAGGTCAGACGAGGACTGACTACCAGGCGAGAAATGGAATCTTCACAATAGGTCAGACGAGGACTGACTACCAAGCGAGAACTAGAATCTTCGAAATAGGTTAGGCGAGAACTGACTACCAGGCAAGAACTGGAATCTTCGAAATAGGTCAGACGAGAACTAGGATTCAAACAACATGGTCAGACGAGAACTGACTACCAAACGAGAACTGGATTCAAGATAGGTCAGACGAGGACTGACTACCAAGCGAGAACTGGAATTTTCACAATAGGTCAGACGAGGACTGACTACCAGGCGAGAACTGGAATCTTCGAAATAGGTCAGACGAGAACTGACTACCAGGCGAGAATTGGATTCACCGAAACGTGTCAGACGAGAACTGACTACCAGGCCAGAACTGGGATTCAAACAACACAGTCAGACGAGAACTGACTACCAGGCGAGAACTGGGATTCAAACAACACAGTCAGACGAGAACTGACTACCAGGCGAGAATTGGGATTCAAACAACATAGTCAGACGACAACTGACTACCGGTTTCGGGTATCAGACGGGAACTGCTTTTGTAGTTGGGATATCAGGCGAGAACTGATTTCTGGTTTACCAGACAAGAACTGGACTTTGGAACTGTGTTTTCCAGACGAGAACTAGTTAAACAGCGGGCTACAGAAAGAGTGACCAGACAAGAACTGGTGGAAAATTTGACATATACTAGACAGGAACTGGTGCTTACCGAAGGATTGGCCAGGCGAGAATTGGGCTTTAGAGATTTTCCAGACGAGAACTGGGCTTTCGAAATGATTTCGGTTACAAAGTTTTGATATGTAACAAGTTTCAGGTTATTTGATGGGGGTGATGACATGATTCCTCAACACTCAACTCTTGCTGACGAGAATAAGCTCGCTTTAGTAACTGCCCCGGGGTAATTCCACTTGCCCCAGTTTGATCTCTGGGATAGTTCATCTTGAAAAGAAAAGCTTTCCATGAGACGATCTCGAGATGGCTTGCTCCAGAATCTGTACCATGAAAGGATCCGTCCTTAGTTGAATAATGCTGATAAGATATGAAGATATTGAGAGGAACAATTCCTTCATTTCCGTTTTTGCCCCAACCTGTGGGATCTCCATAAAACTTCCTCGAAGGAAACCTTACAATTTCCGTACCCTGAAGGTTAACATACACACTGCCTCAACACTCCCAATCTCGAAGAGGCGCTTCAGATTAACTGCCTTTGGGATGAGAATAGCTTTTGTGCTCTTGGGGATGGCCTGCCCCAGCCTTGCAATGATCTCGACTAGCTGATTCGTGAAGCAGTACCCCTGGCTGCGAGAGATTTACCGAATCTCGACCTGATTTCCCCGGATTAACTGTCCTCTGGATGGCAGACTCCCATGACATGATCATTTTATATAGCTTGCCCCGGTTCAACAGAGTGGGCGTTCTGCAATTTATCCTGATCAAACTTTCCATTGTGGAAACTTTCCTGATTCAAGCGCTTACTCGAAAGTAAAGCAATGTTTTGCACAAAAGATATACTAATACAATGCATATGACAGTTTTGAAATCCTAGTTTCTTCACTGGAAAAACATTTGTGACATATAATGAACAAATTACCTATCAAAATTTCCACCTTAGTAACAACCTGATAAGAAGAATCCTTTTTAGGAGTCAGTTTCGACGCGATCTTTACCGAAGTATGCTTTCGAAACAACCCTGCTTCAATTAGGACTTTTGAAGGTTGTAACGTGGCCAGGTTCACGGTTCAAAAGAAAGGATAAAGGCTCAAAGTTTATTTTAACCCACCCCTTCTCCTTGATGTTCTCCAATCCTAAATTCAGCTAATTCAACACAAGCGCTCACCTTTCAAAGGTTTAATGACAGGAGTGATGGTTTGGGAAACCACAAGTTCTTGGAGTGACAGTCATTCGCTCTTCTTATTTGGTTCCTGGAGTCACACAACTTATTTGTTCGAGGATTTTTCTTTTGTAATCCTTTTCGCTTTTCTGCTTTTTCCCTAACTTTTGCCTGAACTGGCTCTTTTGAGCTTCTTTTGATTTCAAAGTCCAGCGGGATGCCCTAATTTTTGCCTAAGTCGCTTGTTTTCAAGACTCGACTTAGCGAGCTTCTTCTTTTGATTCTTTTTTTCTTTCTTTCTTTTTAGAACAAATCGTGTGACATCGGCTTATCTGACTTGTTAAAGGGATTGTGACTGTTTCACTCCTTTGTCGGCGATGGACACCCATTATGGGTTTTTTAGGCACGACCTATACAGGTGTGATTGAACCTCAAACGAGAACACTCCTTTTGCAATTTGGACGCTCGGTCAAATTAGCTGACACCTACCCTGCCCCAAGTTAAGATTGAGGGTTTTTTCGTTTTTAAGAAAGAAACTCCTACTACTAGGCTCAAAGGGGTTGACAAGGGATTATCATCCTTATATCACCGGTATTTAGGGATTTAAAATAATGCATGTACATCATCAACAGGTTTTATTCAAAAGCATACAATCGAAAGCTTTTGCCTTTCAATTTCGTCATCCCCCCGGATTCCGCTTAAACAAGCGTTAGGAATCAATTAAAAACATAAGCGAACACAAATAGATTTAATCAAAACAGGCATATTTATTTCATTATCATTATCAATTGAAAACAATACAATTTTACAAGTGAGATTTGCACCTAAACAAAAAAGAAACTACAAATACAAAGAAATGACATGATAAACACAAAGATTGCCAGCATCGGGGAACCGGGCTTTCAGATCTTGACTTGCTGCGAGATCACCCATCTTCAAACTTAATCAGCTGAGAGGTCGACGTGCACAACCAAATTTCCTTCGGGAAAGGAAATGTACTCTTTGTCAATCAACTGTTGCACTTTGTCTTGAAAGGCATTGCAGTCGTCGGTTGAGTGTCCCATGGATCCTCCATGATATCCGCACTAAACACTGGGATCATATCCGAGAGGGTATGGCTATGGCACCGGCTTGAGAGCCTTGGGCTCCACCAATGAGTTTTGAATCAAATGTGGCAGAAGCTCACTGTACGGTATAGGAACTGGATGAAGATGAGCATTCCTCCTTTCCAAATTGTTGCGAGGCCCATTCCGATTCTGGCGTCGAGAGTTTTGCTGCCGAGGAGCATGGGGTTGTTGGTACCGGGATGACTGTTGAGCAGCAGTTGGAACAGACACAACATTAGTTTCTCCTCCTTTCCTACCATAAGGCTTCTTTGTATCTTTGGAAGAATCAAGAGCAACTTGGATCTTTCCCAGTTTGATATCGCATTCGACTCTTTCTCATGCTATCACAAGATTTGAAAAACTTGCAGACATGCAACCTATCAGCTTCTCATAGTACACTCCAGGCATTGTAGCCATGAACATGTCAATCATCTCTCTCTCCATCATGAGAGGTTGCACCCTCGCTGCTAAATCTCGCCATCTCTTGGAGTACTCCTTAAAGCTCTCAGTACTCTTCTGCGACAGACTCTGCAATTGTATCCTGTTTGGTACCAGATCACTATTATACTGATAGTGATGCACAAAATCTTCGGCCAATTCTCTCCAGATACGGATATGAGTTCTCTCAAGCCCCATAAACCATTCTAAAGACGCTTCTGTCAGGCTATCTTGGAAGCAATGCATCAATAGCTTTTCATCTTCGGAGTAAGCAGACATTTTCCTGAAATATGCCCGGATGTGTACTCTAGGACAAGTCATCCCTTTGTACTTTGTCAAACTCCGGTACCTTGAACTTGGGAGGAATCCTGACCCCAGGAACTAGACGAAGATCTGACATATCAAGACCCAGAGAGCTCTGATTTTCAAAAGACTTCATCTTTTCCTCAATCAGTTTAAACCTTCGGTCAACTTCAGTTGGCAAACCACCTTCCATATCCTTCATGGAAAAGATATCACTCTGGTAATCGTCCCACTAAGGGCCAGCAGCCCGGTGCACAGCGCCCACACTTCCACCAGCAACATTACCATTTTCGTTCGTAGCACCTCCGCCCGGAGGTATGACAATAGTAGGAATACCATGTGGAACAGATCCACCAACTGGAGGGAAGACGCCAGTTCCAAGTCCATTGTTATTGACTTGGGGAGCGTCAATGAGAGGCTGCACTAAAGTTCTCAAATGCTCCTATCCACTGGCAACATTCTGCATCAACTCCATGAACTGGGACAATGCGAGCTCTGAATTCCTGCAATTCGGCTTGAACCTGATCCATTACTTTTCGCTGATTCCCTCGAGTTGGAATCTGATTCAGATACTACGTCTTGCTCCAAAAACATTTTAGAAGAGTACGACTATAGTTTTCAGAAGTTCCTGTCCAGAGGCCTAGATAGAAGCAAAATGGCTTCCATGATCTATGGCGTTAGTAGGAACAACAGAAAGGGAATTGGATATGAATCACCCTCTAAGAAGGATTTAAATCCAAAACCTGTTGATAAGCTGATCATCAACTACACTCTTCTATACACTCATTTTAAATATGGTCACCTAAATGACATAGAGCACACACGCACATATCAGATTACTAAAAGCTTTATTAAACCAAAACCTCATCAGAACAGAAAAGTTTTTAAGGAAAAGAAGTTCAGGCAGAAATTCAGACCAACTAACCCCAAAGGACCCAAAAATATATGGGTACCTAAGGATAAAATAATCTTTGTTGCAGATGTCCTTAGCAGCAAAGTTAAGACACCAGTCACGGTACCTGGACTCTGGCTGCTCACGACACATGACGGGAAAAAGGTTTATGTTTCAAAGCTTGGAACTTAGATATGGAGGAGACGTGAAGTTTGGAGGAAACCAAAAGGGCAAAATCATTGGCTCTGGAACAATTGGTAATCGTAACCTCCCTTCTATCTCTGATGTTCTGCTTGTTGAAGGATTAACACATAATCTATTGTCCATAAGTCAATTAAGTAACAATGGTTATGATATAATCTTTAATCAAATATGTTGTAAAGCTATTAGTCAAAAAGATGGTTCAATCCTCTTTAATGGGAAAAGGAAGAACAACATTTATAAAATAAATCTTTCAGAACTGAAAAATCAAAATGTAAAATGCCTTATGTCTGTTAATGACGAGCAATGGGTCTGGCATAGAAGATTGGGTCATGTTAGCATGAGATGTATATCTCAGATTAACAAGCTCAATCTGGTCAGAGGACTTCCTAAGTTGAAGTTCAACTCAGATGCTCTTTGTGAAGCATGTCAGAAAGGAAAATTTTCAAAATCTTCTTTCAAATCTAAAAATGTTGTTTCTACCTCTAGACCATTAGAGCTGCTTCATTTGATCTATTTGGACCAGTGAAAACTGCATCCATTAGAGGCAAGAAGTATGGATTAGTCATAGTTGATGACTACAGCAGATGGATATGGGTAAAATTCCTGAAACACAAAGATGAGTCTCATTCTGTATTCTTTGACTTCTACAATCAAGTCCAAACTGAAAAGAATTTTAATATTATCAAAGTCAGAAGTGATCATGGTGGTGAATTTGAAAATAAATATTTTGAAAGATATTTTAAAGAAAAAGGCATTGCACATGATTTCTCTTGTCCTAGAACTCCTCAACAGAATGGAGTTGTAGAACGAAAGAATAGAACATTACAAGATATGGCCAGAACCATGATCAACGAGAATAATATGGCAAAACATTTTTGGGCAGACGCAATTAATACATCATGTTATATTCAGAACAGAGTGTCTGTAAGACCTCTTTTGGAGAAGACTCCTTATGAATTGTGGAGGAATAGAAAGCCTAACATTTCTAATTTCCATCCTTTTGGATGTGTTTGTTTTATTTTGAATACTAAGGATAATCTGAACAAGTTTGATTGTAAAGTGTTGCACCCCAAATTTTGACTCATTAGATCCTCATCATCATTTTTAGAACATATTCATTTGATTATCTAACCTTAACCTATTTCAAGTTGTCTTTGTTAAGATACAGGTGAATTAGGGTCCCGTACAGCCGAGAAACGAGGTTTCGATGATTTAGTCGGTCAATGTATTGGATTGATTGCCCATGAAATAAGTACACACATCATCAAATATACTCCATTGGATCAAGTATGAATGCAATTTGAGGTTGTCACCCAAGCATCAAGAACAGTGTAGTTCAGGATACCCGATTAGGGTTTTTGATCAGGAAAAGTCAACTGTAGTTTGAATTTTGTTTTAAATGGTGTTCCAATGGTGGGATCATGGTCCATAGAGTTCATATGGCTTAGTAAATTCTACTCAGGAAGTTTTAAGGCCTCAAAAGACCCGAAACATCAACAGTTGACTCGGTAGTCATCGATCGATCGATCGTTTGGTTGACCGAAAAGTCAACTCTTCAACCATAAGGAATTTGACCTCAAGGTGGGAATAAAAAATGTTCCTAATGACATATTACACCTACCCATGAAGTTTCATGACCATTGGATCAAGGATTAGGGAGTAATCGCAAAAATCGATAATTAGGGTTTTGAAAGGAGGAAGACCATAACTCCCTAACCACACATCCAATTGAATTGGTTCAAAGCTCATTAGAAAGCTCTTGGCAAGTCCTACAAAATTCCCGCAGTGGTCCATTAGCAGAAAATGCATAGATTTGGAGTTGTGGCCAAATTCATTGCAAGAGGGAAAAATAACTTAGAAAAATTCTAAGTTATTGGCCTTTTTACGCATGTTTTTCAGCAACTTTGAGAGGTCTTTTGACCTAGTTCCATTGGGAATCTGAAGCTCATGAAAGCATAAAAGTTCTAGAGCTACATGAGGGCTTTCCAGAAAGTTATAGAACTCTCTCATAGCCCATGGGAGTTGAGAGTTATGAAGCATGCAAGTTGGGCCTGAGCATTAGTTTGTCAACTTTTCAAAATTCATAATAAATTTATTTTCAACCATATGGTTCATTTCCAACCATAGAGACATATCTGGTGTGGAGTTAGTATTAGGTTGGAACCTGATGTGGGGGAGAACCAAGGGAAAACCAAAAATCTCACCATAATCCCTTTGATTACTATGTTGAAAAGCAAAAGTAAATTGTGTAAGAAACCTTGGTTTTGCTGCAGCATAGCTATTTTAAGCACAGCCAGCTTGAGGATAGCTGTTAGGGAGGGCATTAACTGTTGGAATTAACATTAAACCAGCAGACACACTTTTGAAATGTTGAGGTTTTCCACCAATGCAAGCTTGCAATTCAAAAAAAGACAATTCTGCCCCAGCCTTCTTGGCCTATAAAAGGAGGGCTCCTTCCACTCTCCAAACCACACCAGAGCACTCTACAACCCAAGAGAAACTCATTTCTCTCATACTACTTTGCATTTTCTTACAACTGAAGAAAAACATCCCAAAATACCTCAAAAATCTGCCTTGAGCAAAACAGCTTCCAAATCCATTTTCACCCACTCAAAATCACCACAAACCATCCACACAATCCACAAATGATGTATGGGAGGTGTTCAAGCTTTTAAACCAGCCAAAAACCTAGTATTTTTAAAAGTCAACCCTCAACCTTAGAGAACTTTAACTTTTTGCATAAAGCAAGGGAGTTCTCTGTTCAGGCTTGTTTCAACCCTCATGACACCTCAAACACCTTGAATATAAGGTGTGTCAACTGTCCAAAATATTTAAAAAAAAACTGCATCATCATTTGGTGGATCTATCACAAAGATCCATTTGTTGCTTCAAGTGTAAGAAACTTTCTTTTACACCAAGACTTGCTTGTAAGAGGTTGAAGCTGCTTGGACTGTGTATTTGTGGTGTGAAGTAGCTAGTCAAGGCATTCATTCTCAATCAGGCAGCTTGATTGCATTGGAAGTCTTCAAGAGGTAAGTGACTTCTAAACTATACTCATTCTTTTTGGTACCATGGTCATGCTTGATGCACTTTAGTTAGATCTGCCTAGGATCATTAAGCCATGTTTTGAGATCAGCTTGTGTTTATTTGTACAAACTTGCAACTGTCATGTAGAGTAGGTGTTGGATTTGTATGTTTGTTCTTCTATTTGAGAAAATATGTTGTTTTTGTCTAGGTGTGAGTTATTACTTATGTCTAGATTCATTTTCAGTTCATGACATTTGTAGGACCTCTACACCATGTGAGATGTTAGATAATGTGTTGAGACATTAGAATTACTTGTTTTGTTTCAGATGTGCAAGTTGCTAGTTTCTGTTTAAATCTACTTTGTTTTGATTTGAAAGCTTTATGTGTATGCATTTGCTTTTATGGAAATATGATTGAATGATGTATTGGTTTATGTCCAAACTGTCTTGAGGTTTCTCAGCCCAGCTTCATTACCACAACTTCAAAACCACAAGTCATTTTGCACTACAGTTTGAACTAGAGGTCCATTGGTGTTAAGATCATGACGTGTTTGAGACTCACTTACATGCCTTATGTTTATTTGAATCATGATGTGTTGTTTAGTTGATTCTACTACCAGTTGTCGCTACTCGAAAAATGCAACGTGCAACGATGGGGAGGCGAAAAAGATAGACAGAAGAGTCGCCACCGAATTTTATTTATCCCATGAGGGGAAAGGAAAATATTGAGAAAACCTCAAGAAAAGAACGGATAAGATGGTCTCGCAACCAAGAACAGGTTCGGAAGCCGGTTATGCGAAGGGAAGGTATTAGCACCCCTCGCATCCATCGTACTCGATGGGAACCATTTGTTTGTCGTGTGTAATTTATTTGCTTAAAAATTATGCTATAAAAGAGCGTTCCAAAGGATAGAGGGAAAGGTTAGAAATTGGGAAAAGAGAGATAACAGGGGAAGGAAAAGAAAGAACAGACTCGATAGGACTTCGCGGTCCTAGGCCTACGTATTCTCGATAGACATGAGAAAATCAGAGTCGACGTAGTTCGGGGAACTACAGATATAAGGGGGAATGTGCTCGGCAAGGATTGTGGCCCTTGTGCCTACGTATCTTTACTTGAACGAAGTAAAGAATCAGAGCAGCCGTAGTTCGGCCTACGATTCGTTGATGTTTTTATGGATGATGCTATCATACGCATTCTAGCAGTTAGGTGTATTGCTGCTCGCTCGTTGGAGACTTAGGCATTACCTGTTTGCGGTAGAACGGACGTATCATATCCTTTTTGAAAGATTAGTTTTCGCCATGCGAGGCAAGATGTCACATTTGATTTGTTGAAATGTTTTTTAGGGGCGAGATAGGTCCTTGGATAGTAACCCCTATGGGTAGTACCCAATTCTTTATCTCAAAGTTTTTGTTATGAAAGGGTGTGGCGAACATAGCGTCTTCATATTGAAAGACGAGTATCAAAACCATACACACTACAGTGAGCATCTCGACACTCGGAGAGGAAGAAGTCTACACTTAATCCTCTTTTTTTAGTTCAATAGAAAGAGAACTTCATTCTCTTATTAAAGTGTTTTCGGTTTTGAATGGTAAGTGCTTTTGCGACAGAGAACCCTACGGTAAACGTCAGCACTCGGGATAGGAGAAGGCCTACGCCTAACCACTCCATGACCATTCAAATTTTTGTTATGAAAAGAGTTTAAAAAATGCGCTCGGTACGGGACCGAGGTTTTTAGGTACAAAGGTTGCGGGAAGGAGTTGTAGAGGGAGATAGGTGGCGGATAAAGTCACGTCTTCGTATTGAAAGACGAGTATCGAGACCACCCACACTACAGTGAATATCCCAACACTCGGAGAGGAAGAACTCTACACTCAATCCTCTCTCTTTAGTTCAATACAAAGAGAATCGATTTTTATTTATTGTAAGTGTTTTGAAAATGCACTCGGTACGGGGCCGAGGTTTTTTAGGAGAAAAAGGTGTGGATGAAAATTTCTTCGTATTGAAAGACAAGTATCAAGACCACCCACACTACAGTGAGTATCTCGACGCTCGAAAAGGAAGAAGTCTACACTCAATCCCTTCTCTTTAGTTCAATACAAAGAGAACTTTACTCTTTTATTAAATATGGTGAATTGGCTTAACAATCGTTTGAGAAAATCCGCTTGACGTTGGATCAAGGGTTTAATTGCTTAACAAGGTTTGAGGTGAAGCGAGCAAGGTCGATGGCGACGCACAAGGCAATCGGCTTACAAGGTCAAAAATGGCTCGATGAGAATCGAGTTTGTTTTCTTGAAAATAGCTTTTTAGAAACACAAGGTAAAAATAATGACCAACAATAAATATGCATAAAAACCATACCAAACACAACGAGTTAATCGGCTAAAAAAAACGAAACGCAAAAAAAAACGGCACGAAGTCGAAAACAGGCAAAAAAAACGAAACAAAAAAAACGAAACGCAAAAAAAAAACGGCTAAAAAAGTCGAAAAAACGTGAAAAGCAGGGGTCTGACACGGGCGGCCGTGTTGTGTGACACGGGCGGCCGTGTTGTGTGACACGGGCGACCGTGTTGTGTGACACGGCCCATGTCACAGTTCCAGGAAAAAAATGAGTTTTGGGTCAAACAGTGGTGTGACACGGGTGGCCGTGTTGTGTGACACGGCCCGTGTTGCAAGGTCTGGGCCAAAAACAAGTTAAAATCTCAAACAGAGGTACAACACGGGTGCCCGTGTTGTGTGACACGGCCCGTGTTGTGAGCCCAGGGCATTTTTCACTTTGAAAAGCCACGCAGAGATGCAACACGGCCGACCGTGTTGTGTGACACGGCCCGTGTTGGGCTACCAGATGAAAAAATCCAAACTTTCTCTTGTTTCTTGCTTCTTTTTGTGGTTCTTTCAAAGGGTTTCTTGGTCCCTATTAGGACCTTACATGTTATACTCACTACAACAACACTCAAACCAAGAGAACAAATGATAAATGCGCAATATAAAAGAAGAGAAGAGTTTAAAGAGATGGATACCCAAGAGTTGTTACCCTCCTTGCAAAGCCTTCACTGATTTTGGCTAGGTGTTCACACCTCTTTACTCTATGCTTTGATGACTCTCCTCAATGGCTGCCTTGTGTTTACTCTCTTCACTCTTTGCTCTCAATATCTCTATCTCAATCTGTTGTGAATGATAGTGTATGATAGTGAATCCAATCCTTTTGTTGACAGCCCTCCTTCCCTTCTCATCTCACTTTTCTGTCACCTTTTTCTGCTGTACCAAAGCAATAGCTCTTGCACAAGCTCCAACTTTCAGAATTTCCATTCTTGGCAACAATTATGGCCATTTTCTTGGTGCAGCCCTGCTTTTTCCACTTCTAGTATGCTGCTTTTGTTGTATTTCTTCTGCAGCACTCTATGTTGCTTTCCAACCTTGTACCCATTGGTTGGTTGATTTGTTTTGGACATACCCATGTAGTCCATACAAGACCTTTTGGACATCATTTTCAAATTCTGATTTTTGATGTGTAGATGTATCAACATAAGCTTATAGCCTTGGTTTTGTGACATAAAATGATTTTGTAATATGATACACATTGCCACTTCTTGCATGGGGCTGTTTTGGACCATATTGAAATTGCCCATGAATGTATGCATAACCTTGATCTTGAGATATTCCAACATTGAATTAGCTCTTAAATATTTTCCTTGCATGTTTGTAAGCACAAAGAGGACCATGTGGACTTGATGAGGCATGGGGGATACCATGGCATGAAGTTATTTTTAGAAACTTGAATTAAGAGTAGAAATAGCTTAATTTCCTAAGCATTACCAAGAGTTTGGATTTTGTAACAAATGTGACATTCTTGCAAATGTCATGAAATTTCTCTTTGTAATATTCTTGAATCTAGCCTTGAATTCATAAACCTTGAATTTGGAATGATGGGCCTCCCTTATGTCATTGAATTTGAAAGAAATGAAGAAATGAGTCAAGTCTTGAAAGAGGGCAAATTTTGGGGTGCAACACCAGCTGCCATGTTTGTTTGCATTTGCCACTGCTAGGGGTTGTGTTAGGTCTGAATCTGTCAAGATGCTTATTGTTGTCAACTCTTTATGTCAGTTTTCCTTGGCATTATGCTATCAGTTTCTTAGTATTAATTAGTGCTAGTTTAATGTCCTTAAGTTATGACGTTAGGCTATTAAGTTTTAATTGGATGGTTTAAGTTGGATTTTGATATGTTCAGGTTATGTTCATTGCTGTCAATGTCTGTGCTTGAGAACTGAGTTTGTTAACTCAAGTGTAATTTCTGCCAGGTTATTAGATCTTTAGGCCTGCTGTTGGATTTTTGTTCTATTATGTCAAGCATGTTGATGCTTAGGGTGGTTGACTATTCTTGTTAGTCTGCATCCCTTATTAGACTTGACATTGTAATGTCAATTTCATAATTCTGTCCAGCTGTCTTTTGAGTCAAGTTTTGTTGTTGCTTCTGTTTTACAAGAAAAAAAGGACTGTTTGATCTACATTGTTAAAAAGTGTTTGCTTGCTTTTGCAAGGGTGTGGATGTTGGATTACCATTAGGGTAGGGTGTGCATATGCTTGAAGGTGAGAAAATTACTTAGAAGGGGGGGGGGGGGTTGAATAAGTAAGACTAAAAATCACAGATTTGAACACAGATATTTTTATCCTGGTTCGTTGAATACAACTACTCCAGTCCACCCTCTCAAAAGTGATTTGCCTTTCTCTGTCAAGGACTTAATCCACTATTTAATCAAACAGATTACAATAGCAACACCTAAGAGCAACTGTTCTTAGTCTTCTCAAGAGCAACTGATCCCAACTGGATCCTCTTAAGGAAAACCTTTTACAAACAATGTAAAACTTATACAAGAGTATGAATGCTTCTAATAAGCTGTTATCACAACTGTGATATTTCTCTAAATTTAAGAACAAAGTTAAAGCAAAATAAAATAATAAGAGCTTTGAGAGTTTTGCTTTGATGAGTGATTTTGCTAGAAGTTCGATGCTGAAGAAGATGGAGTGGACTTCTTTATATAGGCACTTAGATCCATGAAGTCTTGATAACGTTGAAGGCTTTGCAGAAAAGCCTAAAGCCTTTTGTCTTTACATTGGAGGCTGTGCTGAAACAAGCCTGATGCCTTTTGTCTTCACTTTGCAGAATCTTTCCTTAGAATGGAATGCACAGATAAAACCTTTTTGTCTATGTCCTTGTGTCTAGCACAAAAGAGGAAAGAGCTGTTGAGATAAGCCAACGTACATATTTAAATCTTCTTCATAAAGTAAGTTCAGCTTTCAACATTAGAATCTGAATCTTCAGAGTCTCCAGAGTAGAGATCTTCTGGATCTTCAGAGTCTTGGATGTTCTTCAGATTGAGCCGAATCAGAGTATGTGCAGCTTGTATGCTTGAGCGTGTAAATCTCTCAGAGCAGAGTCTTCTATGCTTTAGAGGCTCCTGCTTCAGAATCTTCAAGAGACAGTGATCAGATTCTTCTGGGAGCAGCGTTCAGATCTTCACTTAAGATGCTCTTGAACTTATGAAGCCTTTCATAATAACATTGTTCAGATCCAAATTTGCTTTCTTAAGAGTATTTTCTTTAGTACATGTAGCAAACAGTTTAGAACACGTTTAGAGTATATAATTCTTGAATACAAAATTCATAAGTGTTATCATCAAAACATAGAGATATAACTAAGACACAATCTGTGTTCTTACAATCTCCCCCTTTTTGATGATGACAAAACATGAGAAATTTTGTTCAATAAAGAGTATGAATTAAAAAACTCCCCCTGAGATTAACAATCTCCCCCTGAAATAAATACTTCAATAGAATAGAATGCTTCCCTTTCTGATTAAGTATATCTCAGATTCAGAGCCTGATGAAAGAGTTCAGAATCAAGTCATGATGCCAGATACATATGACTTCCTTTAGTCAGAGCGCCTGGTTATCATCTTGCTTGAATTCTCTTACAGATTAAATGTATCAGAGTAAGATATCAGAGTTATCAGAGTTGATTGAATACTCAGATTTTCTTTAGAGGATCAGGTTCTGGTTGACACAGTCTCAGGGTAACTTCAATGAATTATGTCAGATATATCAATGTAATCTGAAAGACTTAAGTTCAAGGTAAGTTAATAAAAATGTCTGAATTTCAGTTTTAGTAATTGCTTATAGGTTGAACACTTAGTTTCTCTTTTTCTCCCCCTTTTTGTCATAATCAAAAAGATTTTCAAAGACAGAAAGATACAGAAGAAAAGAGGCATATAGGAGCAAACACATTATCATGCAATTAAAACAAACCAAAGTTCACAGTCAAACAGGCAGAAGCCAAAACACATAACACAACAAAAACAAACAGACAGCAAAAGCAGTTCATGTGCAAAACAACAAATAAAACTAAGTCTGGCGAGAGGCAATAAGGGTCAGAAGCTCTGTCATCTTGGCAGCTGACTCTTCTTGCTTAGACATCCAGGTCTTGATTTCATTAGTTGTCTTCTCTTGCTTGATCATCCAGTCCTTTATATCCTTCACATCATTCACAAGTTCTGCAACCACAGATGAAGACGGAGCAGATGCAGTAGCAGCAGGGTTCCCTTCAGATTGGTTTCCAATAGAAGCTTGTTCAACTATTTCAGAATCAGGAACTACTGGAGGAGCAGCTTCCAAAAGTAACACAGGAGGAGGAGGAGGCATGTTCATCAGAGTTACCTTGATTAAATCTGCAAATTTATTCTTAGCAAGCTTAGAGCATTTAGCTCTAACTTTTAAGGCAGCTTTGTTGAACATCCAGATGAAGCGCTTCCAAGCAGTATTTGAAACAATTGGATCCAAACTAGACATGCATACAGCCTTAACACGATCATATTCAGAATCTATCTCCTTTTTGAAAATTTCAAATATAGTATTAACACATGATCCTAGATCTGACTGTTCAGACTGTTCAGAGGAAAAAGGATTAGGGGTGTTAACAGGAGTAGGTTCAGATGGTTGTGGTTGAGGTGATGGTGGTTGAGATGTGTGGATGTCAGATTGAGGGAGTTCAGATGATTGAGGAAAAGTCTGATTTTCAGATGGATTGGTTTCAGGTGGTTGAGGAATGGTTTGGTTTCCAGATGATTGAGTTTCAGATGGTTGAATTTCAGATGGTTGTTGATGAGATGGAGAGTTTGGTGGGGTATGAAACAAAGCAATGTTAAGATGTTTCTTCATAACACTTTCAGAGCGAGCTTGTTTGAGTGACTCTGAATCACAATCAGATGAATCAGAAGATTCATCTGAGTGAACAGATGTTGAAGAAATTATAATTGATTGATTGAGGGGTTGAATATCAAGAATATTGTCAGAAAGATTTGGATCTTCTGAGGGAATTGTTTGTTCAGAGTGTTCAGTTTGAACAGTCTCTGGTTGGTTTTGTTCTGAAATAATTGTTTCTGGTTGGAGAGTCTCTAATTGGGGATTCTCTAGTTGTGACAAAGTTGGTTGTGGAATTTCTGTTGGAGTGTTTTCTGGTTGAGTTGGTTCTGGTGGTGGAATTTCTGATTGAATTGATTGAGGTTTTGGTACAAATGGAATTGGTACAGGAGATGGTTGTAAATTTACTGGTTCAGAGGGGAGTGGTTCAGATGAAAGATTGACAGACTGTTTGGATTTAGAAGTTCTCTGTCTAAGGTTTGGAGAGAGTTGTGGTGATGAAAGGGGTGAATGAACAGTAGGTGTAGGATCAGATGCTAATACCTGTTGAATGGTGTCTCTGATCTCTTCCAGAGTGGCTTCTCTAGGACTGATTCTGGCTTTCTTTCCTTCTCTCTTCTTCTTTCTTGAAACTTCAGATGCTTTTCTCTTCTTCTGAACTGATCCTTCTTCAGCTTTCCTCTTACTACGCCTTTCCTTCATCAGATTGGGCAATTCTTCTCCTGGTTTCTGAACAAGATTAGCAGGTAGAGGAATTCCTTCCTTTAGACATTCAGTAATGTACATCCAGACAAATTCCTTTGGTTCATCTGCACTGAATAGTGGAAAGTCTTCCACAGGAATTCTTCTGCCTTGAACCTCTTCAGTGTTTATCTTCCTTAGTTGTCCTTTCAATTCTGAAATGATTTTCATCCTTTTTAGATTGAGTCCATTAATTTCAGATCCAATGATGTAAGTCAGATCTTCTGTAATCTTCGCATCTGTCAGATGTTGTACCAGCTTGTTCTCAATAAGGATGTCTGAAATCAATCTTCCCAGGGGTATCCAAGTTCTAACTTTACCAACTTTAGCTCTTACCTCCTCTCTGGTTTCTTTGACATGAGTTAGTAGATGACTGAAGATTAAATACGGTAGATCCACTTTGACATTCTGGCTAATGCAGTACATGAAATACAGATGTTCCGAACTCACATAGTCTGGTGAGTTGGATGGTTTTCTGTGAAAAAATGTACTCATAAATATTTTTGCCCAGATCCTATAAATGGGTTTCAGATCTTTAACCTTACTTGATGGCATTCCAGCTATAGTAATTTCTTCATAAACCCTAGCCATATCAATGCGAGAAGAAGCAAGGTTTGAAACTCCATCATATTCAGTATAACTGAGCAGTTGCCTGATCAGTTTCTCAGTAATAACTATCTCCATTCCAAGAACCGATGAATGAATAAACTTAGGACCAGCGCTTGCATGAATCCAGAATTCCTTTACCAGTGACGGGAATACAGGACCCATCAGTCTTTCAAAGTATTTCTCCCAACCTTGAGCTTTAATGGCAGGAGTTAGGTCGAACCCATTTTCCTTTAACGAATCAAGATCAATGAAGCTTTCACATAGAACCTCCAGATCTGCCACTGGAGTGAATAAGGTTCGTTCTGGTTCTTTGTACATTATAGTCTTGTTGGATTTTACAGCAGTGTTTGAAGTAGACGCCATTGAAGAAGAAGAAGATCTTGGTTTAGGTTTAGGGTTTTGGTAGAGATTGAAAAGAGAGCAGAAACGCATGAATGTAGTGAATGTGGAAAGTGTGAAAAAAGTGTGATAGGTGATATTTATAGAGAACCAATAATCAAGCATAGGGCACAAAAAAAGACACTTACGCACGTTTGGACAGCATTTAATGACAATAATCATTTCATTTTTAAATTTATGACAGCTGGGGGGAAAACCAAGAAAAATGAGATTTTCAAAGCAATACCTCAAATGTCAATTCAGTTGAGCACTCCATCGTTTCAGATACTGAGTGACACATGTTTGCTTTGTATGTGCATCTGATGTCTCTCAAGAAATGAAACTTTCCAACTTTCAGATCTTCTGAGCTTGTTAGTTCAGAGTTTCACACAAAAATAATTGAATGAATATAAATGAACGAATAGTCAGATGAAATACTTCAGATCATTAAACATTTTGCATCTGAGAGGTTGCCTCTGATAAATATTACTCTGGACAAAAATCCATACAAATATTTTTCAGAATGAACTTAAATCTATCTTCAGCAAGGGGTTTTGTGAAAATATCAGCCCATTGATGATCTGTATCAACAAAAGCTAAATTAATTACACCCTTCTGAACATAGTCTCTGATGAAGTGATGTTTAATTTCTATTTGTTTTGCCTTAGAATGCAAGATTGGATTTTTTGACAAACATATAGCAGAAGTATTATCACAGAAGATAGAAAGATTACTCTCATAGATTTGATAATCTTCTAATTGACTCTTCATCCAGAGCATCCGAGTACAACATCCAGCAGCAGCAATGTATTCTGCCTCTGTAGTTGATAGTGCAATGGTAGGTTGCTTCTTGCTGTACCATGAGATCAGATGACTTCCAAGAAACTGACAGCTTCCAGAAGTGCTTTTACGTTCAACTCTGTCTCCAGCATAGTCAGCATCACAGAATCCAACTAATGAAAATTCATCATATCTTCTGTAACACAAACCCATGTTAGCAGTACCTTTCAGATACCTTAGAATCCTCTTAACAGCTGTTAAGTGTGATTCTCTAGGATCTGATTGGAATCTTGCACATAAGCAGACACTAAACAGAATATCTGGTCTAGAAGCAGTCAAGTATAGAAGAGATCCTATCATACCTCTGTAGAGTTTTTGATCTACCTTCTTACTTACCTCTTCCTTACCTAGAGTGCTTGTAGGGTGCATTGGAGTCTTTGCCATTTTGCTATCAACCATGTTGAACTTCTTCAGAAGCTCTTTAACATATTTGGTTTGATGTATGTAGGTGCACTCTGGAGTCTGGTTGACTTGGATTCCCAAGAAGAGTCTCAAATCTCCCATCATGCTCATTTCAAATTCTTCCTGCATACATTTAGCAAACTCCTTTCCAAGCGTAATATTTGTGGATCCAAAAATAATGTCATCTACATAAATTTGACAAATCAATAAATCTTTCTTAACAGTTTTACAGAATAAAGTTGTATCCACTTTTCCTCTGATAAAATTTTTCTTCAGAAGGAAGTTACTCAACCTCTCATACCAAGCTCTGGGAGCTTGTTTTAATCCATAAAGAGATTTATTTAATTTGAAAACATGATCTGGAAAGTTTTCACTTTCAAAACCAGGAGGTTGGTGGACATATACTTCTTCTTCTATAATACCATTAAGAAAAGCACTTTTAACATCCATCTGATACAGAGTGATGTTATTCTGTGCAGCAAATGAAATAAGAAGACGAATAGATTCTAACCTTGCCACTGGAGCATATGTCTCAGTGTAATCAATACCTTCTTGTTGACTGTATCCTTGAGCAACCAGCCTTGCCTTATTCCTTTCTACTTCTCCCTTTTCATTCAGCTTATTCCTGAAGACCCATTTTGTTCCAATAACATTGAATCCTTTAGGTCTAGGAACCATATCCCAAACTTCATTTCTGGTGAATTGATTCAGCTCTTCTTGCATAGCTATAATCCATTCATTATCTTCCAGAGCCTCATCTACAGATGTTGGTTCTATCATTGACACTAAGCCAAATAAAGAAGATTCAGAAGTTCTGAGAAATGATCTTGTCCTTATTGGATCATCTTTCTTTCCAATTATCATATCTTCTGGATGAGAAGCTTTGATTCTGGAAGAAGATCCTCTGACAAATGGTCTTTCAGAAATATGCAAGTTGTTTAGTTGGGAGGTCAAAGGTGTAGCATTTGGGTTTGCTTCAGATTCTTTGTTTATTGTCTTTTCTGCCTCTGAGCCTTCAGAGTCTGTGAGAATCACTTCTCTATCTGCAGAACTTTCAAACTGCTTTGGCTTTTCAGAGCCAAGCTTATCATCAAATCTAACATGAATAGATTCTTCCACAATCTGTGTTTCAGTATTGAATACTCTGTAGCCTTTAGAGCGTTCAGAATAACCAAGCATGAAACACTTCTGTGCTTTGGAATCAAACTTGTTCAGATTATCTTTAGTATTAAGCATAAAACAAATACATCCAAAAGGATGAAAATAAGCAATGTTAGGCTTTCTGTTTCTCCACAATTCATAGGGAGTCTTTTTCAGAAGAGGTCTTACAGACACTTTGTTCTGAATATAACAAGCTGTGTTAATTGCTTCTGCCCAGAAATATTTTGCCAGATTTGTCTCGTTGATCATGGTTCTGGCCATTTCTTGCAATGTTCTATTTTTCCTCTCTACAACTCCATTTTGTTGTGGAGTTCTAGGGCAGGAGAAATCATGTGCAATGCCTTTTTCAGAAAAATATTTTTCAAAATGTTTATTTTCAAATTCTCCACCATGATCACTTCTGACTTTAATAATTTTACAATCTTTTTCAGTCTGGACTTGATTGCAGAAGTCAAAGAACACAGAATGAGACTCATCCTTGTGTTTTAGAAACTTTACCCATGTCCATCTGCTGTAGTCATCTACAATGACTAACCCATACTTCTTGCCTCTGATGGATGCAGTTTTCACTGGTCCAAACAGATCAATATGAAGTAATTCCAATGGTCTGGAGGTAGAAACAACATTTTTTGATTTAAAATGTGATTTTGAAAATTTACCTCTTTGACATGCTTCACACAGAGCATCTGAGTTGAACTTCAACTTAGGAAGTCCTCTGACCAGATTGAGTTTATTAATCTGAGATATACGTCTCATATTAATATACCCCAATCTTCTATGCCGGACCCATTGCTCATCATTCACAGATAAGAGGCATTTTACATTTTGAACTTTAAGTTCTGAAAGATTAATTTTATAAATGTTGTGTTTCCTCTTTCCATTGAATAGGATAGAACCATCCTTTTGACATACAGCTTTGCAACATTTTTGATTAAAGATTATATTATAAACATTGTCACTTAATTGACTTATGGACAATAGATTATGTTTCAATCCTTCAACTAACAGAACATTAGAAATAGAGGGTAGGTTGCCATTACCTATTGTTCCAGAGCCAATGATCTTGCCCTTCTAGTTCCCTCCAAATTTCACGTCCCCTCCAAATCTATGTTCCAGACTTTGGAACATAGACCTTTCTCCTGTCATGTGTCGTGAGCATCCAGAGTCCAGGTACCATGATTGGTGTCCTGACCTTGCTGCTAAGGACATCTGCAACAGGGATTATTTTGTCTTTAGGTACCCAGATCTTCTTGGGTCCTTTAGGGTTAGTTGCCTTGTAGGTTTGTCTAAACTTTTGTTTTTCAACATAGTTTTTGTTTAGACTTGCCTTAGATCTAAACACATGAGTATTCTTTTCAGAACTCGTGTGTTTAATATCATTTAAATGACCAAATTTAAAATTAGAGTATAAAGGAGTTATCTTAATGATCAAATCATCTACAGGTATTGGTCTTACATCTTTTTCAAGAGAAGAAGATTTAAATCCAATTCCCTTTCTTTTATTCCTACTAACTCCATAGATCATAGAAGCCATCTTGCTTCTATCTATGCTTTTAGTGAGGAACCTCTGAAAGCTAGAGTCATATTTTTCCAAAATATTTTCAGATGACTTAGCTTCAGAGTCAGATTCTTGTTGGGCAATTTCCAAATCATTTTTTATTTTTATATTTATTTCTTTCTGCTCAACAAGTTCTGTTTTCAGATTATCAATCTCAGATTCAAGATTGCTTTTCAGCTTCTTGTTTTTGAGTTTGATATTATTATAGCTTTTTAGAACTTCTGATAACACCTTTATAAGTTCTTCTTTGGTAAGTTTAGACATTACCTCTTCAGCGTCAGAGTCAGAGTCTGACTCAGATTCAGATGATGATTCTTCATTCTGATCTTCTATTCTAGCCATTAATGCCATGTTGGCACACTCTTCTTCTGCTTCAGATTCAGATTCAGATTCATCTGAATCATCCCAAGTTGCCATAAGAACCTTCTTCTTTTTATCAAACTTTCTCTTGGGTTTCTCCTTGAGAAGTTTGGGGCAGTCATTTATGTAATGCCCAGGTTCCTTGCATTCATAGCATGTGACCTCTTTCTTTCCAGATCTTCTGTGTCTAGAAGATTCCTTCCTGTGGTCAGCTTTTCTGAAGTTGTTAAAATTCTTTCCCTTGTGCTTCCAGAGCGTGTTGATTCTTCTGGAAAGCATGGACAGTTCATCTTCTTCTTCAGAAGAAGATTCTTCAGAGCTTTCTTCTTTTACCTGCAAAGCTTTAACAGATTTGTTAGATTTTAAAGCTATGGATTTACCTTTATCTTTCTTCTGGGGTTCATCTTCCTCCAGCTCAATTTCATGGCTTCTCAAAGAACTGATAAGTTCTTCTAAAGAGATCTTGTTCAAATCTTTTGCCATCTTCAATGCGGTCACCATTGGTCTCCATCTGGTGGGAAGACTTCGGATGATCTTCTTGACATGATCTGACGTTGAGTAGCCCTTATCCAGAACTTTCAGACCAGCTGTAAGAATCTGAAATCTAGAAAACATAGTTTCTACATTTTCAGACTCTTCCATTTTAAATGCCTCATACTTCTGTATGAGCGCCAGAGCCTTGGTCTCTTTAACCTGAGAGTTTCCCTCATGAGTCATTTTGAGTGACTCAAACATGTCATGAGCAGTATCTCTGTTAGTAATCTTCTCATACTCAGTATGAGAGATTGCATTAAGCAATATAGTTCTGGCTTTGTGGTGATTCTTGAAATCTCTTTTCTGTACTTCAGTCATTGATTTTCTATCAATCTTTTTGCCATCCTCATCAGTAGGATGTTCATATCCATCAATGACCATATCCCAAAGATTAGCATCATACCCAAGGAAAAAACTTTCTATTCTATCTTTCCAATAGTCAAATTTTTCCCCACCAAACATGGGTGGCTTAGTACTGATCCTATCTCCTTCATATTTGTTGTTGTAAGTTGATGTAGAAGTATTATCCATATTGACAACCAAATAAATATCAAAGTATCTTTCTCACTGGATCTTTAACTGTCACGGTTAAGTGGAGCACACGCAGAACCGGAGCTCTGATGCCAACTGAAGGTGAGAAAATTACTTAGAAGGGGGGGGGGGGGTTGAATAAGTAAGACTAAAAATCACAGATTTGAACACAGATATTTTTATCCTGGTTCGTTGAATACAACTACTCCAGTCCACCCTCTCAAGAGTGATTTGCCTTTCTCTGTCAAGGACTTAATCCACTATTTAATCAAACAGATTACAATAGCAACACCTAAGAACAACTGTTCTTAGTCTTCTCAAGAGCAACTGATCCCAACTGGATCCTCTTAAGGAAAACCTTTTACAAACAATGTAAAACTTATACAAGAGTATGAATGCTTCTAATAAGTTGTTATCACAACTGTGATATTTCTCTTAAGTTAAGAACAAATTTAAGCAAAATAAAATAATAAGAGCTTTGAGAGTTTTGCTTTGATGAGTGATTTTGCTAGAAGTTCGATGCTGAAGAAGATGGAGTGGACTTCTTTATATAGGCACTTAGATCCATGAAGTCTTGATAACGTTGAAGGCTGTGCAGAAAAGCCTGAAGCCTTTTGTCTTTACATTGGAGGCTGTGCTGAAACAAGCCTGATGCCTTTTGTCTTCACTTTGCAGAATCTTTCCTTAGAATGGAATGCACAGATAAAACCTTTTTGTCTGTGTCCTTGTGTCTAGCACAAAAGAGGAAAGAGCTGTTGAGATAAGCCAACGTACATATTTAAATCTTCTTCACAAAGTAAGTTCAGCTTTCAACATTAGAATCTGAATCTTCAGAGTCTCCAGAGTAGAGATCTTCTGGATCTTCAGAGTCTTGGATGTTCTTCAGATTGAGCCGAATCAGAGTATGTGCAGCTTGTGTGCTTGAGCGTGTAAATCTCTCAGAGCAGAGTCTTTTATGCTTTAGAGGCTCCTGCTTCAGAATCTTCAAGACATAGAGATATAACTAAGACACAATATATGTTCTTACAATGCTTACTTTTGTGAAAGTATGTTGTCAAGATGTTTGGTGAGGTTAGGCTTGATATGGTTATGTTGAGTTTATATTCTTTACCACCTAAACCTTTTATTTCATGACTAAATCTTGTTAGTAGCTTAACCATTGACCTATTATGTTTTGAGTTGGACAGTTTGTTGATTGAGTCAGGTGTTGCAACTTGGAGCCCATGGTTGTGGCTGCTAAAACTTGGACTTCATGTTTAACTTTAGTTAGTCATTGTCATTAGGACAGTTTGTGGAGTTTGTTTTTAAAGAGATATCACACTATTGGAACTTGGTGCATTGTTATGCTAAGCATGGAACTCCTTACTGTAGGTTATGTGTGCTTGTTAGAATAAAGTTGTCATTTGGAGCAATTACCTGAATTATTGAGCTGGTGACATTGTCTAAAAAGAACTTGTTTTTTTTCTAAAGGTTTGTTCTGAATTTGTTTTATCTGTTGGTCTAGGTTGAATCTCAAGATACTTGGTTTAGTTAAGTACCATGGCATGTCTGTTATTTCTTCATCATCATTGTTATTAAATGCTTTGGTTCTAAGAGAGCCATTTTAAGTTCATCAACTCATATAAACTGTCAACATGTTGATTTGGATTGCTTCTGTTGAAATGATTCAGGGCTGTTGGAGCCTATACTGATGATCAACATGTGTCTTGTTCATGATTGTTGGTTGCCAAGTCGCTTTGAGGTTTGTTAACCTCTGATGTCAAGTTTCATTTTCAAACTTAAAAAACTATCACCATTTGTGTGTGTGTATTCAGTGACTGTTACAAATGTGGATTGATAAGCAAATGATGTTATGAACTTTTGTTTTAACATTTGGTTAGATATAAAGTTTGTTCTAAACTACTTCCATAAGTTGCAACTGGATGGTCACTTCATGATTCAGTATGGATTGGAGATTTTCTCTTTGAACATAATCATGAGTAGCATATTTGAAACATGTGTATGGCTTTCTTTGATCTTGTTTATATCAGTTTTGATCCATAACTTCCAAAATGCATTTCAAAAGCTACAACTGCATGTTCATGCGAATTTCAAAATATGTGCATTTTCTGAGAAAACCAATGATGCCATCTTGATCCTTGTTAAATTTCACACAAGTTAGGCTTTTAGTTTGTAAAAATTGATGGAGTTTTTAGCTGGTTTGAACCTTCACGCATTTGGCCATGTTTGCTTGTGAACTTTTCCCATAATATTTCACTTTGTTAAGTACTTATATTATTTGGGGTGCATAATACTTGGATGTATCACCATGTCCTAGGTTCGATCAATTGTGGAGATCAACCCTTTTATTTATTTTCATATTTGCCAGGTTATCTTATTTTGTGCCTCTTTTTCCTTCAATGTACATGCGCGCGCCTTGGCCCACTTGGTAGGATTTTGAGTTAGCAATCCAAAGGTGGTGGGTTCAACACCTACCAAGTGCACTTCCTCATTTTTTTAATCACTAAAATGCTTGTTTTTCTTTGAAAATTCAAAATAGCATAACTTTGTCAATTTTTGTCATTTTCAAGTGATTCTTTTTGCAAGTGTCTCTTAATTTTGCCTATTTTTATGTGGTAATCAAAGAACTCAAGAACTTGCATTTTAAAAATACTTCATTCCATGAAAAAGACTTGCATTGTTTAGGGTTTTCACCTTCTTACTTGTCATCTCTCTTTGCCAACTTTAATTTCATTCTCTTTTTGAGTTTTATTTTAAAGATATGAACTTTGGCTTGTTAACATCTTTGTGTACTTGAGTTTCACTTAAGCTCCATACTTGTAAGCATTTATGATTGATTAATTTCTTAGAAACTTGAAAGTTTTCCCCTATGAAGTATTGAACTTCTCTCTCCTTGTTGTGACATTATTTGTGTAGGCATGATGCCTGTAAGTATACACGTCATCTTGTAAGCCCTGTTGAAGCCTCATCTTTGTTAAGATGCATCTTTGTTAAGATCCCCTTCCATCTTTATTAAGATGTACCTCATTCTTTGTCAAGATATGTCTGTGGCTTTCACCCTTTGTGTTTAGTCTTGTAAGAACTTCCCCCTTTCATGATATTATAATATCTTGATACTTGCTTTGGTTGTGACCATCTATCTTGATTGAAATCATTGCCTGATATTGTAATATCTTAAATGCTTGCTTTGGTTGTAACCATTCATCCTGATTGAAATCCTTGCTTATTGTAATATGCTTGATTATTCCTGTTTGTAACCATATCCCTTATATTCATCATGTGTGAATGATTATGCTTTGTTAAGTTTATTTCCCCAAAGTGGTGGAACTCTTTAGTTCTCATCCCAATTGCCTCCTCATTTCCTTTCCAAAGGAAAGTCTCTCTATTGACCATTGGGTCATAGATAGCTCATTAACTCGTAGGTCTGGATAGAACCTTCTCCCCCTTTGGTCTGGATAGAACCAATAGGATTTACATCATAGGTCTGGATAGAACCTTTTCCCTTTTTTAGTCTGGATAGAACCAAATAGGATTTAAATCATAGGTCTGGATAGAACCTTCCTCCCCTTTTGGTCTGGATAGAACCAATAGGATAACCTCATAGGTCTGGATAGAACCTTCCCCCTTTTTGGTCTGGATAGAACCAATAGGATAACTCATAGGTCTGGATAGAACCTTCTCTCCCTTTTGGTCTGGATAGAACCAATAGGACTTAACATCATAGGTCTAGATAGAACCTTCCCCTCTTTTGGTCTGGGAAGAACCAATTGATCCTTATTCTGTAGTTCGTGCCCGAACTACGACCGCTCTGATTTCTCATTGGATAATGAGAATACGTAGGCACAAAATGCGATATCTTAATGAGCAACCTTCCCCCTTCTTCCACCTTTCTGTCTGGATAGAACCAACTGGTCTTATAACATAGTGATAGGTAGAGTTTTGTTAACTCTATGTAAGGATCATGGAAATGATTACTTACTTCCCTTTCTCGAGTGTTCAACATAGATCTAGAGAGTTTGGATAAACTCTACACAGGCATGGATATGTTTGTTCCCATTTGAACCTTGATCATAATCAAGTGTTCTTCAACCCTAGTGAGGTGAACTATGATTGCTCTGATTCTATCCTAGTAAGGATATGTAGGCAAAGGACGCGATGTCTTTGCGAGCAAACTTAGAAACTATCTTTAGGTTTTAACCTTCACCTTTTATCCAATCCCAATCCATAGCAAACATGTAGCAAGTATTAGCATACAAACAAACAAAAGGTTCCTGTAGAGTACTACAGATGTTTAGGATGTGAAATACCTACCCTATGCATAACCAACCCCCGATCCCCGAATTTATTAGCGTTGTTGTTACATCTCGTAAAAGGTTCTTTCTTTCTTTAGACCTTTCCTTTGGATAAATTAAAGTCTGGTTGTGAATTTAAGAATTAAAGATTCAAGTTAATCAATAGCTTGGTATCACGATTCTCACCGCAACAGAAATGGCGACTTTACTAGGGAGACTTAAACTTGAGGGTTTAGCCTATTTTGTTTGATTATATGCTCTATTTGTAAATATTTGCTTAACATGTATATTTGTCAATATATATTTGTTTGTTTGTTGGATATTGGGTGCCTTAAGAGGTGAGATAAATCCTAACCCGAATTTGAGTGACACATGAGATAGGATGGTGATATGATCAATAGTTGGGCTATTGGGAGTAGTTCTAATATGTTTGACATATGATGTAATCGCACTCAGTGGAGACTCTTTGAGATAATTAGTAATGCATGAGTAGTCGTGTATTCACTAATTATTTCAATATGAGTCCATGAAGCTGGGAACTTTTAGTAACACTTTTACCCCACTTAGCCTTTTTAGGACGTAGCATAGAAACAGTTAGGGAGTAGTCCCTCAATAGTTGTCATGTGATGCTACACTCAAATGAGTTTATCTTGAGAATATTGTCGACTCACGTGAGTAGTCGCGTTAGTTGGCAATATCCGAAGGATTTACTATGACTTTGGGAACTTTGTTAGAACCCGTTCGGCAGGTACAAAATATCTCATAGTACAAATCCTTGGGGATGGGTAGACCTTTGACTTCATGCTTTGACCTTGAGCTTAGGAAAGCCTTGTGTGTGCGTATGCATTGTGTTTGTAAATACTTGCTTTGTGTTATGTGTGCATCATCCCATCATATCACCATAAGCATATCATGTCACAACTAGTTTTGTAAAACTTAGTCGATCACTGGTATTCTTAAAAGTTGTAACTTTTCCAATGATTGATGAAATAAGGGTTTTAACCTAGTTAATCTTCTGAGTTTTGTAAAACCAGTTTGCTTTTGCATTACATTTGCATTATGCATTTGCATTTCTCAGCCTTGCATCGCTTTTGATCAGAGATAGAGAGGGGATACCTAGAACATATCCGAGACAAATGGCAATAATGGAGGAACTTTTGAAAGCTCAGGAAATGCTGAAAGAGGACATTAAAATTCTCAAGTGTCAGATGAATTGGGTTCTAGAGACATTGCAGAACATGATGAAAAAGGAGGGTCACTCAGACCACGTGGCGTCTAGAGAAACTAGAGATGAATTATCTCCGATGGTTACTCCAACTCAAGGGCATCCTCGGTATCAACGACCAAATAATCGTCAATCGCGTCAGCACGCCCAACAAAGACCAAGGAAACTAGAGAGTTTGTTTCCAATGTCATACAGTCAGATATTGCCAGACCTAATCCAAGGCGGATTGACAATACCAAAGGAGATGAAGCCGGTGATTCTTCCTTACCCCCTGGCCTTCGATGCCAAAGCCAGATGCGACTATCATAATGGGGCATCGGGGAATTCAACTGAAGACTGTAAAACATTCAAAAACTAGGTTAAAGATTTGCTCGACTCCACATTGATCTCTTTCACGCCTCAAGGTGTTCAAGTCAGCAAAACTTCACCACCTCTCATGTCTCCTCCGCAGCAAGAGCAAGCACTCGAAGAAATTTTGCACAAGTCAGTATCTGATCAAGCGGTTAAATATCAGACGATTACCAGAAAAGACTCTCACCAGTCGGTGTTTGTTCCTCCTCAAGCTTCTCACAGCCGGAGATTGAACAAGAAGGATCATGTCAGGAAAAATAAGGCTTGCGGTAAACCAACTCCAGTACCTTTAAGCAAACTTTACACGCTACTAATTCAGAGCGCACTAGTGACTCCACGATTATCTAATCCTGTGCTAGGACCATGGCATAATGCGAGCCTGAACTATAAATTTCACAAAGGAGCTGAAGGACACAACTTAGATGCATGTATAACATTGGGTTATCTTGTGCAAGAGCTGATCATTGACAAACGCATGATCCTCGAGGAAGACCATCCAAGAGTGGAATATGGATATCATACTGGGACAACAAGGCACCTAGTTGAAGAATGTGAAGGTTTTAAACTAAGACTGCAAGAGTTGCTGAAACCTCAAGAAGATAAATCAAATGATAATGCCGCGATTCTTAAATCCAAAGGCAAAGGACCCGCGAGACCTCTCATAATTCTATATCACAAGGAGCATGTGGTTGTTGAAGGTGTTTCCCCGCATAAGGCCTGAAATTTGAAATTTGTCTTATCAATTTTAATTCCCTAAGGCTGGTAGCTGTAGACTGTTTCAACATTTTGTTGTGTTTTCTTTGCATTTGAATTGCTTGTAAGCTGTTGTTCATTTTGAATTGGCAATATTAATGAAATGGTTGTGCATCTTTTGATTAAGTCCATTCGTTTCACTCTTTCTCTTTCCTTTCATTGTTATGAGATGACGAAAAATGAAAAAATTTCTTTTCTTTACTAAACTGTTGTTTAAAGCAAATATTGGGGAGGATGATGAAAACTATATCCATAACTGTTGTTGACATGCTTTCAATTTAACTTTGCCAATGATGTAAGGCATTGTTTCAATCCCTAAACACTGGATAAATAAGGAAGATAATCCCTCGTTAACCCCTTCGAGCCTAGAAGTAGGAGTTTTCTTTCTTTACAAAAACAGAAACCTTAAATTTCAAACCTGGGGCGGGTAGTTCTCAGTTAACTTGAAGATATGTGCATACAAGACACTTTTCACATAAAAGTGATGCATTCAGGTTTTCCTTCGCACACAAAAAACAAGTGTCGAAGTTCAAAAGACGATGATGGTTTGCCGTAGCCATTAAACTAGGTGGTCACCTCCTTTCTAAAAAGAAAGAGAAGAAGAAAAAAGAAAATTGAAAAGCCCGCTAAGTCAAAACCTATGAAGGAGACTTAGGCAAAAATGGGGCATCCCGTTGACTGTATATTCGAACAAAACAGTTTAGACAAAAGTCAGGGATAACAAAAGGGAGGAATTCTGTAAGAGTTATCACTCTTAAAAATCCTCAATTAGCAAAAAGGTATCAAATACTGTAAGGGAGTCGTGACTACCCTAGATTTGTGAATCATCACTAACTATCATTAGTTCAATTCTTAAGCCTGTAAGAACCTGAACGTATAGTTTGAGTTAACTGAGCGTAGGATTGGAGTTCATCATGGAGAGTGGGTGGGACAAATAGCTTTGAGCCTTTATCATTTGTTTCATGAACCATGAACCGAGCCACGTTACAACCCTTAAAAGACCTGATTGAGGTAAGGTTGTTTTGAAAGCATATTACAGCAAGGTTGGATAACCTGACTCCTAATGATCTTTGATGTTTGTGTGTGTTAATCACTTTATCCATCATTTGTAAATAATTGGATCACTTTCACTTTGATCACTTGATCACTCCGCCGTGTGTGTTTCATCAAAAAATGTTTTCAAAAGATTGCATGAATTTTACATTGAAAATGGCCAATTTTTAATGAACAACATTGCGTGTAAGACGATCCAATGTCAAAGGAATCCCAACAAATGCTGTCAGCTAGGGAATTTGATTTGATAAAGGAAGTTCAGCCTGGGGCAACCAAGTTGAAGGATTTGTTAATCATTTGTTATAACGTTCAGCTAATCAGAGCTGACTAGGTCAAGAACAGTTGAATCTCTCAAATAATAGTTTAGTCTAGGGAAACTATGTTGCAGTTACCAACTAGCAGGGGCAAGTTTGTTCCCCAGTCGTTACTTCCACAGTCTGAAGACTTTGTTGTGCAAGCACCGTTAAGCTGGGGCAATCACGTCGAGATTTGTAAATCTCTCTCTATAAGAGTTTGAAGACATTGAAGCATCTTTATGCTAGTTCTCTTCTTCCCACAGACCATGTAATCTGGGGCAGAAAAATTTGAAGATTGTTTGTCGCAAGAGCCGTTGCTCACTTGAAGAGGATTGTTATAGAGGGGCAGAAGTGTTTTGTTCTCATGATACCTTTTTTGTCAGCTCTCCGATTAAGTTGTTACTTCGGTTGATCTTGCAACTTCCCTTGGTGATTTTTTCCTTCAACAAAGAATTCAAGCTCATGATGGAAATCCGAGTGAAGTCATGATGATACTCTCTCCTAGAGAAGGTTGTAACTTTGAAGTGGAACTGTTGATCTTTATGATCATCCCCGTTGATGTCCAATTTTGGTGAAGCTGGCTGGGTATCCATGTCAACATGTTTATTTCATCTCCTGTTTTGTTTTGTCTGTTTTGTCAGCATATACATAAGCATGGCATAAAGCATATGCATAGCATTCTTGCATTTTTTCTATCTCCGGTTATTACCTGTTCCTGTTTCGCTTTGGTGTTCTTCACCAAGTGACTGTGTGTGTTGTCTCTCTCCAATAGAGTTGTCATCCCTTAAGTATAAAATGTCCATCCTTTCTCAATTCCCCACAGAGTTTAATCCTCGTGGATGATGGTTGCTTCAGTTATCTTATTCCATGATTGGATAAGATGTGTCCCCATTCGAGTTCATTTCTCAATGGTTGGAGTCTTGTTTGACAGTTTCTTTCTAGCTTGGTTCTAGATTGAACTTCGGTCCCTGTCGGTCGCCGAACCTACCTGGACGTGCATTTATTTTGCACTATCTATCAAGAAGAACATTTTGCATTGTCTTACAACAAATAAGTGGCAGTCTCTGTAGAGAAGCTTATTCGTCTTCAACAAATAAGTGGCAGTCTGTTATTCGTCTTCAACAATAAGTGGCAGTCTCTGTAGAGGAGCTTATTCGTCTTTAACAATAAGTGGCAGTCTCTGTAGAGAAGCTTATTCACCTACAGATAAGTGGCAGTCTCGCATGAGAAGCTTATCCTGTTTCATTATATCTAGCAACAAGTGGCCATCTCCCTCAAGAAGCTTGTTTTCAGTACGTTTACTAGATGAGTGGCAGTCTCACAAGAGAAGCTTATTAGTTTATTCGCACCCCCCAGATAAGTGGCAGTCTCTCCTGAGAAGCTTACCAGTTTATTCGTATCCCCAGATAAGTGGCAGTCTCCCATGAGAAGCTTATTTTAAGGACGTTAAAGGCACGGTTGTGACCAACATTGTTTGAAAAATCCAGTGGATACTGGTATAGTTAATTTGGTGGTAACCAATCATATTTCAAGAAAGGCCCATTGGTAATTGGCATTATGAAAATCCATGGATGACAGATACTGACAATTTGGTTGTGTATCATTCCAAACTAAGTCACGACGGTTTGCCTCCAAGCTCAGGTTTCGTACCTTTGGATATGTTTTCCCCCAAGCTCAGGTTTCGTACCTTTAGATATGTTTGCCTCCAAGCTCAGGTTTCGTACCTTTGGATATGTTTGCCTCCAAGCTCAGGTTTCGTACCTTTGGATATGTTTTCCCCCAAGATCAGGTTGTTTACCTGTGGAAGTGTTTGTTTCCATCCCAAGCTCAGGTTTTGTACCTTTGGAGATGTATACTTCGGATTCCGAGTTCAGGAATTTCCAGAGACTCGAATGTTGCATTTGCATGAAATCTTTGATGTATCTTAATGCTTTGAGGATATTTGACTTTTTTTCCTAAGGTTTTGAGGGATATATTTGTACTTCCTATTTGAATAGATGGTCGTCACCAAATCATTTGAAGAGCCCAGTGGTTACTGGTATTGCCTAAATCCATTCGTTATTAATACCGTGAGTTGGTTGTTACCAACTTCCCCAGCCGAATTCTTGTATTTTACCAATGTTATTCAGAATTCCCAATTGTTTGTAACTTTTGGTTTGGTCGTCACCATCATCCCCAGTGAGTCTAGTGGAAACTAGCACCATTTGAAACCGATTGATTGCTCTGGTCGTCACCAATGTTCCCAACGAAGTCGTTGCTTCCCCATTCGAGTCTCGGAGATCTAATGGATACTAGCATCCCTGGTGCGTTTGGTCGTGTTTCTGTTCTTTTCCTGAAGATCCCGTTCGAACTCTTCATTATAGGAAATTCCTCATTTGGTTATCGATAATGAGGTTTGTGTCTCTGATTTCTTTCGTTTCCCCGGTGGAGAATTGCCTTCTTCCCCATCAGTGTGTGTCTCCTTTTCCCCAGTGAAGATTTGTCTTCCCCAGTGAAATTTGCGCCCCCTGTGTGAAAGTTTCCCTTGAACAACATCTTTAGTCATGTTTGAACTATTTTGCTTGCTTTGCCTTGGATCTTTCCCCAGTATGTTGAGTCCCTCGTTAGTGGTTACTCGTCGTATTGCCGTTCTTTTATCTTTACTCGTGTGTCTGCATCTGTCTTGCATTCAAGCATCATAAAGCATCATTTAGATTCATGGTATATTTGCATTTGTCCTTTTGCATATCATCGGATCTAAGGGACAAAATTTTTGGTTTTCTATATTTAAATACCTTTCACTACGATTCTATGAGGATTATCATCTCTCATTGCCATCTAGTGAAAATATTTAAATAGGGGCAACTGTTGCACCCCAAATTTTGACCCTTAGATCCTCATCATTGTTTTTAGACCATATTCATTTGATTATCTAACCTTAACCTATTTCAAGTTGTCTTTGTTAAGATACAGGTGAATTAGGGTTCCGTACAGCCGAGAATCGAGGTTTCGATGATTTAGTCGGTCAATGTATTGGATTGATTGACCATGAAATAAGTCTCCACATAATCTAATATACTCCATTTGATCAAGTATGAATCCAATTTGAGATTGTCACCCAAGGATCAAGAATAGTGTAGTTCAGGATACCCGATTAGGGTTTTCGATCAAGAAAAGTCAGCTGTAGTTTGACTTTTGTTTTAAATGGTGTTCCAATGGTGGGATCATGGTCCATAGAGTTCATATGGCTTAGTAAAGTCTACTCAGGAAGTTTCAAGGCCTCAAAAGACCCGAAACATCAACAGTCGACTCGGTAGTCATCGATCGATCGTTCGGTTGACCGAAAAGTCAACTCTTCAACCATAAGGAATTTGACCTCAAGGTGGGAATCAAAAATGTTCCTAATGACATATTACACGTACCCATGAAGTCTCATGACCATTCGATCAAGGATTGGGGAGTAATCGCAAAAATCGGGAATTAGGGTTTTGAAAGGGGGAACACCATAACTCCCTAACCACACATCCAATTGAATTGGTTCAAAGCTCATTAGAAAGCTCTTGGCAAGTCCTACAAAATTCCCGCAGTGGTCCATGAGCAGAAAATGCATAGATTTGGAGTTGTGGCCAAATTCATTGCAAGAGGGAAAAATAACTTAGAAAAATTCTAAGTTATTGGCCTTTTTAGGCATGTTTTAGGCAACTTTGAGAGGTCTTTTGACCTAGTTTCATTGGGAATCTGAAGCTCATGAAAACATGAAAGTTGTAAAGCTACATGAGGGCTTTCCAGAAAGTTATAGAACTCTCTCATAGCCCTTGGGAGCTGAGAGTTATGAAGCGTGCAAATTGGGCCTGAGCATTAGTTTGACAATTTTTCAAAATTCAACATAAATTGATATTCAACCATATGGTTTATTTCCAACAATAGAGACATATCTGGTATGGAGTTACTATTAGGTTGGAACCTGATGTGGGGGAGAACCAAGGGAAAACCAAAAATCTCACCATAATCCCTTTGATTACTATGTTGAAAAGCAAAAGTAAATTGTGTAAGAAACCTTGGTTTTGCTGCAGCATAGCTATTTTAAGCACATCCAGCTTGAGGATAGTTGTTAGGGAGGGCATTAACTATTGGAATTAACATTAAACCAGCAGACACACTTTTGAAATGTTGAGGTTTCCCACCAATGCAAGCTTGCAATTCAAAAAAAGACAATTCTGCCCCAGCCTTCTTGGCCTATAAAAGGAGGGCTCCTTCCACTCTCCAAACCACACCAGAGCACTCTACAACCCAAGAGAAACTCATTGCTCTTATACGACTTTGAATTTTCTTACAAGTGAAGAAAAACATCCCAAAATACCTCAAAAATCTGCCTTGAGCAAAACAACTTCCAAATTCATTTTCACCCACTCAAAATCACCGCAAACCATCCACACAATCCACAAATGATGTATGGGAGGTGTTCAAGCTTTTAAACCAGCCAAAAACCTAGTATTTCCAAAAGTCAACCCTCAACCTTAGAGAACTTTGACTTTTTGCATAAAGCAAGGGAGTTCTCTGTTCAGGCTTGTTTCAACCCTCATGACACCTCAAACACCTTGGATATAAGGTGTGTCAACTGTCCAAAATATTTAAAAACAACTGCATCATCATTTGGTAGATTTGTCACAAAGATCCATTTGTTGCTTCAAGTGTAAGAAACTTGCTTTTACACCAAGACTTGCTTGTAAGAGGTTGAAGCTGCTTGGACTGTGTATTTGTGGTGTGGAGCAGCTAGTCAAGGCATTCATTCTCAATTAGGCAGCTTGATTGCATTAGAAGTATTCAAGAGGTAAGTGACTTCTAAACTATACTCATTCTTTTTGGTACCATGGTCATGCTTGATGCACTTTAGTTAGATCTGCCTAGGATCATCAAGCCATGTTTTGAGATCAGCTTGTGTTTATTTGTACAAACTTGCAACTGTCATGTAGAGTAGGTGCTAGATTTGTATGTTTGTTCTGCGATTTGAGAAAATATGTTGTTTTTATCTAGGTGTGAGTTATTACCTATGTCTAGATTCATTTTCAGTTCATGACATTTGTAGGACCTCTACACCATGTGAGATGTTAGATAATGTGTTAAGACATTTGAATTGCTTGTTTTGTTTCAGATGTGCAAGTTGCTAGTTTCTGTTTAAATCTACTTTGTTTTGATTTGAAAGATTTATGTGTATGCATTTGCTTTTATAGAAATATGATTGAATGATGTATTGGTTTCTGTCCCAACTTTCTTGAGGTTTCTCAGCCCAGATTCATTACCACAACTTCAAAACCACAAGTCATTTTGCACTACAGTTTGAATTAGAGGTCCATTGGTGTTAAGATCATGATGTGGTTGAGACTCACTTACATGCCTGATGTTTATTTGAATCATGATGTGTTGTTTAGTTGATTCTACTACCAGCTGCCATGTTTGTTTGCATTTGCCACTGTTAGGGGTTGTGTTAAGTTTGAACCTGTCAAGATGCTTAGAGTTGTCAACTCTTTATGTCAGTTTTCCTTGGCATTATGCTATCAGTTTTGTTAGTATTACTTAGTGCTATTTTAATGTCCTTAAGTTATGAATTTAGGCTGTTAAGTTTTAATTGGATGGTTTAAGTTGGATTTTGATATTCAGGTTATGTTCATTGCTGTCAATGTTTGTGCTTGAGAACTGAGTTTGTTAACTCAAGTGTAATTTCTGCCAGGTTATTAGATGTTTAGGCCTGCTGTTGGAGTTTTGTTCTATTATGTCAAGCATGTTTATGCTTAGGGTGGTTGACTCTTCTTGTTAGTCTGCATCCCTTATTAGACTTGACATTGTAATGTCAATTTCATAATTCTGTCCAACTGTCTTTTGAGCAAGGTTTTGTTGTTGCTTCTGTTTTACAAGAAACAAAGGATTGTTTGATCTACATTGTTAAAAAGTGTTTGCTTGCTTTTGCAAAGGTGTGGATGTTGTATTACCATGAGGGTAGGGTGTGCATATGCTTACTTTTGTGAAAGTATGTTGTCAAGATGTTTGGTGAGGTTAGGCTTGATATGGTTATGTTGAGTTTATATTCTTTACCACTAAAACCTTTTCTTTCATGACTAAAACTTGTTAGTAGCTTAACCATTGACCTATTATGTTTTGAGTTGGACAGTTTGTTGATTGAGTCAGGTGTTGCAACTTGGAGCCCATGGTTGTGGCTGCTAAAACTTGGACTTCATGTTTAACTTTAGTTAGTCATTGTCATTAGGACAGTTTGTGGAGTTTGTTTTTAAAGAGGTATGACACTATTGAAATTTTATGCATTGTTATGCTAAGCATGGAACTCCTTACTGTAAGTTATGTGTGCTTGTTAGAATAAAGTTGTCATTTGGAGCAATTACCTGAATTATTGAGCTGGTGACATTGTCTAAAAAGAAGTTTTTTTTATAAAGGTCTGTTCTGAATTTGTTTTATCTGTTGGTCTAGGTTGAATCTCAAGATACTTGGTTTAGTTAAGTACCATGGCATGTCTATTATTTCTTCATCAGCATTGTTATAAAATGCTTTAGTTCTGAGAGAGCCCTTTTAAGTTCATCAACTCATATAAACTGTCAACATGTTGATTTGGATTGCTTATGTTTAAATGATTCAGGGTTGTTGGAGCCTATACTGATGATCAACATGTGTCTTGTTCATGATTGTTGGTTGCCAAGTCGCTTTGAGGTTTGTTAACCTCTGATGTCAAGTTTCGTTTTCAAACTTAAAAAACTATCACCATTTGTGTGTGTGTATTTAGTGACTGTTACAAATGTGGATTGATAAGTAAATGATGTTATGAACTGTTGTTTTAACATTTGGTTAGATATAAAGTTTGTTCTAAACTACTTCCATAAGTTGCAACTGGATGGTCACTTCATGATTCAGTATGGATTGGAGATTTTCTCTTTGAACATAATCATGAGTAGCATATTTGAAACATGTGTATGGCTTTCTTTGATCTTGTTTATATCAGTTTTGATTCATAACTTCCAAAATGCATTTCAAAAGCTACAACTGCATGTTCATGCGAATTTCAAAATATGTGCATTTTCTGAGAAAACCAATGATTCCATCTTGATCCTTGTTAAATTTCACACAAGTTAGGCTTTTAGTTTGTAAAAATTGATGGAGTTTTGAGCTGGTTTGAACCTTCACGCATTTGGCCATGTTTGCTTGTGAACTTTGCCCAGAATATTTCACTTTGTTAAGTAATTAAATTATTTGGGGTGGCATAATACCTGGATGTATCGCCACCCCAGTGGTTAAACCCTCACTCTCAAGCGCCTTTCAATCACCATGTCCTAGGTTCGATCCATTGTGGAGATCAACCCTTTTATTTATTTTCATATTTGCCATGTTTTCTTAATTTGTGTCTCTTTTTCCTCCAAGCGCGCCTTGGCCCACTTGGTAGTATTTTGAGTTAGCAATCCAAAGGTGGTGGGTTCAACACCTACCAAGTGCACTTCCTCATTTTTTTTAATCACTAAAATGCTTGTTTTTCTTTGAAAATTCAAAATAGCAAAACTTTGTCAATTTTTGTCATTTTCAAGTGATTCTTTTTGCAAGTGTCTCTTAATTTTGCCTATTTTTATGTGGTAATCAAAGAACTCAAGAACTTGCATTTTCAAAATACTTTATGCCATGAAAAAGACTTACATTGTTTAGGGTTTTCACCTTCTTACTTGTCATCTCTCTTTGCCAACTTTAATTTCATTCTCTTTTTGAGTTTTATTTTAAAGATATGAACTTTGGCTTGTTAACATCTTTGTGTACTTGAGTTTGACTTAAGCTCCGTACTTGTAAGCATTTATGATTGATTAATTTCTTAAAAACTTGAAAGTTTTCCCCTATGAAGTATTGAACTTCTCTCTCCTTGTTGTGACATTATTTGTGTAGGCATGATGCCTGTAAGTATACACGTCATATTGTAAGCCCTGTTGAAGCCTCATCTTTGTTAAGATGCATCTTTGTTAAGATCCCCTTCCATCTTTATTAAGATGTACCCCATTCTTTGTCAAGATATGTTTGTGGTTTTCACCCTTTGTGTTTAGTCTTGTAAGAACTTCCCCCTTTCATGTTATTATAATATCTTGATACTTGCTTTGGTTGTGACCAACTATCTTGATTGAAATCATTGCCTGATATTGTAATATCTTAAATGCTTGCTTTGGTTGTAACCATTCATCCTGATTGAAATCCTTGCTTATTGTAATATGCTTGATTATTCCTGTTTGTAACCATATCCCTTATATTCATCATGTGTGAATGATTATGCTTTGTTAAGTTTATTTCCCCAAAGTGATGGAACTTTTTAGTTCTCATCCCAGTTGCCTCCTCTTTTCCCTTCCAAAGGAAAGTCTCTCTATTGACCATTGGGTCATAGATAGCTCATTAACTCGTAGGTCTGGATAGAACCTTCTCCCCTTTTCGTCTAGATATAACCAATAGGATTTACATCGTAGGTCTGGATAGAACCTTTTCCCTTTTTTGGTCTGGATAGAACCAAATAGGATTTAAATCATAGGTCTGGATAAAACCTTCCTCCCCTTTTGGTCTGGATAGAACCAATAGGATAACCTCATAGGTTTGGATAGAACCTTCCCCCTTTTTGGTCTGGAGAACCAATAGGATAAATCATAGGTCTGGATAGAACCTTCTCTCCCTTTTTGTCTAGATAGAACCAATAGGACTTAACATCATAGGTCTGGATAGAACCTTCCCCTCTTTTGGTCTGGGAATAACCAATTGATCCTTATTCTATAGTTCGTGCCCGAACTACGACCGCTCTGATTTTTCATTGGATAATGAGAATACGTAGGCACAAGATGCGATATCTTGACGAGCAACCTTCTCCCTTCTTCCACCTTTTGGTCTGGATAGAACCAACTGGTCTTATAACGTAGAGATAGGTAGAGTTTTGTTAACTCTATGTAAGGATCATGGAAATGATTACTTACTTCCCTTTCTTGAGTGTTCAACATAGATCTAGAGAGTTTGGATAAACTCTACACAGGCATGGATATGTTTGTTCCTCTTTGAACCTTGATCATAATCAAGTGTTCTTCAACCCTAGTAAGGTGAACTACGATTGCTCTGATTCTATACTAGTAAGGATACGTAGGCAGAGGACGCGATGTCTTTGCGAGCAAACTTAGAAACTATCTTTAGGTTTTAACCTTCACATTTTATCCCATCCCTATCCATAGCAAACATGTAGCAAGTATTAGCATACAAACAAACAAAAGGTTCCTGTAGAGTACTACAAATGTTTAGGATGTGAAATACCTACCCTATGCATAACCAACCCCCGATCCCCGAATCTCTCAGAGTTGTTGTTACATCGCGCAAAAGGTTCTTTCTTTCTTTAGACCTTTCCTTTGGATAAATTAAAGTCCGGTTGTGAATTTAAGAATTAAAGATTCAAGTTAATCAATAGCTTGGTATCACGATTCTCACCGCAACATAAAGCACATAAGTGTTTTATGATTGGATATTCTGAACGCTCTAAAGGCTACAGAGTATACAATACTGAGACACAGATTGTGGAGGAATCAATTCATGTCAGATTTGATGATAAGCTTGGCAATTAAAAGCCAAAGCAGTTTGAAATTTTTGCAGATAGAGAAGTCCTTCTCACAGACTCTGAAGAATCAGAGGCAGATAGAGTTAAAGCAAAAGAACCAGAAGATACTTCAGATGCTACTCCCTTAGCTGCTCAGCTGGACAATTTAACCATTTCTGAAGAAACCCCTTTGAAAGGATCCTCCAGAATCAAAGCTTCTCACCCAGAGGAAATGATTATTGGAAAGAAGGATGATTCAATCAAAACAAGATCCTTTCTAAAATCAGCTGGAACATCATTGTTTGGTTTAGTATCACTTATTGAACCTACCTCTGTGGATGAAGCTCTGAAAGACAATGATTAGATACTTGCTATGATGTTTGGGATCTGGTTCCAAGACCAAAAGGATTTAATATCATTGGAACGAAATGGGTTTACAGAAACAAGCTGAATGAGCAAGGAGAAGTCACTAGAAACAAAGCTAGACTGGTTGCTCAAGGCTACAACCAGCAAGAAGGTATAGATTACACAGAGACCTATGCTCCTTGTCGCTTCTGCGAAAATAAGGTGCCGGAAAAACAGAAGAGTCGCCACCTTTCGTTATTTATCCCTCGGAACAGGAAAGGAAACGATCGGAAAAACCTGACGAAAAGGTATAAGACAAGGTCATCGCAACCGTTGTCTGGGTTCGGGAGTCGGTTACGCAAGGGGAAGGTATTAGCACCCCTCACGTCCATCGTACTCGATGGGATCCATGCTTGTTGTGTTTACTGGACGGGTTGGTTTTATCTATCTACCTATCAAGGCTGGTCTAAACAGAAAAGAAAATGACTCGGCAATGCGTCGCACTTTATGCCTACGTATTCTCATCAGAGAATGGGAAATCAGAGTCAATGTAGTTCGGCTAAATACGGGTAAGCGGGGGAAGGTGGATCGCCAATACGTCAGTATTGTGCCTACGTACTCTCAACAGGCTTGAGGGATTAGAGCTTACGTAGTTCGGGATAATACGGATTACGGGAATTCAGATTCATTTGTTTTATCAAGTAGGGTTAACAAATAGTTCCAGTAGTTGGATGTACGCAGCTCGACCCTTGGAGACTTAGGCGTTACCGTTTGCGGTAGAACTGGGAGTTAACGACACTCTTTTCTTCAGAAAAGCTTCCTTTGAATTATGGGCCCACGGGGCAAAAAGGTTTGAAGTTTGTTTTCTGTCTTTTATGGAAGAACTGTTTTTTATGGTTGTTTGCAACTAGTATCGCACTAGAGGCTATGACCCGAGAGTGAATGCGTCGCATGTCACCCAAAGGGTGCCATACTAGACATCCAGACTGTTGAAAAGAAACTCTTCAACAATCCTTTCTCAGATAGCTTAAGGCTCGTAACGTACGACGTCAGTTAACCTTTATTACTGTATTTTAATTTGTTTTGAGATGAGAAGAGAGGGGGACAACTACGGGGAGACTATCAAGTACTACTGTTGTCATGCCAAGGATTCATCCTATGGTTGAGGTTTGAAACAGGGAACTCCTAGAAGTTATCATGCATAGGTTTTAACCTAAAGTTCTAATCATCACTTCCTTATCAAAGGAAGTGAGATTTCTAGGGGATCATATCAATGATAAACAGAAACAGATAAAGCATCAGCTAGACAGTAAACAGTAAACGACTGTAAAATGCATGCAATGCAAGTGAGGGAGGAAATGTGTGTGGGGCATCAGCCTCCACAAGCTCATCTAAACCTCAATCCAGATATGAATAACTTCAATCATACAGAAAATAACATGCTATCAAGCAAAATAATGAGTAACTGCAATCATACAGAGGAAATGACATGCTATCAAGCAAACACAAACCACATAGGCAAGGGAGCTGAGCTCTACCGAATACCCGCAAGCAATGCCATACAGTAAAAATACAAGCAGAGGGAGCAACTCAACCTCTAGTGCAATCATGCTCCTAGCTTAAATCAGTCTAAACATGAACTTATTCTAATGCATCAAGCAAGTCAAACAAGGCACATCAGTACAGAAAAGAAAACAGACAAGAAAAGAAAGCAGATCAACCACTCCCACAACTAAACCAACTTTGACAGCACCACCTTTCAAGGCTTTCATCTTCAGTAGCAAGTATCAACTTGCTTCTTCAAGCTTTCAATACATCATTCATAAGTATCAACTTATTCTTTCTTCTTCAAGCTTCAGCTCTTCAGTAAATCCCACCTTCATGCTTCACTCCTAACTGCAAGTATCAACTTGATTCCTTCAGGCTCTCAATGTATCAACATAACTGTCAACTTATCCTTCTTTCCTCAAGCCTCAGCTCTTCACTCAATCTCAATTGGATCTTCTTCACAAGTATCAACTTGGTCTTCAAGCTTCAGCTCTCCTTTCTTTACCAACATCAACTTGGCCCTCTTCATCTACAAGCTTCAGCTTCAAAAGGTAATCTCCAAACACAAAGAAGTATCAACTTCATCCTTCAATCTTCTTCAAGCAAGGGACTCCATCCTCTAACAAGGGAGAAATATTCATCTAACAAGAGCAAAGTTGGGATGACTGGTAGCAGAGTGAAGACCAAAGGTCACCACTGAGCATCCCATCATCATAGATAGGGACCCTCAAAGGTTCTACCAATGTGCAAAGAGCCACACATCCTACCAAAGGAGGGATGAGGCCTTTACAAGGGGACCTTACATCATAGGGAATAATGGAAGTGATCAACATCATCCATGTTTATGAAGGAAGAGAACTATCTAGAAGTTCTGCCTACAAAACCCTAATCTTAACCTAATCAAAACTACACCACAAGAAGGGAAGATCTTCACATCCAAGCCTCTTCAAGCAACCCAATGCACCTTCAACTTGCCTTCATCATCATCCAAGAGCAAGAGAAACAAAACCCTAATCTAAGGGAACTAAAGATGTTAATCTAGTTGAATTAGTGCCTCAGAATCATCTAAAACTAGCACTTAAACTAAAATCAAGCAAAAATAGTAAACTATATTATAAATTTCTACAAAAATTCCTAAGGGATCCTAATTCAATTAAGATTGCCTCATACAAAAACCAGGGACTAAATCATCTATTAAATCCTAAAATTAGGTCCTAAATCCAAACGTATCAACCATAAACCCTAAAAATGGAGCTTTTAAAGGTTTCAACCTAAACTACCACTTATGCTCATCACAAAAATGTGAGAAAAATATATGGGGATCATGCATATCTATGCTAGCCACATACAAAAAATCAGGGCAAGAATCATCACCCATTAATCACACAAAATTCCACAACATCAAGCATCAAGCATGACTATTTTAATATCAATTAAAATGTGAAAATTCCCATAAAATCATAAAATGCATGAAATAAAAATATTTTTTATCTGAAAAATACTAGACCCTATCATGAATCTAATGCAAAAAGAATGGGGTCAATTGAATCATTTTTCCATTTTTTATGATTTTAACAAGAACCATGAATAAAATGAAAAAATAAAGAAAATCAAAATAAAATGGCAAACCCACGGTGCAGATAGCAATGAAAATCAGTTCATTTTAACATACTGGGCCATAAAGGGGGTGGGGATAACAACTTGAACCTAAGCCCAACACCACCTAGTAAGTGAAACGCATCGTTTCACTTACTCAGACTCTCTCATGAATCCAAATTAATCCTGGCCGTGGAATACATTGCTCAGTCAAAGTCTTCATGCCAATCCAACGGTGTCCCATTCATCTTCTTCATTTGAACCAAAAATGGAGGGAGAAACGACATGGATGCAGGGTGAAGAACACTCATCTTTTCCAACTCGGGTTCCATCAAATCTTCACTAAAAATCAAACTCTAAAACCCTAATCCACTCAGAATCTCTCCCTGAATCTAACCCTGCCAATCATTCTTATTGAATCATCACCATTCTCAAAACACGATCAAAAGCTCAGAAACTGACCAAGATCCAATCATCACCATTCTCCAAATTAAAGTGTCTAACATCATCACCATGTTATCCAGAGTTGATTCCACCATCTAGCTAGGGTTAACTCTCAAGAACCACCAAGATATGATCAAGAACAGAAATTTGGTCACTCCAATAATTGTCACCAAACCTCACCAAATGCTACCAGAAAGCTCCACATACTAACCTACAATCATTCTAACCTAACAAATCGTGCTAATTCTACCTAATTTATGCTGGAGGAAGAAGTTTACATACCTGTCAATTCTTGATGAACAGATGCACAAAATCTTCAAATCAAGCTCTCAAACCTTCCAGACACGATCAATGGATCATTTCCTTGCTTCTGTATGCACAAGAACTGGTTGAAACCTCTTGGAACTTAAAACCCAATAGTGAGTTGCAGGTTGAAAAATCCAAATGCTAACACTCAAATCCTCAATGCTTTTGCTATGATTTCACTCTGGGATCATTCAACAATGCAAATGGAAGCTGTTGGGATCAAGAGAATGGATTGAAATGAACTCAATTGGAGTAACCGAATTCAGTTGCAAAATGGAAATTTCAAATCTCACTCTCTCTTTTTCCTCTCAATTCTCACCAAAAATGATCTGAACCACTTCTATTCAATATATAGAGTGTGTATGGATGATCTAGAAAGCTCTAGATCCTTCCAAGGAGAAATTCAATCTCTCATGACATGAGAAGTTCACTTATATGCCATGGTGTGCATAATCCTGTTAACAGCTTGAAATCAATCCCATTCCCTTCCAATTTCTCCCCTAGTGACATTTTGGAAGTGTTTGGCTTGCAAGGGACCTTGATTATGCCTTGCATTTTGGTTTTGCAAATGTTACTTAAGATGTAAGTAACTACTTTTCAAAGCAAGTCCACAAATTAGACATCAATTCAAAAATGTGGCTAAACCAATGTTCTTAAAATGCTTTTTAGAGTCAAAATGACCTATTACATGCCTTGGTTTGGATGTGTAGATCAAAAGTATCAATTTCCAACTTTGGTTCATTTAACTTGTACCCTCATTTTAGGTAATTTTTTCAACTTTGAGCTACAAGAAAATCCAACATCTCATGACCTATTGACTAGCCTTAAAACATCATTTTGAACAAGTTTGATGTTGAACATTTTCTCATTTGAAGCTTGGAAATAGGAGTTATGGCCTTATGGTTGAAATGACCTATAATCTCCAAATGACCAAAATGCCCTTAACTTGTCAAAGCCATAACTTGAGTTATACAAATCCTATCAAGGACTTCTAGTACTCTCTAGAAAGCTAAGAGGATAAGGAACAACATTCATGTTGACCAAAAGTTCATAGGAATCATCCTTCTAGGGCAAATATTTCATGTAAGTTGGGTAACTTTCAAGCCCCCAAATTCACATACCTCAAATGACCTGTAACTTGTCAAAGTCATAACTTGAGTTATACAAATCCTATCAAGGACTTATAGCACTCAAATTAAAGCTAAGATCATGCTCTACAACATTCATGTTGGGGGCAAGATGAGATGACAATCACATCTTGAACTAAACTGCCTTGAAGATAGGGGTCAAACTAGGGGATTTTACACTGTCAAGCCTTAGAAACCCTAGCTTGAAACTTCTCAAACCCTTCAATCATGATGAGTTGACCTTGGAATCATCCTTATAACATCTCAATGTATCCATCCATGATCACATGGTTTTTGAATTAGGTCTCAACCTTGCCCAAATCATCAGTTGACTTAGGGTTGACCCAGTCAAACCCTAATTGCACCACTCATGGCTGAAGCCTTCTTAATCTTGCACAATGACCTGTCTAGGCCTCAAAATGATCTTAAACACTTCTCATGAGCTCTCTCAAGACCTCAAGTCTAACTTCATGGCTTCAGAATCATCTGATGACCTCCCACAACTCTCAAGTTAGAAGACACACCCTCTTGGCTTCAATCACTCTCTCTGAGGATCTTTTAACTTCTCTGACAAGGATATCAACCCTTGAACACCTGAATAAGCCTCCCAGCTAGCTTCAAAGTCTTGTGTAGCCCTTTATTGGTAATCGTACCTCTTGATCTCCTGCATACATGTCAATGAAATGCAAATGATAATGCTAATGTGCATGAAATGAAACATAAGCTAGGTAAAGAGATGTTAGGCAAATTTTGGGGTGCAACAGCTGCCCCTATTCAAACGGCTTGGACCTGACTGGGTGAGAAGCAAACGGCTCTCAAACAATCAAGGTGAAAGACGGTTGAATACCAACAAACCCGGAAATTTGCCAACTACACAAGTATACGGTACTCTGATGGGAACAAATCTTTGAAAACTGAAATATTAGCTGCACGGCAACTAGCTGGGGGATTGGTCACACGGTAACCGGTAATACATGGTCGATCATGCCGTCAGGCATCAGGATTCTTCGGGACTCATCAGGTCAACAATCAAGTTAATCATGCCATCTGGCATTCAAAGAAATTTGGGCGTCAGCCGAACTTTATTACTAAGTTGGGGATAGAATTCTTGGTCAATCATGAACCAATTGGGGATATCCAAACTTTTGCCATCAGGCACTCCGCATCAGCTGAGAGAACTGCTTCGTTAATACAGTTGGATTTCAATCATAAAGTCTTCGAGGGAAGTTTCAACTTCTCCGTTCAGAAACCTGCTGGGGATGACATATCTCCGCTGGGGATTCTGGAGAACTATCAAGTAACTCTGCTTCGGGGTCCAGAAATCATTCTGGGTGAATCAACTCTGCCGAGGACTTCAAGAATCATCTTGGACAAATAACTCCACCAGAGACTTCAAGAATCGTCCTGAACCCATAACTCTGCTGGAGATTTCAGGAATCATCCTGATCAAATACTCTGTCGGGGACTCTAAGCGTCAACTTGAGCAACTAACTCTTACGACTTCACTGGGGATTTTAAGAATCATCTTAAGCAAACCACTTCGTTGGGGAATTCAAGGATCATCTTGAACCACACCACTCTTCGGGGATTTCAGGAATCATCCTGAGCAGACACCCTGTCGGGGAACACCTGCAAAACAAGAATGGTAACGACCTAGCTCATGTTTCATATGCACATGATCGGCAATGGCGCAATGCTTCATACGGTGGAAATGCTACGCGTTTAGGATAAATGCTATGCAATCATGCAAAATACTATGACCCCATCAGCAAAATAAATGCTGAAGGGAAAATCCTCCTGTCAAGGAGAAGAACCACTTTGGTGGAGAGGAGGAATCATCCTGCCGAGGAAAAGAAGTCACACCAATCTCAATTGGACTCCGCCTGGGGAAATGATCTTCAGTTGACTGCTGCAGGGGAATAGAGCTCTACGAGAACCTGGACCTGCTCATCTAGGTATTCAAACCATAAACTGCTGAGGAAAACGATATCAATCGCAGAAATAAATTGCACGGCCTTCGGGGCTAAAACTTTCCTGGAGATAACGGCTCTAGTGGGGAAATACAGCATCAACTATTCAACACTCTATTGGGGAAAACCAATCATGGCCCAAACGGCTTCCAAGGACTCGACTCTCTTGGGGATTTGCATACTCGGCTGGGGAAGAAGGAATCATCCTGCTTGCTGGGGAGAGTGCAACTCTATGGGGGATCTCAATTCCGCTGGAGACTTCAGTCTGCCTTATCGATTGCTGCACACTTCAGTATTTGACTCAGCGGGGGAGATGACGACCCTTCGGGATGCATCTGATTGGGGAGAGAATCTTCTCTGCCTGGGGAGATATATCAATGCTTTACGATCTCACATTCAGACTCTGTGGGGAGAGGCTGCTGAACTTTGCTGGAGAAGAAGGAATCATCCGGCCTGGGGACGCATATGGCGTACTGCCTAGAGTATGCCATACCTGCGACAATACAAACAAACAGACAAGATACCCTTCTCAAAGGGACCTATCAAGGTTATCATCTTGTGACAATGTTCAAGTAATTCATTGTTTCAACAATCAGTGGCCTAGGCCAGTAAGTTTATGTATGCGCATTTTATCACAAACATCGACGTTCTTTTTCGCAAACAAAACAGGTAAATGCTAAACAGACAAACATAATTGCTGAATAGTATACATTTTATTGATAACGAACCCCTGAATGGGCAAAAATGTTTTACAACAGATGCAAGCTCCTGGAATGAGGAAGCTGCGCAAATATAAAAACATAAATATACATCAGTATATACAAATGTCGGCAACGAGGCGTAGACGAACACCATGAGTTGATCCCTCTATGACCCACTCGACTTTGATACTTCTCCGACGCTTCAGCTTCAGAAGAGATTGATTCAGATAAACGACCCTCAGGTCTTCCAAACCACTAAACAATGAGAGTCCACACGCGGAACGCAGTCATTTGCTTTTTCAAATCCCTAACTTTTACCTGAATCGCCCTTCCGGGTTTTCGATTCACCGGGATACCCTTTCTTGCCAAAGTCGCCCTTCCGGGTTTTCGACTTTGCGGGTGTACATTCTTTTCTTTTATATCCCTAATTTTTGCCCGAACCTTTTTCCTTTTTTATGGTTCGCCGGGATGCCCCATTTTTGCCTGGATATTCTTTTTCTTTCCAGCGGGTCGTTTTTTAAGCAAAGTATTTTTTAACTGCGTCCGCGTTCACCGGGGATGCAAAATCTTCACCATCCATCGTGGATAACAACAAAGCTCCTCCCGAGAAGACCTTGCTGACGACGTACGGACCTTTGTAATTGGGAGTCCACTTGCCCCGGTGATCGGAGTGTGGAGGAAGAATCCTCTTCAGGACGAGATCACCCGTCTGAAAGCTTCTAGGACGCACCTGTTGCACCCCAAAATTTGCCCTCACAATACAAGACTTTGTGTTCCAAGAAGGTTCACAAGGTTCACAAAATTCACAATTGGTCAGAAGAGTTGACAATTCCCTCAGACAATGCACCTCCTAAGCAGTGCATCCAAAACTAGGGTTTTGACTTTAATCAGGCTAAATGGACTTCCAAGACTTCAAGTGAGCTTCATAACATCTTATATGTGTATAAGAACCCCCATGTCAAGTTTCAAGACTTTTCTCAAAAGTTTGCTCAGTCAGATGATCAGATAAGTCAAAAGCCGTCAATGCAGTTAAAAGGTCAAACTGAGGTCAACTGTGGTCAAACCAAAGTCAAACTTCATGATTTTTTTTTTTTGCCAACATCAAAGAGAGGTTGGGTGAGAAATATTATCATAATAACTGTAATACCCCAAATTTTGCCCTAAGATTTGTCGTCGCATTTCATTGCATTTAATCAATTACTAACAAATTTGTGTAGTCGTTTGACTTTTTGCAGGTAAATATCATATGGCATGCATTTTTTTTTCTAAAAAGTAAAAATAGCACAATTGGCAGGAGGACATGTGTAAGGAGTTATGAGTGTGAGAGGTTGAGAGTTCGAATCTCACCTTTGTCACTTTTTTTTTTGTTTTTTATTATTTTTACTCTAAATTTTTCTATCTTTCATTAAAAAATAACAAAAATAGTTTTTTATTATTATTTAATTATTATTTTCGTATTTTAATTAAATCATTTTTTAAAATATTATTTTTTTCACTTTTTTCTAAATTATTCATAAAAATATCCAAAAAATCATAAAATAAAAAATATTGAAAAAAATTTTGTTCTTTTTATAATATTTTTTATTTTAGGAATCAATAGGATTATTAGTTTTTATTTTAAGTTTATTTTAATTATTTTAAATTATTTAAATTTTATTTTTTCTTAACTAATTATTTAGTTTGGGCTTTAAAATGGGCTTTAGGGACATTATTGACAATTTGGTGTTAACCCTAATTTGTTCCCTATATATACATGTGTTGCCTTGTTGGAAAAAAGGGGAGAGAATGAAAAAAACCTAAGAGGAGTGAGTGCCGTTTGCCGTTATTTAGTTTTCTTCTTCATCCATTACTATTGTTTCTTTTTCTTCATCGTTTACCGTTATTTTTTTTCCTTCATCTATTACTGTTGTTTCTTTTTCTTCATCTTTTACCGTTATTTCTTTTTCTTCATCTATTACCGTTATTTCTTTTTCTTTATCTATTACCGTTACGTTTATATATATATAATTTTTAAATTGTTAGAGTTTATATATATAAGATTTTTGATCGAATTATGTCGATACGATGTTTGCACATTTGTGTGCATGACGCGTGACATTTGTGTTAGTTCGATCTGGTTGCGATGATCGCATTTTTGTGTGAGCAATAATACTATTTTTTGCTTAATTTCTTTTTCTTTGCGATAAATTTTGTTTCGTCCGATTTAGATCTGGTTGCGATGAGCGCATTTCTGCGTTAGCAACATTGTTGGGTTATTTGGCACATTTAAAATTCATTATTGCTTTATTATTATTATTATTATTATTATTATTATTATTATTATTATTATTATTATCATTATTTATTATTATTATCATTATTATCATTATTATTACCATTATTATTATTATTGTTATCATTAATTTATTAAAATTTGTTATAATATAAAAATCTGTTTTTTAAAATAAATAACATTAACATCTTTTCCAAATTAATATGAAAACCTATTATTTTTAAGAAAAAACTTTTTTTTAGATAAATTTAAAATAATAACTAAAATCTTTTTTTTAAAATAATAACTAGAACCGTTATTTATTTTATTTTATTATTGTTCAATTCAAATTTCATTATCATATTGTATCTGCTCCTCTCATGTAACCTCGCGAACTTAACAATCGCTCTTTAAATTCTGCCTTTAAATTTCTGCTTGCATGGTTTAAATTATGACATTATCTCTCTGTTTGCATGATTCAATTATCTCACGCGATTACTATTATTTCTGTCACATTGCACACATCCGAAGGTTAGGTCTAACTGTTTGGCCGCCGCGCCAATAGTCCGTAAAACTTCACACATTCAATTTCAAATCCTCAAAACTACAAACTACAAACCCTAATTTTCACAAATGCCTCGCCGCAGGCAAAATTACAATTTTACCCTTAGCATTAGGTCAAAGAGCCGCCGCGCTCATTTTAGGGTTTTCCGCCGTGGAATCCCTAATTTAACCCTAATTACAACTTAACATTTCAACGTAGAGATTTGGAGTTTCTACACTCCACGTAAGCGTGTCCTTAAGATGCGTTTATTCCCCTTGAGACCTTGACCACAGTCAAGAAGTTTCTAACCTCCCTATTGAGGGGAACTACGATTACTCTGATTCCACTCCCGTAAGGATACGTAGGCACAAGATGCGATGTCTTGCCGAGTAAACTTAGAATTAACCCCCTTTATTATTTATTATTGCTTATTTATATTTTATTTATCTTTGCTATTTAATTATTTTGCTTATTATTTTGTAATTGTTTCTTGGATGTAAAGTTGTTTAATTATTTAATTATTATTATGGTTAGTAATTAGGGTGTGTAACAACATGTATGTAATATTAAAATAAATTTAGATCACTTTTAAATAAAGATAATTAAAATAAACACGTCACACACGTAAGTCGATTTTAATCGCCGTCTCACTTCCTAAGGATATCCCTCAAGTTGCCTACGAATAATGGTTAAGTGGGGTGTATAAAGCAAGTCCCTCAAATAGAAAAATCATCAAAGTCCCTTATGGTTGCCTTTACGAATCGAGTCCCTTTCGAAAAATGATGATGGTCCCTTATATGTGCTTATTACATCCCACAATGGCCTTCAAAGTCAAATTGTCCCTCACATGTCCCTTAACATCCAAAGTAAGGACTACCTACTCCATTATAGTAGGGATAGTCTTACTAAAGGAAAGAATAAAGAATAAGAAAGACCTTTAAACATTAGGGTAGGTTACTCCTAGGTGCTTGCTCACTTCAAAACTTTTTCACACTTAAACAAATTTCCAACAAAATTTTCAAACAAGTTTTTTTCACATCCATACACGGATTATTATTAAACTATTCTGAAATTTTTTGCTATTCACACACTACACTTTCAAAACAATTCAAAAGTGAGCTTAAGTACCTAAGAGCCCATGGATAACCATGGATGAAAAGGGTGCTAACACCTTCCCTTTTCATAACCTACCCCCCGGACCCAAAATATTCTCTAAGGTCTTTCCTGTTCTTTTATAACCTTTCCTTATGGATAAAATAAAAGTCGGTGGCGACTCTTGCTATCCGCAACATTGTTTAAAGTCAGTTCTCCCACCGTGTTACAGCACCTTCTTATCATAAGCTTTCTTCATTCGGCTTTGGTACAGACGATCATATGCAATCGATGCTAATCTCTTCTCGTCCATCAGGCTGAGTTGGTTTAGTCGGTTCTTAATCCATTCTGCCTCATCGAGTTTCACATCAACCAAAACTCGCAAAGAAAGAATCTCAACTTCTAACGGTAGGACAACTTCCATACCGTACACCAGTGAGAAAGGAGTTGCCCCGGTTGATGTACGTACCGTCGTACGATAACCGTGCAGTGCAAATGGCAGCATCTCGTGCCAATCCTTATAGGTCACAACCATCTTCTGTACAATCTTCTTAATGTTCTTATTGGCCGCTTCAACGGCACCGTTCATCTTCGGCTGGTAAGGAGATGAGTTGTGGTGTTCAATCTTGAAACTCTGGCACAGCTCCTTCATCATCTTGTTATTCAGATTCGAACCATTATCAGTGATGATCCGCTCGGGAATTCCGTAACGACAGATGATGTCCCTCTTTATGAATTTAGCCACCACCTGCTTGGTCACATTAGCATATGAGGCTGCCTCCACCCACTTGGTGAAGTAGTCGATAGCTACCAGAATGAAGCGATGACTGTTAGATGCAGTGGGCTCGATCTTGCCTATCATGTCGATGCCCCACATGGAGAACGGCCACGGGGAGGACATGACATTCAACGGGCACGACGACACATGAATCTTATCAGCATAAATCTGGCATTTATGACATCTCCTCGCGAATTTAAAGCAATCCGATTCCATCGTCATCCAGTAGTATCCTGCTCTCAGGATCTTTCTCGTCATAGCATGCCCGCCAGCGTGCGTACCAAATGTGCCTTCATGGACTTCGTCCATGAGCATACTCGCTTCTTTCTCATCTACACATCTGAGTAGCACGAGATCTTGGTTTCTCTTGTACAAAACTCCATCAGGATTGAGATAGAATTTTCCAGACAGCCTCCTCAGAGTCTTCTTATCCTGGGTTGACGCTCCCGCAGGATACTCCTTAGTCATAAGGAAAGTCTGGATATCATGGAACCATGGCTTGCCATCGGAGGCTTCCTCGATCGCAAAGACGAACGCAGGTCTATTAAGACGAGAAAGGACAATCCTTGGAGCTTCATTCCAAAAATTGACTTTATACATCGAAGCCAATGTGGCTAGGGCATCAGCCATCTGATTTTCTGCTCTGGGCACATGATGGAGTTCCACTCAATCAAAGAACGGAAGTAGCCTTCTGGCATAGTTCATGTACGGCACCAAATTTGATTGACAAGTCTCCCACTCCCCTTTAATTTGGTTAATCACAAGCGCCGAGTCACCATAGACATCTAGGTTCTTGATTCTCAAATCAATTGCCTCTTCTAGACCCATGATGCATGCTTCGTACTCCGCTTTGTTATTGGTGACCGGAAACGTCAGTCTCACAGTGAACGGGATATGGGATCCATGGGGAGTCGTGATAATTGCCCCAATGCCACTTCCGTAAGAATTAACCGCCCCGTCAAATATTAATTTCCACTGGGACTTCCTGTCTGGACCCTCGTCGGGCAACGGTTCATCGCAATCTTTCACCTTGAGAAACATGATATCCTCATCAGGGAATTCAAATTTCATCGGCTGGTAATCTTCGATCGGCTGTTCGGCGAGGTATTCAGATAATATGCTCCCCTTGGTGGCCTTCTGGGAAACGTACTGAATGTCATATTCCGTCAACACCATTTGCCATCTGGCAATCCTGCCCAAAAGCGCTTGCTTCTCGAAGACGTACTTGATCGGATCCTTCTTCGAAATTAGCATGGTGGTGTGATTGAGCATCTACTGTCGTAATCGTTTGGCAGCCCAGGCTAGTGCACAACACGTCTTCTCCAGCATCGAGTAGCGAGATTCATAATCTGTGAATTTTTTACTCAAATAGTAAATGGCATGCTCCTTTCTGCCCGTCTCGTCGTGCTGACCGAGAACACACCCCATACTATTCTCAAGAACTGTCAAGTACATGATTAAGGGTCGTCCGGCCACTGGGGGTATCAAGATCGGAGGTTCCTATAGATATTGTTTTATCTTGTCAAATGCCTTCTGGCAATCCTCATTCCAGATAATCGCCTGATCTTTCTTTAACAGTTTGAACATCGGTTCACACGTGGCCGTGAGCTGAGAAATAAACCTCGCAATGTAGTTTATTCTGCCCAGGAAACCACGGACTTCGTTTTCTGTTTTTGGCGCTGGCATCTCTTGTATCGCTTTTATCTTTGCAGGATCAACCTCAATGCCTCTTTCGCTCACGATAAACCCCAATAGTTTTCCCAATCGTACTCCGAAAGTACACTTGTTAGGATTCAGCCTCAACCTGAACTTCCTAAGCCTCTCAAAAAGCTTCAGCAAATTGACCAGATGTCCCTCCTCCGTTTGGGACTTCGCAATCATGTCATCAACATAGACTTCAATCTCATGGTGAATCATATCATGAAACAAAGTAACTATTGCTCGTTGGTAAGTGGCCCCTGCGTTCTTCAGACCGAAAGGCATTACCTTGTAGCAAAATGTTCCCCAGAGAGTGATAAACGTAGTTTTCTCCATGTCCTCCGGCGCCATCTTGATCTGATTGTAGCCGGAGAAGCCATCCATGAACGAAAACACGGAGAACTGAGTTGTATTGTCGGCCAACACATCAATATGAGGCATCGGGAAATCATCTTTAGGGCTCGCCCTATTCAAATCCCGATAATCGACGCACATTCGTACCTTACCGTCCTTCTTCGGTACAGGCACTATGTTGGTGACCCACGGAGGGTAAGTAGTGACCGCCAAGAAGCCAGCATCAAGCTGTTTCTGCACTTCTTCTTTGATCTTAACGGCCATATCTGGTCGCGTCCTCCTGAGCTTCTGCTTAACGGGAGGACAATCTTCTCGTAGCGGCAAGTGGTGGACCACAATGTCAGTATCAAGTCCAGGCATATCCTCGTATGACCAAGCAAAGACGTCACTATACTCTCTTAGCATCTCGACCAATCTCTGCTTGACATCGCTCTGCAATGCAGCCCCTATCCTGACGTTCCTGACCAGTTCTTCAGAACCCAGATTCACGATCTCGATCTCTTCTTCGTGAGGCAAAATAACTTTCTCTTCTTGTTTCAACAAGCGGGCCAACTCTTTGGGAAGGTCTTTGCCTTCACCAATCTCTTCTTCGGCTTGATAGATCGGGCAATCGAAGTCGAAGTGAGTCGTAGAAGGTCCAGAGTCGATGTCATCTGCTATGTGGATCCTACAATAACAAAGGTTAAGCTTAAAACAAGGATATGCAGGTTAGCACAAACCCCATTGCCATTTTATTTTTTTTTTAAAACAAATATAAAACAGGAATAACAGAGATCACAATATTTGAATACGAAGAAAAACGCCTTTTGATTTATTGATAAAATGCATGTACATAATCAAACGAGGCCCTGACAATAAAACCACTATGCCCCGGGCAGGACATAGGGTTGTACAATGATTGGAAAAAGTAAATCATTACTCTTTGCTTGTCATCTGGATGATATCCTTGACGGGCCAGTTGTTGAGGCTCTCGCCTGGCTTGCTTGGCTGGATCCAAGAGTCCAGATCGCAGTCGCTGTCTTCGCCGTCTTCAGACACTGTGTTGACGCTTTCAAATATCACCCCGCCACTAGTAAACTGGATTGGCCCTTTACCTCGCGACGCACTGCTAGAAGAAGAGGAGGCTTCAGCCGTAGGAGAATATCCCAACCCAAACTTGTCTTGCTTGTTAGGTATCTCCAAAATTCGCCCCCAGCCTGGGGTAGATCCGGCTTGGACAACGGCCCGGGCTTCCTTGAAGGAAGACAGAGTCATCTCTGGCTTTTCAGTGACTGCATGAGCTACGTTCTTGACTTTAACAGCTTTGAACGCTTGACATAGGGTTTCGTGGATTTCCCCATCCATCTCAACATACTTGAAGGACGACAAATGGCTCACCATTATGTCTTCCTCGCCACACACAGTCACGATGCTACCTCCGACAGCATACTTGAGCTTCTGGTGCAACGTGGAGGTCACGACACCCGCAAAATGGATCCATGGCCGGCCTATGAGACAGCTGTAGGCAGGCATGATGTCCATAATATAAAAGACCGCGTCGAATGTTTCCGACCCGACCTGGATTGGCAACGTCACCTCCCCGAAAACATGGCGTTTGGTTCCATCGAACGCTTTCACAACCAGATCACTGGGTGTGCAAATCACTTCGCGAGTATCTAACTTCATTAATGCCTTCTTCGGAAGAATATTGAGCAACGACCCCGTGTCTACCAACACATGAGACATAATCGTTCCCCTACACTCTATCGAGATGTGCAGGGCGCTATTGTGGTTCCTCCCCTTCGGCGTCAGCTCTAGGTCAGTGAACCCTAACCCATTTCCAGCATTCACGTGGGCTACGACCTCTTCCAACTGGTTTACCGATATTTCCTACGGTACGTACGTGGCATTCAACACCTTCAGCAGCGCGTTGCGGTACGCCTCAGTATACAACAACAGGTTCAGGATGGAAATCTTCGAGGGTGTTTGATGGAGATGATCCACGATCTTGTAGTCACTCTTTTTAATCAACCTCATAAATTCCTCGACGTCATTAACAAGTAAGTCTTTTTCTACCCCACAGGGATCTCTTCAACGACTTTACTTTTACCTTTATCAGTTGCATTAGCTTTGTCCGCTTTGTCCGCCACGACCTCAGGTGGTGCAAATACTCTTCCGCTGCGAGTGATTCCGCTAACGCCCGCTAGGTTCTCCACAGACGACCCTGATGGTTCCAATTCCAACTTCTGTCCGTTGCAGTAGACCTCTGCCCCATAATGCCATGGAACAACGTTGGTGCTTTCGAAAGGTATCGGCCCAGCTTTGGTGATGGTGATCGTGGGCGGTCTGGGTGCAGAAATAGTTATCGTCTCGCGAGGGATGGTGATGGTGGCAACCTCATCATCTAGCTTCAGCATTACCTCTCCTGATCCGCTTTCGGCCCTTCGACTAAATTGCAGGATTCCTTCGGTCATCAGACTCTGAATCCCCTCTATCAATTGTTCACATCCATCAGGACTTGTCGCACAACCCATGCACAGTTCTCCACAACCTGGAAAGAAACCTCTTTTCATCAGCTTAGCTTTAACGAAGCTAAGCGGTGTCTTCAGATCTCTAACGTCAGTCAACAAATCCAAGCTCTCGTCTTCAATAATGGTGTTTACTCCTCCTCCCCTATGATTCGGCATAGGGTTCTTCGTGACGTTTGGCACATTATCTGAGAAGTTGATGATCTTAGCGTCCACCATGTCCTGCACCTTGTGCTTGAAGGCTTTGCAGTTTTCTATCGTGTGGCCTGGTGCCCCTGAGTGAAACTCACATGTTGCATTCACATCATAACTTGGCGGAGGTGCCCCTGTCAAGGGAGCCAAGGTTCTCTTCTGGATCAACTGTAGATGAAGCAAAGTCTGCAATAGTTGAGCGTAAGACATGGGCGGAGTCTCGAGGTGACGGCTCGACAGAGGTGCCCGGTTCTGATACTTTCTGTACCCTTGTTGATTCGGTTGTTGCTGCTGCTGCGGCTGCTGTGGCTGTTGAACTACCGGGATAGTTATGCTGGCCACCTGCAGACCAATTTCTCATAATAAACCCCTGGGAGGGTGGCTACGAACATTTCCACAAGCTCACGTTCAACCATCGGCGGCTGAACCCTGGCTGCCAATTCACGCCACCGCTGGGCGTATTCCTTGAACCCTTCGTTGTTCCTTTGCGACAGATTCTGCAGTTGGACTCGGTTTGGAGCCAAGTCACTGTTATATTGGTAGTGGTGCACGAATGCTTCAGCAAGTTCCTTCCATGTGCGGACACTGGTAGGCTCCAGACTCATGTACCATTCGAGGGAGGGCCCGGACAGACTGTCCTGAAAGAAGTGCATCAGCAACTTCTCGTCCTCAAAATGAGCGGACATTTTTCTGTAGTATGATCTTAGGTGGACGCGAGGGCAAGTGGTGCCCTTGTACTTTTCAAAGTCAGGTACCTTGAACTTGGGAGGCACCTTGAAATCAGCAATCAGTCCCAACTTGGACATATCAACACCCATGGTGTTCTGGTTCTCGATATTCCTCATCTTATCCTCGAGGGCCTTGAACCTAAGCCGTGCTTCAGCAGTCAGCTTACCTTCAGCACCTCTCTGAGAGAACACATCGTCTTGACGGTCTTCTAACCACAAATAAGGCCCGAACAGATTTCCAACACCTGCATTGCCGTTGCCCAGTCCAACATTGACGTTAGCTTCAAGACTCCCATTACCGATGCCCGTCGTATTACCGTTGAGTCCCATATTAGCTATCACATTGCCGTTGGCACTGCCATTCCCCCCGGTCACAGGGACGCCATTCTGAGGAGTTTCAACTGGTGGAGGGGTAGGCACGGTCCCACCATGGAGTACGCTATTGCTATCGACCCTTGAAATCAGAGGTTGAACCAAGGTTCTGAGCTGATCCTGGCCATTGGCGACTGCTTGCATGAGCTCCATGAAGCGGTCCATTCTTTCGCGGAGTTCTTGAACATCAGTTTGCACTTGCTCCATGATTCTGGTTTGATTTGCTCTGGTCAGATAGCGGTGGATATGTCTCTGATCAATCCTGGGACAACCTGAAACAACCTGAAAACACAAAAGGGTTAGAAAAATGACAAAGTGCTCGTTATGCAAATGCTTCATGCAAATGCAAACGTGTGTCTGTGCGTTAGGGAGATATCCCCCGATCCTAGTGCCTGAGTGCCAGTGCTGATAATAAGAAGTCCGAGTCCAGTCGTGGAAAAAACATCTCATATATAAAGAAAGCCCATCAAGGCAGTACATAACGTCACTGAATACAAGCTGAATCAATAGCATGACCTCGACCAACAAGCCTGGCGATGGTTAGCATACAACAATGATCAACACAAAAGGATTGCAAATAGTCAAGCACGGCCACGGGCGCGAAACTCTTCTAACAACCCCTTCGTTTCTGGTTGATCAGGCCGAGTGAGCAACCCTTCGACGAGCAACTCTCTCTGCATAATGGTGTACTGAAGACCTTCGACCGAATCTTCCCATGCTCCTTCGCCGAAACAATCTTCTAGCTTCCGCTTCAAGGACTTAAACGTCAGTTTGCGCTCCTTCAGGTTAGCAAGAGCTTTGTTGAGCTAGCCTTCAGCGGCATATCTGCGAGCGGTTTATTCATCAAACCTCTTCTCACTAGCCTTCACCTGGGCTTTCAACTTGGAGATCTGTTGCATCAGCTTATCCTCCCGCTCTTTCCTATTGGCTAGGGAGGCCTTCCAATGCTGGTTAAATTTGGATATCCTCCGATACGCTTCGTCCAAGTGCTGCTTCTTCGTGGCCAGTACATCGCTGACAGCTTTGAAGTCTCGACCCATGCGCTCACGCTCGGCTATCTGCTTAGTCAGATCTATCCCCAGCTGGTTCACCAGCTCGGTCTGCCTCTTGAAGGAATGAACGGCGTCGCTTCTCTCGCTTCTGAGTTGAGCCAATTCACTCTCCAGTTCTTCATTGGCCTTCTTCGGCTCATCTCTCTCAGCTAACACCTGATTATACTACTGAATAGGCACGGTGGTAGGCTCTTCGATCACTGGAGGGCTTTCTGGCTTGGCAGGAGGAAACGGCATCCCTATGATCTCTGCCCTGGCTCTGATCCAGGTCACATACGGAGTGTAGGCTTGACTATTACTTTTCCCCAGCAATGGTTTTCCCCGCTTACTGATACCATTCCAAGCGCGCCGAAGCTTGGAGAACGTATCCCCCTCGAGAAGACCAGTGAGGTACAAAGATTCCTGCACCTCTTCATCCTTCGGCGGAGCTCTCAAAGCGTAAGCAAATTGTCGGACCAGCAGAGATGGATTATAGTTTATGCAGCCCTTCCTGCCTATCAAAGGCACGTTCGAAAACCCGCTACAGCTGAAGATAATCTCGGTACCCAACCTATCTCTATCAAACCAGTCAATATCCTCTGTTGATAGACTCATCAGACGCTCGGACCACTCAGCTGTGGCTGCAGACGAAGCAAAGGGACCCTTCTTAGGTAGATGACTATCAAGCCATCTATAAAGCAAGGGCACACAGCACGAGACATTCTTGCCCCTTCTGTTCTCGTTTTTGTAGTGGATGGAATGGTAGACATTTCCTATCAAGGTAGGGACTGGATTCCCTGAAGCAAAGATGTGGAAGGCGTCGAAGTCCACAAAGTCAGGCATATTGGGGAACAGAATGATGCCATATATGCACAGAGCGAGAATGGCGTTGAACACGACCCAACATCCGTCTTTGGCGCATTGCTGAGCTTTTCCCACCAAGAACTGCAAGGAGAAACCAGGAACCTTGTTCCAACTAGACAATACCAACTCGGAGGCATCCAGATGACGTGACGGAGCTAGACTAGCCAGGTTAGGCTCAGCATCCATATGGACAAAGGGCACCTGACTCTTGATAGGCACACCTAACAAATCAACATACTCCTCTAGCGTGGGTGCGAGAACGAAGTCTTGGAAAGTAAAGCATCTCAAGGGAGGATCGTAGAACTGCAGCAGGGCGTGCAACCCATTCAACTCAGACACAGAGGGTTTACGAACCCAACTGAGCAATTTACCGTAAGACTTTCTGAATTCATCTCTCACAGAATCATCTGCCAAAGCAATCAAACCAGTCAGCTGAACAACATCAGGAGTGGGGAGCTTGTAAGCCACGGTCTTCCTCAGAGAACCCATAATAACACAATAGGAGGCAAGAAATCCTGGATCGGGGGAAACGGTACCTGCAACACAGACACACGTTAATTAAATGCAAATGGGTATGCAAAACAATGTAAAATGCAATCATGCAGCAGGAGATCAAGACGACTGTGCTGTTGAAGTGATGAAGGTGAAGATTCTGTATCAACAAAACCATAATGCTGCTCTGTCAAGAACAACCACTATATCTGATAAGAAGAAAACCCTGGCATCGGACCACAAGTATGCTCTGTCAAGAACACACATCTGATAATAAGGACCTCTGATACAGGACCAAAACTCTGCTCTGTCAAGAACAAACATCTGATAACAAGGACCTCTGATACCGGACCAAAACTCTGCTCTGTCAAGAACAAACATACATCTGCTGATGAGATCCTCTGATCCCAACCATAAACCTGCTCTGTCAAGAACAAACATACATCTCTGAAGATAAGGCCCTCTGATACAGGACCATAACTCTGCTCTGTCAAGAACAATCATACATCTGATGATGAGAACCTCTGATACCAACAAAACTGATTCACTATCAAGAAAACCAGGAAGTCTGAAGGTTAAGGTTTCCTGCAACAAACCCAACCCTGCTCACAGGTATGGACCTAAACTGACACAAGTTCGGCATCCTATGCGGTCATCAACGTCACAGACATTCAAGAGGGGTGACACGATACCCAGAAGGTGTGGTATCACCAGCTCATGAAGCGGCCTCACTCGGCTGAATCCCAAATGATCGGTCCCCAGAGTCGACAATCCTCCAAACCAACAACCCCCTCAACCCAAAGGGTTGAAAAAGAAGTCAACCGGGAGAACCTCGTCTGAGCGTGGATTTCATGAGACACTAGTGCCTGCCACGCAAGCACGCGCCCACTAATTTCCACAACTAATGCTAGGTTCACTCAAGCCTGGGTCTGGCTTCTCACTCATCAGAATGCCCCTCCCACAAAAGCACAGATAATCATATCATACTGAAAATAAAGTACGGGAAACAAAATGTGATAAATAAACACAACCCAACAAGTAATCATACAAGCGCTAGGATTGACTCTCGCAGGAGACGTTGGATCCCCAAACTGACTCGCATACGGGACGTTGGATCCTAGGAAACTATCAAGTCCCCAGCAGAGTCGCCAGCTATCGCTTCCGCGAAAATAAGGTGTCGGCAAAATAGAAGAGTCGCAACCTTTCGTTATTTATCCCTCGGAACGAGAAAGGAAACGATCGGAAAAACTTGACGAAAAGGTATAAGACAAGGTCATCGCAACCGTTGTCTGGGTTCGGGAGTCGGTTACGCAAGGGGAAGGTATTAACACCCCTCACGTCCATCGTACTCGATGGGATCCACGCTTGTTGTGTTTACTGGACGGGTTGGTTTTATCTATCTACCTATCAAGGATGGTCTAAACAGAAAAGAAAATGACTCGGCAATGCGTCGCGCTTTATGCCTACGTATTCTCATCAGAGAATGGGAAATCAGAGTCAACGTAGTTCGGCTAACTACGGGTAAGCGGGGGAAGGTGGCTCGCCAATACGTCAGTATTGTGCCTACATACTCTCAACAGGCTTGAGAGATCAGAGCTTACGTAGTTCGGGATAATACGGATTACGGGAATTCAGATTCATCTGTTTTATCGAGTAGGGTTAACAAACAGTTCCAGCAGTTGGATGTATGCAGCTCGACCCTTGGAGACTTAGGCGTTACCATTTGCGGTAGAACTGGGAGTTAACCACACTCTTTTCTTCAGAAAAGCTTCCTTTGAATTATGGGCCCACGGGGCAAAAAGGTTTGAAGTTTGTTTTCTGTCTTTTACGGAAGAACTATTTTTTATGGTTGTTTGCAACTAGTATCGCACTAGAGGCTATGACCTGAGAGTGAATGTGTCGCATGTCACCCAAAGGGTTCCATACTAGACATCCAGACTGTTGAAAAGAAACTCTTCAACAATCCTTTCTCAGATAGCTTAAGGCTCGTAACGTACGACGTCAGTTAACCTTTATTACTGTATTTTAATTTGTTTTGACATGAGAAGAGAGGGGAACAACTACGGGGAGACTATCAAGTCCTACTGTTGTCATGCCAAGGATTCATCCTATGGTTGAGGTTTGAAACAGGGAACTCCTAGAAGTTATCATGCATAGGTTTCAACCTAAAGTTCTAATCATCACTTCCTTATCAAAGGAAGTGAGATTCTTAGGGGATCATATCAATGATAAACAGAAACAGATAAAGCATCAGCTAGACAGTAAACAGTAAACGACTGTAAAATGCATGCAATGCAAGTGAGGGAGGAAATGTGTGTGGGGCATCAGCCTCCACAAGCTCATCTCAACCTCAAGCCAGATATGAATAACTTCAATCATATAGAAAATAACATGCTATCAAGCAAAATAATGAGTAACTGCAATCATACAGAGGAAATGACATGCTATCAAGCAAACACAAACCACATAGGCAAGGGAGCTGGGCTCTACCGAATACCCGCAAGCAAAGCCATACAGTAAAAATACAAGCAGAGGGAGCAACTCAACCTCTAGTGCAATCATGCTCCTAGCTTAAATCATTCTAAAATGAACTTATTCTAATGCATCAAGCAAGTCAAACAAGGTACATCAGTACAGAAAAGAAAACAGACAAGAAAAGAAAGCAGATCAACCACTCCCACAACTAAACCAACTTTGACAGCACCACCTTTCAAGGCTATCATCTTCAGTAGCAAGTATCAACTTGCTTCTTCAAGCTTTCAATACATCATTCATAAGTATCAACTTATTCTTTCTTCTTCAAGCTTCAGCTCTTCAGTAAATCCCACTTTCATGCTTCACTCCTAACTGCAAGTATCAACTTGATTCCTTCATGCTCTCAATGTATCAACATAAGTGTCAACTTATCCTTCATTCCTCAAGCCTCAGCTCTTCACTCAATCTCAATTGGATCTTCTTCAAAAGTATCAACTTGGTCTTCAAGCTTCAGCTCTCCTTTCTTTACCAACATCAACTTGGCCCTCTTCATCTACAAGCTTCAGCTTCACAAGGTAATCTCCAAACACAAAGAAGTATCAACTTCATCCTTCAATCTTCTTCAAACAAGGGACTCTATCCTCTAACAAGGGAGAAAGATTCATCTAACAAGAGCAAAGTTGGGATGACTGGTAGCAGAGTGAAGACCAAAGGTCACCACTGAGCATCCCATCATCAGAGATATGGACCCTCAAAGGTTCTACCAATTTGCAAAGAGCCACACATCTTACCAAAGGAGGGATGAGGCCTTTACAAGGGGACCTTGCATCATAGGGAAGAATGGAAGTGATCAACATCATCCATGTTTATGAAGGAAGAGAACTATCTAGAAGCTCTGCCTACAAAACCCTAATCTTAACCTAATCAAAACTACACCACAAGAAGGGAAGATCTTCACATCCAAGCCTCTTCAAGCAATCCAATGCACCTTCAACTTGCCTTCATCATCATCCAAGAGCAAGAGAAACAAAACCCTAATCTAAGGGAACTAAAGATGTTAATCTAGTTGAATTAGTGCCTCAGAATCATCTAAAACTAGCACTTAAACTAAAATCAAGCAAAAAATGTAAACTATATTATAAATTTCTACAAAAATTCCTAAGGGATCCTAATTCAATTAAGAATGCCTCATACAAAAACCAGGGACTAAATCATCTATTAAATCCTAAAATTAGGTCCTAAATCCAAAGGTATCAACCATAAACCCTAAAAATGGAGCTTCTAAAGGTTTCAACCTAAACTACCACTTATGCTCATCACAAAAATGTGAGAAAAATCTATCGGGATCATGCATATCTATGCTAGCCACATACAAAAAATCAGGGCAAGAATCATCACCCATTAATCACACAAAATTCCACAACATCAAGCATCAAGCATGACTATTTTAATATCAATTAAAATATGAAAATTCCCATAAAATCAGAAAATGCATGAAATAAAAATATTTTTTATCTAAACAATACTAGACCCTATCATTAATCTAATGCAAAAATAATGGGGTCAATTGAATCATTTTTCCATTTTTTATGATTTTATCAAGAACCATGAATAAAATGAAAAAAATAAAGAAAATCAAAATAAAATGGCAAACCCACGGTGCAGATAGCAATGAAAATCAGTTCATTTTAACATACTGGGCCATAAAGGGGGTGGGGATAACAACTTGAACCTAAGCCCAACACCACCTAGTAAGTGAGACGCATCGTTTCACTTACTCAGACTCTCTCATGAATCCAAATTAATCCTGGCCGTGGAATACATTGCTCAGTCAAAGTCTTCATGCCAATCCAACGGTGTCCCATTCATCTTCTTCCTTTGAACCAAAAATGGAGGGAGAAACGCCATGGATGCAGGGTGAAGAACACTCATCTTCTCCAACTCGGGTTCCATCAAATCTTCACTAAAAATTAAACTCTAAAACCCTAATCCACTCAGAATCTCTCCCTGAATCTAACCCTGCCAATCATTCTTATTGAATCATCACCATTCTCAAAACACGATCAAAAGCTCAGAAACTGACCAAGATCCAATCATCACCATTCTCCAAATTAAAGTGTCTAACATCATCACCATGTTCCTGAGTTGATTCCACCATCTAGCTAGGGTTAACTCTCAAGAACCCCCAAGATAGGATCAAGAACAGAAATTTGGTCACTCCAATAATTGTCACCAAACCTCACCAAATGCTACCAGAAAGCTCCACATACTAACCTACAATCATTCTAACCTAACAAACCGTCCATCGTGGATAACAACAAAGCTCCTCCCGAGAAGACCTTGCTGACGACGTACGGACCTTCGTAATTGGGAGTCCACTTGCCCCGTTGATCGGAGTGTGGAGGAAGAATCTTCTTCAGGACGAGATCACCCGTCTGAAAGCTTCTAGGACACACCTTCTTGTCATAGGCTTTCTTCATTCGGCTTTGGTACAGACGACCATATGCAATCGATGCTAACATCTTCTCGTCCATCAGGCTGAGTTGGTTTAGTCGGTTCTTAATCCATTCTGCCTCGTCGAGTTTCACATCAACCAAAACTTGTAGAGAAGGGATCTCAACTTCTAACGGTAGGACAACTTCCATACCGTACACCAGTGAGAAAGGAGTTGCCCTGGTTGATGTACGTACCGTTGTACGATAACCGTGCAGTGCAAATGGCAACATCTCGTGCCAATCCTTGTAGGTCACGACCATCTTCTATACAATCTTCTTGATGTTCTTATTAGCCGCTTCAACGGTGCCATTCATCTTCGGCCGGTAAGGAGATGAGGTGTGATGTTCAATCTTGAAACTCTGGCACAGCTCCTCCATCATCTTGTTATTCAGATTCGAACCATTATCAGTAATGATCCGCTCGGGAATTCCGTAAGGACAGATGATGTCCCTCTTTATGAATTTAGCCACCACCTGCTTGGTCACGTTAGCATATGAGGCTGCCTCTACCCACTTGGTGAAGTAGTCGATGGCTACTAGAATGAAGCGATGACCGTTAGATGCAGTGGGCTCGATCTTGCCTATCATGTCGATGCCCCACATGGAGAACGGCCACGGGGAGGACATGACATTCAACGGGCACGGCGGCACATGAATCTTATCAGCATAAATCTGGCATTTATGACATCTCTTCGTGAATTTGAAGCAATCAGACTCCACCGTCAGCCAGTAGTATCCTGTTCTCAAGATTTTTCTTGTCATAGCATGCACGCCGGCGTGCGTACCAAATGTGCCTTCATGGACTTGTTCCATGAGCATACTCGCTTCTTTCTCATCTACACATTTGAGTAGCACAAGATCGTGGTTTCTTTTATACAAAACTCCATCAGGATTGAGATAAAAGTTTCCAGACAACCTCCTCAGAGTCTTCTTATCCTGGGTTGACGTTCCCACAAGATATTCCTTAGTCATAAGGAAGGTCTGGATGTCATGGAACCATGGCTTGCCATCGGAGGCTTCCTCGATCGCAAAGACGAACGCAGGTCTATCAAGACGAGAAAGGACAATTCTTGGTGCTTCATTCCAAAAATTGACTTTATACATCGAAGCCAACGTGGCTAAGGAATCAGCCATCTGATTTTCAGCTCTGGGCACATGATGGAGTTCCACTCGATCAAAGAACGGAAGCAGCCTTCTGGCGTAGTTCATGTACGGCACCAAATTTGATTGACGAGTCTCCCACTCCCCTTTAATCTGGTTAATCACAAGTGCCGAGTCACCATATACATCTAGGTTCTTGATTCTCAAATCAATCGCTTCTTCTAGACCCATGATGCATGCTTCGTATTCTGCTTCATTATTGGTGACCGGAAACGTCAGTCTAGCAATGAACGGGATGTGGGATCCATGGGGAGTTGTGATGATTGCCCCAATGCCACTTCCGTAAGAATTAACCGCCCCGTCAAATATCAATTTCCACTGGGATTTCCTATCTAGACCCTCGTCGGGCAACGACTCATCGCAATCTTTCACCTTGAGAAACATGATATCCTCATCAGGGAATTCAAATTTCATTGGCTGATAATCTTCGATTGGCTGTTCGGCAAGGTATTCAGACAATACGCTTCCCTTGATGGCCTTTTGGGAAATGTACTGAATGTCATATTCTGTCAACACCATTTTCCATCTGGCAATCCTGCCCGAAAGCGCTTGCTTCTCGAAGACGTACTTGATTGGATCCATCTTCGAAATTAGCATGGTCGTGTGGTTGAGCATGTACTGTCGTAAACGTTTGGCAGCCCAGGCTAGTGCACAACACGTCTTCTCCAGCATCGAGTAACGAGATTCACAATCTGTGAACTTTTTACTCAATAGTAAATGGCATGCTCCTTTCTGCCTGTCTCGTCGTGCTGACCGAGAACACACCCCATACTATTCTCAAGAACTGTCAAGTACATGATTAAGGGTCGTCCTGCCACTGGGGGTATCAAGATCGGAGGTTCCTGTAGATACTGTTTTATCTTATCAAATGCCTTCTGGCAATCCTCGTTCCAGATAGTCGCCTGATCTTTCTTCAGTAGTTTGAACATCAGTTCACACGTGGCCGTGAGCTGAGAAATAAACCTTGCAATGTAGTTTATTCTGCCCAGGAAACCACGAACTTCTTTTTCTGTTTTTGGCGCTGGCATTTATTGTATTACTTTTATCTTCGCAGGATCAACCTCAATGCCTCTTTCACTCACGATAAACCCCAGTAGTTTTCCAGACCATACTCCAAAAGTACACTTGTTAGGATTCAACCTCAACCTGAACTTCCTAAGCCTCTCAAAAAGCTTCAGCAAATTGACCAGATGTCCCTCCTTCGTTTGGGACTTCGCAATCATGTCATCAACATAGACTTCAATCTCATGATGAATCATATCATGAAACAAAGTAACCATTGCTCGTTGGTAAGTGGCCCCTGCGTTCTTCAGACCGAAAGGCATTACCTTGTAGCAAAATGTTCCCCAAGGAGTGATAAACGTAGTTTTCTCCATGTCCTCTGGTTCCATCTTGATCTGATTGTAACTAGAGAAGCCATCCATGAATGAAAATACGGAGAACTGAGCTGTATTGTCGACCAACACATCAATATGAGGCAGCGGGAAATCATCTTTAGGGCTTGCCCTATTCAAATCCCGATAGTCGATGCACATTCGTACCTTACCGTCCTTCTTCGGTATAGGCACTATGTTGGCGACCCACGGAGGCTAAGTAGTGACCGCTAAGAAGCCAGCAGCAAGCTGCTTTTGCACTTCTTCTTTGATCTTAACGGCTATATCTGGTCGCGTCCTTCTAAGCTTCTGCTTAACGGGAGGACAATCTTCTCGCAGTGGCAAGTGATGGACCACGATGTCAGTATCAAGCCCGGGCATATCCTCGTATGACCAAGCAAAGATGTCACTATACTCTCTCAGCATCTCGACTAATCTCTGCTTGACATCACTCTGCAATGTAGCCCCTATCCTGACGTTTCTGACCTGTTCTTCAGAACCCAGATTCACAATCTCAATCTCTTCTTCGTGAGGCAGAATAACCTTCTCCTCTTGTTTCAACAAGCGGGCCAACTCTTCGGGAAGGTCTTCGTCTTCATCAATCTCTTCTTCGGCTTGATAGATCGGGCAATCGAAGTCGAAGTGAGTCGCAGAAGGTCCAGAGTCGATGTCATCTGCTATGTGGATCCTGCAAAATCAAGGGTTAAGCTTAAAACAAGGATATGCAGGTTAGCACAAACCCCATTGCCATTTTATTGTTTTTCAAAACAAATATAAAACAGGAATAACAGAGATCACAACATTTGAATGCGAAGAAAAACGCCTTTTGATTTATTGGTAAAATGCATGTACATAATCAAACAAGGCCCTGACAATAAAACCACTATGCCCCGGGTAGGACATATGGTTGTACAATGATTGGAGAAAGTAAATCATTACTCTTTGCCTGTCACTTGGATGGTATCCCTGATGGACCAGTTGGTGAGGCTCTGGCCTGGTTTGCTTGGATCGGCCCTTTACCTCGCGACGCACTGTGAGAAGAGGAGGCTTCAGCCGTAGGAGAGTATCCTAACCCAAACTTATCTTGTTTGTTAGGTATTTCTAGAACTTTCCCCCAGCCTGGGGTAGATCCGGCTTGAACAACAGCTCGGGCTTCCTTGAAGGAAGAGAGAGTCATCTCTGGTTTCTCGGTCATTACTGGAGCCACATCCTTGACTTTAACAGCTTCGAACGCCTGACATAGGGTTTTGTGGATTTCCCATCCATCTCCACATACTTGAAGGACGAAAAATGGCTCACCATTATGTCTTCCTCGCCACATACAGTCACGATGCTGCCTCCGACAGCGTACTTGAGCTTCTGGTGCAACGTGGAGGTCACGGCGCCAGCAGAGTGGATCCATGGCCGGCCTAAGAGACAACTTTAGGCTGGCATGATGTCCATGATGTAGAAGACTGCGTTGAAAGTTTCCGGCCCAACTTGGATTGGCAGAGTTACCTCTCCAAAGACATGACGCTTGGTTCCATCGAAAGCCTTCACAACCAGATCACTGGGTGTGCAGATCAATCCTCGAGTATCTAACTTCATCAATGCTTTCTTCGGCAGAACATTGAGTGATGACCCTGTGTCCACCAACACATGAGACATAATTGTTCCCCTACACTCTATCGAGATTTGTAGGGCACTTTTGTGGTTTCTTTCCTTCGGCGTCAGCTCCAGGTCAGTGAACCCTAACCCGTTTCCAACATTCACGTGGGTCACTACCCCTTCCAACTGGTTGACCGAGATTTCCTGCGGTACATACGTGGCATTCAAAACCTTTAACAGCGTGTTGCGATGTGACTCCGAACACAGCAACAAATTCAGAATTGAAATTTTTGAGGGTGTTTGATGGAGGTGGTCAATGATCTTGTAATCACTCTTCTTGATCAGCCTCATGAACTCTTCAGCATCCTTAACTAGTAAGTCCTTCTCTACCCCACGAGGGGTTTCCTCAACGACTTTACTCTTTCCCTTATCAGTTTCTTCAACTTTGTCTGCTTTGTCCGCCACAATCTCAGGCGGAGCAAATACTCTTCCGCTGCGCGTGATTCCGCCAATTCCCACTAGGTTATCCACAGACCGCCCAGATGGTTCTAGTTCTAACTTCTGTCCGTTACAGTAAACGTCTGCCCCATAATGCCATGGGACAACATTGGTGCTTTCAAAAGGTATCGGCCCAGCCTTCGTGATGGTAATGGTGGGCGGCCTGAGTGCAGAAATGGTTATCGTTTAGCGAGGGATGGTGATGGTGGCAACCTCATCATCTCGCTTCAGCATTACCTCTCCAGATCCACACTCGGCCCTTCGGCTAAACTGCAAGATTCCTTCGATCATCAGACTCTGAATCCCCTCTATCAACTGTTCACACCCATCATGACGAGTAGCACAGCCCATACACAATTCTTCACAGCCTGGAAAGAAGCCTCTCTTCATCAGCTTGGCTTTAACGAAGCTAAGCTGTGTCTTCAGATCCTTGACGTCAGTCAACACATCTGAATCCTCTTCTTCAATAATGGCATTCACCCCACCTCCCCTATGATTCGGCATAGGGTTCTTCGTGACATTCGGCACATTATTTGAGAAGTTGATGATCTTAGCATCCACCATACCTTGCACCTTGTGCTTGAAGGCTTTGCAGTTTTCTATCGTGTGGCCGGGTGCCCCTGAGTGAAAATCACATGTTGCATTCGCGTCATAACCCTGCGGAGGTGCCCCTGTCAAGGGAGCTAGGGTTCTCTTCTGGACTAGCTGTAACTGAAGCAGAGTTTGTAATAGCTGAGCATAAGACATGGGCGGCATCTCAAGGTGACGCCTTGTTAGAGGTGCCCTGTTCTGATACCTTCTGTAACCTTGCTGATTTGGCTGCTGCTGCGACTGCTGCTATGGCTGGGGTTGTTGGACAGCAGGGATGGTTATGCTAGCCACCTGCTGGCGCTGGCCTTTACCTTTCCTGCGAGCGTTGGACACGGTGCTCGTCTCCCCTTCACGCCTTTTACTACCATATGGTTTCTTTCCTCCTCCAGTTGAGGATAGATCAACACCTTGAATTTTCCCCAGCTTGATCCCATTTTCAACGTGCTCGACAGTGATGATGAGATCAGAGAAATTTCCAGACATACCACTAACCAATTTCTCGTAATAGACCCCCGGGAGAGTGGCTACAAACATTTCAACAAGCTCTCGTTCAACCATCGGCGGTTGAACTCTAGCTGCCAATTCACGCCACCGCTGGGCGTATTCTTTGAACCCCTCGTTGTTCCTCTGTGACAAGTTCTGCAATTGGACTCAGTTCGGAGCCATGTCACTGTTATACTGATAATGGTGCACGAATGCCTCAGCAAGTTCCTTCCACGTGCGCACACTGGTAGGTTCCAAACTCATGTACCATTCCAAGGATGGTCCGGACAAGTTGTCCTGAAAGAAGTGCATCAGGAGCTTCTCGTCTTCAGAGTGAGCGGACATCTTTCAGTAGTATGACCTTAAGTGGACGCGAGGGCAAGTGGTGCCCTTGTACTTCTCAAAGTCGGGTACCTTGAATTTGGGAGGCACCTTGAAATCAGAAATCAAACCTAATTTAGACATGTCAACACCCATAGTGTTCAGGTTCTCGAAATTCCTCATTTTGTCCTCGAGTGCCTTAAACCTCAGACGTGCTTCAGCAGTCAGCTCTCCTTCAGCACTCCTCTGTGAGAACAAATCTTCTTGACGATCTTCTAACCATGGCTGAGGCCCATACAGATTTCGAGCACCTGCGTTGCCGTTGCCCAGTCCAGCATTGCCATTAGCTTCAAAATTTCCATTACCGACGCCAGTCGTATTACCATTGAGCCCGAGGTTAGTGATCACATTGTCGTTACCACTGCCATTCCCCCCGGTCACGGGGATGCCATTCTGAGGAGTTTCAACAGGTGGAGGGGTCGGAACGCTCCCTCCATGAAGTACACCATTGCTGTCAACCCTTGAGATCAGAGGCTGGACCAATGTTCTGAGCTGGTCTTGGCCGTTGGCAACCACTTGCATGAGCTCCATGAAGCGGTCCATCCTCTCTCGGAGTTCCTGAACGTCAGTCTGCAGTTGTTCCATTGCTCTAGCTTGATTTGCTCGGGTCGGATAGCGGTGGATTGGCCTTCGATCAATCCTGGAATAACCTGTATACACAATGGGTTAGAAAAACGACAACGTGCTCGTTATGCAAATGCTTCATGCAGATGCAAACGTGTGTCTGTGCGTTAGGGAGATCCCCCCCGATCCTAGTGCCTGAGTGTCAGTGTTGATAATAAGAAGTCCGAGTCAAGTCATGGAAATAACATCTCACATATATAAAGAAAGCCCATCAAGGCGATACACAACGTCACTGAGTACAAGCAGAATCAATAGCATGACCTCGACCAACAAGCCTGGTGATGGTCAGCATACAACAATGATCAAAACAAAAGGATTACAAATATAGTCAAGCACGGCCACGGGCTCGAAACTCTTCTAACAGATCCCTCGTTTCTGGATGATCAGGCTGAGTGAGCAACCCTTCGGCGAGTAACTCCCTCTGCATAATAGTGTGTTGAAGACCTTCAACTGAGTCTTCCCATGCTCCTTCACCGAAACAATCTTCTAACTTCCGCTTCTTAGATTCAAACGTCTGTTTGTGCTCCTTCAGGTTAGCAAGAGCCTTGTTGAGCAGGCCTTCAGCGGCATATCTGCGAGCGGTTTCTTCATCAAACCTCTTCTCACTAGCCTTCACCTGGGCTTTCAATTTGGAGATCTGCTGCTTCAGTTTATCCTCCCGTTCCTTGCCGTTGGCTAGGGTAGCCTTCTAATGCTGATTAAACTTGGATATTCTCCGGTACGCTTCATCCAAGTGCTGCTTCTTAGTAGCCAATACGTCGTTGACAGATTTGAAGTCCCGACCCAAACGCTCACGCTTAGCCAACTGCTTAGTCAAATCCGTACCTAACTTGTTTACCAACTCTGTTTGCCTCTTGAAGGAATGGACGACTTCGCTTCTCTCGCTTCTGAGCTGAGTCAATTCTTTCTCCAGTTCTTCGTTCGCCTTCTTCAGCTCCTCTCGCTCAGCTAACACCTGATTGTACTGCTGAATAGGCACGGTTGAAGGCTCTTCAATCACTGGAGGGCTTTCTAGCTTGGCAGGAGGAAACGGCATCCCTATGATATCTGCTCTGGCTCTGATCCAGGTCACATATGGAGCATAGGCTTGGCTATTACTTTTTCCCAGCAACGGTTTTCCCCGCTTACTGATACCATTCCAAGCGTGCTGAAGCTTAGATAACATACCCCCCTCTAGAAGATCAGTGAGGTACAGAGATTCATGCACCTCTTCATCCTTCGGCGGAGCTCTCAAAGCATAAGCAAACTGTCGGACCAACAGGGATGGATTATAGTTGATACAGCCCTTCCTGCCTATCAAAGGCACATTCGGAAACCTGCTGCAGCTGAAGATAATCTCAATACCCAACCTATCTCTATCAAACCAGGCAACATCCTCCGCTGATAGACTCATCAAACGCTTAGACCACTCAGCTGTGGCTGCAGATGAAGCAAAGGGACCCTTCTTGGGTAGGTGACTATCAAGCCATCTATAGAATAGGGGCACACAGCACGAGACATTCTTGCCCCTTCTGTTCTCGTTTTTGTAGTGGACGGAATGATAAACATCTCCAATCAAGGTAGGGACTAGATTCCCTACTGCAAAGATGTGAAAGGCGTCGAAGTCTACAAAGTCAGGCATATTGGGGAACAGAATGATGCCGTATATGCAAAGAGCAAGAATAGCGTTGAACACGATCCAACAACCGTCTTTGGCACACTGCTGGGCCTTTCCCACTAAGAACTGCAAGGAGAAACCGGGAACCCCGTTCCAACTAGACAAGACAAATTCAGAGGCATCCAGATGAAGCGAAAGAGCTAGACTAGCCAGATTAGGCTCAGCATCCATATAAACAAAGGGCATCTGACTCTTGATAGGCACACCTAACAAATCAGCATACTCCTCTAGTGTAGGTGCGAGAATAAAGTCTGGGAAGGTAAAGCATCTCAAAGGAGGATCATAGAACTGCAGCAAGGCGTACAACCCATTCAACTCAAACACAGAAGGTTTACGAACCAAGCTGAGCAGTTTTCCATAAGACTTTCTGAATTCACCTCTCACAGAATCATCTGCCAAAGCAATCAAACTAGACAGCTGAACAACATCAGGAGTGGGCAGCTTGTAGGCCACAGTCTTCCTCAGAGAACCCATGACAGCACAATAGAAGGCAAGAAAACCTGAACTCGGGGAAACGGTACCTGCAACACAGACACACGTTAATGATATGCAAATGAGTATGCAAAACAATGCAAAATGAAATCATGCAGCAGGAGATCAAGACGACTGTGCTGTTGCAGAGAAGAAGGTTCTGTATCAACAAAACCACAATACTGCTCTGTCAAGAACAACCCTATCTCTGATGAGAAGAAAACCCTGATATCGGACCATAAATCTGCTCTGTCAAGAACACACATATCTGATGATGAGGAGAAACCCCTGATGTCAGACTATAACTTTGCTCTGTCAAGAACAATCATATATCTGATGATGAGAACCTTTGATACCAACAAAACTGATTCACTATCAAGAAAACCAGGTAGTCTGAAGGTTAAGGTTTCCTGCAACAAACCCGACCCTGCTCACAAGTATGGACCTAAACTGACACAAGTTCGGCATCCTATGCGGTCATCAGCGTCACAGACATTCAAGAGAGATGATACGATACTCAGAAGGTGTGGCATCACCATCTCCTGAAGCAGCCTCACTTAGCTGAATTCCAAATGATCGGTCCCCAGAGTCGACAATCCTCCAAACCAACAACCCCTCAGGCCCAAAGGACCGGAAAAGAAGTCAACCGGGAGAACCTCGTCTGAGCGTGGATTTCATGAGACACTAGTGCCTGCAAAGCAAGCACGTGCCCACTAATTTCCACAACTAATGCTAGGTACACTCAAGCCTAGGTCTGGCTCCTCACTCATCAGAATGCCCCTCCCACAACAGCACAGATAATCATATCATACGGAAAATAATGTGCGGGAAATAAAATGCGATAAGTAAACACAACCCAACAAGTAAACATACAAGCGCTAGGATTGACTCTCGCAGGGGACGTTGGATCCCCAAACTGACTCGCATAAGGGACGTTGGATCCCTAGGAAACTATCAAATCCCCAGCAAAGTCGCCAGCTGTCGCTACCGCGAAAATAAGGTGTCGGCAAAACAGAAGAGTCGCCACCTTTCGTTATTTATCCCTCAGAACGGGAAAGGAAACGATCGAAAAACCTGACGAAAAGGTATAAGACAAGGTCGTCGCAACCATTGTCTGGGTTCGGGAGTCGGTTACGCAAGGGGAAGGTATTAGCACCCCTCACGTCCATCGTACTCGATGGGATCCACGCTTGTTGTGTTTATCTGACGGGTTGGTTTTATCTATCTACCTATCAAGGCTGGCTTAAAAAGGAAAAGAAAATGACTCGGCAAAGCGTCGCGCTTTATGCCTACGTATTCTCATCAGAGAATGAGAAATTAGAGTCAACGTAGTTCGGCTAACTACGGGTTACGAGGAAGGTGGCTCGCCAATACGTCAGTATTGTGCCTACGTACTCTCAACAGGTATGAGAGATCAGAGCTTACGTAGTTCGGGATAATACGGCTTACGGGAATCCAGATTCATCTGTTTTATCGACTAGGGTTAACAAACAGTTCCAGCAGTTTAGTGTACGCAGCTCGACCCTTGGAGACTTAGGTGTTACCATTTGCGGTAGAACTGGGAGTTAACGACACTCTTTTCTTCAGAAAAGCTTCCTTTGAATTACGGGCCCACGGGGAAAAAAGGTTTGAAGTTTGTTTTTTGTCTTTTACGGAAGAACTGTTTTTTATGGATGTTTGCAACTAATATCGTACTAGAGACTATGACCTGAGAGTGAAGGCGTCGCATGTCACCCAAAGGGTGTCATACTAAACATCCAGACTGTTGAAAAGAAACTCTCCAACAATCCTTTCTCAGATAGCTTAAGGCTCGTAACGTACGACAGCAGTTAACCTTTATTACTGTATTTTAATTCGTTTTGAGATGAGAAGAGAGAACGAACATGTTCAACTAAGGGGAGACTATCAAGTCCTAATGTTGTCATGCCAAGGATTCATCCTATGGTTGAGGTTTGAAACATGGAACTCCTAGAAGTTATCATGCATAGGCTTCAACCTAAAGTTCTAATCATCACTTCCCTATCAAAGGAAGTGAGATTCCTAGGGGATCATGTCAAAGATAAACAGAAACAGATAAAGCATCAGCTTAAACAGTCAACAGTAAACAGATATACAGTAGAATGCATGCAATGCAAGTGGGGGAGGAAATGTGTGTGGGGCATCAGCCTCCATAAGCTCATCTCAACCTCAAGCCAGATATGAATAACTGCAATCATACAGAAGAAATAAAATTCCATCAAGCAAATCACAACCCACATAGGCAAGGAAGCAGGGCTCTACCGAATACCCGCAAGCAAAGCCATACATTAAAAATACAAGTAGAGGGAGCAACTCAACCTCTAGTGCAATCATGCTCCTAGCTTAACACAATCTAAACATGAACTTATTCTAATGCATCCAGCAAAACAAACAAGTCACATCAATATAGTTGCACAGAAAGCAAACAGACAGGAAAGAAAGCAAATCAACAAAGCAATCCTCTGACAACAGTTCAGTCCTCAGTCTTCAACTGCTCTTCAAGGCTATCATCTTCAATAGCAAGTGTCAACTTGCTTCTTCAAGCTTTCAATGCATCAAACACAAGTATCAACTTGTTCTCCAACTTCAAGCTTCAGCTCTTCATTTGATCTCAGCTGGATCTTCTTCACAAGTGTCAACTTGTTCTTCTTGGTCTTCAAGCTTCAGCTCCAATGGCAGTCTTCAAATAGTGGGAAGTAACAACTTCTAGCATCTTCAATCTTCTAACAAGGAACTCCATCCTCTAGCAAGGGAGAAAGATTCATCTAACAAAAGCAAGGTATGGATAGTGGAAAGCAAAGTGAAGACCAAAGGTCACCACTAAACACTCCACCATCAAAGAAAGGAACCCTCAAAGGTTCTACCAACTTATGAAGAGCCACACATCCTACCAAAGGAGGGATGAGGCCTTCACAAGGGGACCTTACATCATAGGGAAGAATGGAAGTGATCAACACCTTCCATGTTTATGAAAGAAGAAAATCTATCTAGAAGCTCTACATACAAACCCTAATCTTAACACCTAAACAAAACTACTCCAAAGGAAGAGCAACCTTCAAGCCCAAGCTCCATCATGCATTCCTCATCAGCCCACACATGTCTTCATCATCATCCAAGAGCAAGAGAAGCAAAACCCTAATCTAAGGGAGCTAAAGAAATCATTCTAGTTGAATTAGCAAGCTAGGATCACCTAAAACCTAGTACTAAAGTTAATCCTAACTAAAATACTAAGACCAATTGTAAAATCCTACAAAAATAACTATGGGAACCTAAGTCAATCATGAATCTTACCATACAATATCAAGGGGTTAAATCATCAACAAAGTCCTAGAAATAAATCCTAAATCATGAGTTAATAAGCTTAAACCCTAGAACTAGAGCACCTAAAGTTTCAACTTAAAAACACTACCTAATTTCATTACAAAAATGTGAGAAAAATCTAAGGGGAGCATGCATGTCTAAACTAGCTACACACAAAAAATTAGCGCAAGAATCATCATCAAATGATCACACAAAATTCAGCAAAACAAGGTATCAACCATAATGGATTTAATATCAATTAAACTACAAAAAATGCACATAAAATGAAAATGCATGATTTTCCTAATATTTTTATTCAATAAAATTCTAGATTCAATCATGAATCAAGGAAAAAAAATCTGGAATTAATTGAGTTATTATTCTATTTTTTATGAATTATTTTCAAAACTATATGAAATGCACAAAATAAAGAAAATCAATGGAAATTAACAAAACCAGCGTGGAAAATAGAAAATATTTCAGTTCATCCCCTGGGTTGGGCCCAGAGGGGGGCGCGTATTGTAATAGGGCGTGAGGCCCATCAGAGTATCAACTCAGTTCAAACAAATAATTAGAGGAGGGGGGTGTATTAGGCAAGGAAATCATGTTGATAATCCACATTGGGCCTGGAGATGGGGTGGTGATAGCAAGAAACCCAAAGCCCACACGCCTATGCCTTCCTTCAGTTCAATTCAATTCACAAAATGAAAAATCAAAAGTGGTACACGCCAGGATTCGAACCAACGACCTCTTGGTTCACACAACGAAGAAACAAAGTCTGAAGTTCCTTCACTAATCAAAACGGTGAGTTTAAGGGGGAGGGTACGTGGCTCATCATGAGCGCTTGGATTAAGTGATTGAGTCAAGTCTTCCTTGTGCACGAACGGACACGATTACGTCTTCCTCAATTCAAACCTGCAAACCTGCGCGCGAACCAGGCCGTCGCCGGTGGCTTTTCCGGCCACCCCTGCACAACCCTAACTTCATCTATAGCCAACCATTCGCCACGATTCTTAAATGAAACTTGACGAGAATTTTATCAGCAATTCAACCATGCCATTCATTCACTCTAAAAACGCCTGAGTCTTGAGATATCAATCTCAACAGAAAATGAAATCCAACCTAAATTGTCTCTAAAGTTAAAGTTGATCATCCAAAATCCATCTATATCAATAGGGGAACCTAACCACATGCTTCTAGTTCACTGAGAACACATAATTAGAGAGAAATTTCAAGAAGTTAAAACCTGTATTTGAGCTTGTAACATATGCACTTCTTGCTCGATTCAACCTTCAAGATGATGCAGATTCACTCTAAATCACCTTCTGAAGCTAATGCAATCTTCACTTTCCCTTGATTTGGCCTTGAACTCAGAAATCGATTCCAACTTGCAGCTGTGAAACTTTGATAACACGAAATCATATAGATATTTTCATACATAATTCAACTAAAATCTAACAGTTTTCGATCCGATTTCGGGTTATTTCCGTGTATTTGTCTGATGTTTTGCAGGTATTCAACGATCACGTCTAAACAAGGCAACATGAAGAAAAGAAGCAATCTCAGATGATATGTAGTAATAATTCGAATGGGATCGCGATCATGTTTTTGGCGCCGTTGCCGGGGACCCGTTTAGTCAATAGTGTAACCTTCTGTTACGCCGTATAGACTAGGTTAACAATTTTCATTTTTCCTTTACTAGTTCTATCGATTGTATGCCAAGAAATCGCCCGCAAGGCGATATCGTAAAACCTTCGGTCGCAGAACTAGAACGCTTCTTACATTTAAGAAGTAGAATCATTGAGTACCAACTCAAACAACTCAAACATAACACTCTCGAACCTCTCACTCCCATTCCCAAATCAGAAGAAGAAGAACCAGAGATGGCTGAAGGACCTCCAAACAAACCGCTGAACGCATACGCTACACCATCTCAGATGGAGCCTAGAAGTAGCATTGCTGCCCCAGCTATTACCCGAAATGATTTTGAGATGAAACCATCATTGTTGTCGGCTGTACAACAAAACCAATTCTCAGGAAACGCAACTGAGGATCCGAACGAACATCTAACGAAGTTTGTACAATACGCAGACACAGTGAAAGCAAATGGAGTAACTCCAGACGCGATAAGACTTCGTCTTTTCCCATTCTCTCTTAGAGACAGAGCATGGACATGGTTACAATCGTTACCATCCAACTCCGTTACGACGTGGGAGCAATTGAAGAACGTCTTCTTAGCGAGATATTTTCCGCCAAGCAAAACTGCTATGCTTAGAGCTCAAATCAACGGATTTCGACAGAAAGATACTGAATCTCTTTACGAAGCATGGGAACGATTCAAAGATATGATGAGAACATGTCCTCACCACGGTCTAGAAGACTGGGTGACAATCCATACTTTCTATAATGGGCTTCTATACAATACTAGATTGACAATAGACGCTGCCGCGGGCGGTGCACTTATGGATAAGCCATACGATGAAGCCTACCAATTAATAGAAAACATGTCACAAAACCATTGCCAATGGGGAGGTGAACACACTCCAACTGAGAAAACCACAACGAAAGGTGGGATGTACGAAATCAACAGCCTTGAAAAGTTCAATGCTAAAGTAGATGCTCTAGCACAGAAGATTGATAGTCTGACCGTTAACCCCACTGCGACTGTCGCTGTAGTAACTCCAAATTGCGAGTTATGCGGAAGCACCACTCATAATGCACCCGAATGCCCATTGCTAGCCGGAATCCCACCATACCAGGTAAATTATGCTCAAGGAAATCCCTACGCAAATACCTACAACCCAGGTTGGCGAAATCATCCAAACTTTTCTTACCAAAGCGAAAATGCATTGTAAATGCCTACTGCTCCGCCAGGATATCAGAAACCAGCTGCTCAGAATGCACCTAGGAAATCGAACCTCGAGTTGATGATGGAAAAGTTCATAGCAACTCAAGCTCAAACAAACAAAGAGTTCCTGAATCAAAACATACACACTAGCGAGCAAATTAAACAGTTGACAGGAAAAGTAGACGCGTTAGCCACCCACAACAAAATGTTAGAAACACAGATATCACAAGTGGCTCAACAACAAGCCTCTGTTGCCGCACCTGCTGGCACATTTCCTGGACAACCCAAACAGAACCCAAAAGGCCAAGCAAATGCTGTGATACTAAGAAGTGGAAAAGAATTGGACGAACCGATCGATCCGAGGACCGAAAACTCAGCCATGCAACAAAAACCAACTGAACAAGCAGAAAAGGAATCCGAGTTAGAGAAGAAGGAGGATACCGCAAGTGAAAAAACTCAAGCACCTCCAGCGCCATATAAACCACCTATCCCTTATCCGCAAAGACTAATAAACTCCAAAACTTCAGGACAGTTTAGGAAATTTGTAGAGCTCCTTAAACAGCTGAATATTACTATCCCTTTTACAGAAGCGATAACTCAAATGCCGTCATACGCTAAATTTCTCAAAGAAATCCTGTCGAATAAGAGAAAGATCGAGGATAACGAAACAGTTACACTTACTGCAGAGTGTAGCGCCATTATTCAAAACCGCATGCCTCCTAAATTAAAAGACCCAGGTAGTTTCTCCATACCCTGCATCATAGGAAAGTTCGTAATAGACAAAGCTCTATGCGATTTAGGAGCCAATATCAGTGTTATGCCCTTATCTATATGCAAAAAGCTGAATATGGGAGACCTCAGACCAACCAAAATGTCCGTTCAATTAGCTGACCGATCAGTAAAATACCCCGTCGGAATACTGGAAAATGTTCCAGTACGCATAGGACAATTTTACATTCCAACAGACTTCATAATCATGGACATCAAGGAAGACACTGTAACCCCAATTATCCTAGGAAGACCGTTCCTAGATACAGCCGGAGCGATTATAGACGTGAAGAAAGGAAGGCTAACATTCGAAGTAGGAGAAGAAAAGATAGAGTTCATTCTCACCAAGTTTTTACAAGCACCAGCAATAGACGATACCTGCTATTTAGTAGACGAAATTGACGAATGCATAAGAGAACTTGAAAATGAAGAGACCACGTATTCAGAAATAATAAAGATTCAAATATCCGACATTTCTGAAGACGATAATTGGCATAAACCGTATAAAGACGACAGCCTAAGCGAAAGCTTAGCACTGACCCCAAACCATATGCCAGGTCCGAAGAACCCATCTTTAGAACTTAAAACACTACCCAAAAACCTTAGATATGAATTTCTAGACGATGAACTAAAAAGACCAGTGATAGTCAACGCCGACTTAGGACAACCAGAAACCGAAAAACTATTAGAAGTCCTAAAGAAGTACCCCACCGCGTTAGGCTATAACATAAGCGATCTAAAAGGTATAAGCCCTTCAATCTGTATGCATCGAATTACAATAGAGGAAGACTTTAAAACCTCTCGAGAGCATCAGAGAAGACTGAACCCCATCCTGAGCACTGTAGTCAGAGATGAAGTAAAGAAATTTCTAGATGCAGGAATCATCTATCCGATCTCCGATAGTGAATGGGTTAGCCCAGTTCATGTCGTACCAAAGAAAGGAGGAGTCACAGTAGTTAAAAACGAAAAAGGTGAATCAATAACAAAAAGAGTCGTGACTGGAAGCAGGATGTGTATTGATTATAGGAAACTTAACAAAGCTACGCGCAAAGATCACTTCCCGTTACCCTTCATAGACCAAATGTTGGAAAGATTAGCCAAACATTCATATTTCTGCTATCTAGATGGTTACTCAGGATTCTTCCAAATTCCCATCCATCCTGATGACCAAGAAAAGACTACATTCACCTGTCCTTACGGTACTTTTGCTTACCGCCGAATGTCGTTCGGACTCTGTAACGCTCCAGCAACCTTCCAAAGATGCATGATGGCAATCTTCGCAGATTTCATAGACGACATTATGGAAGTATTTATGGACGATTTCTCGGTATGTGGACAAAGTTTCGAAGGATGCTTACAAAACTTAGAAATGGTACTAGAACGTTGCGTAAAAGTAAACCTCGTCCTAAATTGGGAGAAATGCCATTTTATGGTCCGACAAGGAATAATTCTAGGACATGTCATATCAGATAGAGGGATTGAGGTAAACAAAGCTAAAATAGAGATTATAAAAGATCTCCAACCTCCAAAATCCGTACGAGAAATACGGAGTTTTCTAGGACATGCCGGTTTCTACAGAAGATTTATAAAAGATTTCTCGAAAATCACAAAACCCCTGACCGGCCTGTTAATGAAAGATGCTGAGTTCGTCTTCGACGACGACTGTTTAAAAGCATTCGAAACATTGAAATCATCCCTTATCACCGCACCAATCATGCAACCACCCGATTGGCGACTATCGTTCGAAATCATGTGCGACGCGAGTGATTACGCTGTAGGCGCAGTTCTAGGACAAAGGAAGGACAAGAAACTCCATGCCATCTACTATGCCAGTAGAACCTTAGATCCTGCCCAAATGAACTACGCTACCACAGAAAAGGAACTTCTAGCAGTTATATTTGCGCTTGACAAATTCCGTTCTTACTTAGTAGGAGCAAAAATCATCATATACACAGACCACGCTGCCATAAGGTACCTAATAAGCAAAAAGGATGCCAAACCAAGACTATTGAGATGGATCCTGTTATTACAAGAGTTTGACTTAGAAATCAAAGATAAGAAAGGAACCGAGAACGTTGTTGCAGATCACTTATCCCGAATAGAGGGCATCAGACATGAACCAGTACCGATAAATGACGATTTCTCGTACGAACGTCTGATAGCCAAATTAGAAAGTGGCACACCCAATTCAATCTCGAAAGATCCAGAATTCGAAAAAGCCGTAGAAGCCGTCTATGCCCAAGTCACATTACCTTGGTATGCTGACATCGTTAATTACCTCGCTGCGGGCGTGCTTCCACCGGATCTTACTTATCAGCAAAAGAAGAAATTCTTCCACGATCTGAAACACTATTATTGGGACGAACCCCTACTCTTCAAGAGAGGGGCCGACAACATATATCGTCGTTGTGTCCCAGAGGAAGAAATAGAAAATATTATTTCCCAATGCCATTCAGCACCGTATGGTGGTCATGCTAGTACATCCAAGACGTGCGCTAAGATTCTCCAAGCCGGCTTATTCTGGCCTAATCTCTGGAAAGACGTTCACATCGCTGTGCAAAAGTGCGATATATGCCAACGAACTGGCAACATCTCATGACGCGATGAAATGCCTCAGAAAGGAACCTTAGAGGTAGAAATCTTCGACGTCTTGGGAATAGATTTCATGGGACCATTCCCACCTTCTTTTGGAAATAACTACATACTCGTCGCTGTCGATTACATGTCTAAATGGATATAAGCCATAGCTGCTCCAACAAACGACGCACGAGTAGTAATCAAACTCTTCAAAAACACAATCTTTCCTAGATTCGGTGTACCCAGACTCGTCATTAGTGACGGAGGATCTCACTTCATATCGCGAATATTCGATAAACTTCTCTCTAGATATGGAGTTCGGCACCAAGTAGCTACACCCTATCATCCGCAAACTAGCGGACAAGTAGAGGTCTTGAACAGAGAAATAAAACAGATCTTGGAAAAGACTGTCGCTACCTCAAGGAAAGATTGGTCGTCGAAGCTACAAGAAGCTTTATGGGCTTATAGGACCGCATTTAAGACACCAATAGGTACTACCCCCTACAAATTAGTTTACGGTAAATCCTGCCATCTCCCTGTAGAGTTAGAGCATAAGGCCTTTTGGGCCATTAAGACACTCAACTTCAACTACACCGAGGCAGGAGAAAAGCGAATCTTGAACTTACAAGAGTTAGAAGAACTTCGATTAGACGCTTACGAAAATGCCCGTATCTACAAAGAACGAACTAAAAAGTGGCATGATAAACGTTCAATCAGGAAACAATTCAGTGTGGGAGACATCGTATTGCTCTTTAATTCACGATAAAAACTCTTCCCAGGTAAACTAAAATCTAGGTGGTCTAGACCCTATGAAGTGACTAAAGTACTTCAAAGTGGAGCTGTTGAAATTACCGATAAGACAAATGCACCATTTATCGTAAACGGGCAACGTCTAAAACATTACAATAAGAACGACAACAGTCCTCAAGTCAGCAATATAACATTGCTTGAGCTTCTAGCTCAGACACCCGAATAGCTTCTCACCAAGCTATCGTCAGGCTTTAGACGTTAAAAACAACGCTTACTGGGAGGCAACCCAAATTTCCCTCGTTATTGCATTTCATTTTTCTTTAAAAGTCCACTTTGAAAATCCAACAAAAATTTTAAACTTATAATTACTACTACTTTCTACTTTCGTTTGTTTTCATATTCTATTTTATTTTTCCTCTTTTGTCTTTTGTTTCTACCGCTTTTCGTTTCTAAAAATCCTGACTTCAATTTCCTGTCTTAAACTTTTCAGGATTTTTAAAAAGTCTTCAAAATATTCCTTCTGTTTTCTCCGAATTACCTGCGAGTATGGCCGAATACGACTTCACAAAGGTTCACTTCCGTGGACTCGCTCAAAAGGCAAGATTTGCAGCACTGACCGAAAGAGAATTTGCCTTAACGCTGTATTATGATAAGGCTACTATGGATAAACTAGGGATCACAGATAGCATTCAATACCTGTTCAATCAACTGGGTTGGGAGAACACTGCTCTGAAAACACGTTTCGCTACCTACAAGGATCTTACCTATGAATTCCTTAGTTCTTTCAGATACACACCCAACTATGGTTTTGGATCCAGCACAGAGCTGATTACCTTCCGATTGTTTGGAATGGACCAAACCCATAGCCGGATGTCACTAGCTAACCTCCTAGGATTCCCTAGCGGACCGCATGTGTTCATCAGTGCAGAAGATGACGATATTGATTTTCAACTCGATCAATTCTGGGGTAGAATCACAGGCGACTATCACCCTGAACCAGACAGAATGTATAATGATGACATTCACAACCCAGCCTTCAGATACTTCCATAAGATACTAGCTCACACCTTGTTTGGAAAAGAAGAAAATATTACTGCAGTATCTAAGGAGGAGTTATTCATCATGTTCTGTGCTTCTCAGGGACGGACAGTAAATGCATTGCCTTTCATGATGAGATCTTTCAAACGCCTCACGCTGGAACCTCAGACACCTATTCTTATAGGAGGCCTGGTAACAATGATTGCCCACGAGCTTGGCCTTAGATTCCATTTAAATGCCAGCACTCGTTTTGGCACCATCCGACCCATGAACATACAATTCTGCTTTAACAGGCGCATCTTAGGAACTATGGGACCTGGACCGTATGAGTACCTTATTAACGAAAAACCAGTACAACTATTCACACTGCCTGATCATCTGATGACAAGCATCCACAACAAGGATAACTGGCTCTATGAATTGGATGAGCCTATGGGACCTCCTTCACCACAGTCAACACCACAGAACTATATGTATGACAGTGACCACATCTTTGAGGCACACGACTATATGTACTATGAGGACGCTGTATCTGAAACTGAAGTAGACCCTACGACTCCTCCGCACTACAACACTTATCCTGAGCCTATCCCTGAGGAAACTACCGACAAAATGGATGCCGTGTTACTCAGATTGAACGACGTCGATACAGCTCTGACTAATGTAAAAGCTGACATCGCAAGCATGCACAGCGAACTGGTAGGCTTCATGGATCTAGTCTGCGACCAACTCGACTACTATTTACAGAAATTCGATGAGTTGAAGGCACGAAAAGATTAGTTATTAGCTCTTAACAGTAGTTTCACTTTAGTCTAGTCTAGTTAGTTTCATTTAATCATTTGGATTTTTCGCATTATTAGTTTTCTTTATGTACTACATACAATTGTTTCAATTTTATGTTATTTCAATTCTAGTTTTTATTCAATTACTCTGTTTTCGCATTATTTGTTGTTTGTTGGCTGTTATATTACATCACCGTATCAATACTAAGCCTCAAAGTCACTACGAGTACGCCCTCAAAGCAAAATTCTGCGTTCTGCAGATTTTGCTGTTGTGACGACCGTCACAGCCTCATGACGAGCGTCACGCGGGTGACGACCGTCACACCTACGTGACGACCGTCACGCAGTCAAAAACTGATATCTGATAAAACAGGGTTCGTGTTCTCTCCCACTTCCCCCCCATTATCACTTTCAATCATCCTAACTCCTACCCCACTACGAATTTTCGTCCTCCCCACATTGAACTATAAATTTCAACTCCAAATTCAACCTCCAAACCACACTTCTGTCAGCTTTTCCCTCTCTGCAGAAAAACCCCAAACCTCAGAAACCTATCCATCTTCCAACAATGGCAAGGAATGCAGAAACCCCAGATATCAGTAACATTACCTTCAGTGAAGGAGACTTAGGCGAAAGACAACGAGCAAACTACATCGCATTTCATCGGAGGTCGCTCCAGCCGACTCATTATCCGCACCTTCCATCGCTTACGGAGCTCGGACTCCTTGAAGGTGTAACCTGGATGCTTCAAAGAGCAGGCATCTGGAACCTCTGCACCAACCCACAACCAACGTACGAACAACTCACTCTTGAGTTCGTTCACTTATGTCACAAGCAGCGGCGAACTTAACCAGCATTCAGGTGCCGCATGCTTCCGAATGTTTGGCACCAACTATTAGGTGAACCAAAATCAGATTGCCAGCATCCTGCAGCTACCTCGCGGCGACAACGCTCATCGAAGCATCACCGATCAGTTCCAGCACGAAGCTTTCGCGCTGTGGTATCAGTTGACCGGCATCAATGCCGATGGTTGGGACTCCCTGCACGCCACTCATATCCATAACCCAACCATCTGGTACTTTCACAGAGCGCTGAGCAACACTATTTTTGCCAGAGACAACAACCACAAAGTGAACTCGAAAGAGCTCTTCTTTCTTCATTGCGTCTTCAACAATGAGCCTGTCAACGCTGCCCCGTTTCTGCTGGCTCATATTCAGGCCAACTGCAACCGTGGCTCGAAGCCATTCTACTTTGGCGGGATTGTCACCGCTATTGCACTTGGGCTGAACCTTGGCGACCGCCTCCAGCACCTCCATTCCATCCCCTCGGTGTTCCTTGACACCGACCACTGCAGAGCCTCCCATCTCATCCGCTCCCGAGCTGACGGCAAATACCATCCGGTTGTGCGTGGCAAGACCGTCCGAAGCATCATCCTACCGTCCCGCACCCGCATCCATCCAGAGGACCGTACCAACTGGTTGTTCGACCTCACTGCCCCTCCTGCTGCCACTGCTCCCACTCAGGACCACACTCACGGTTCCGACGATGAAATCCAAGCTGAGTTGGACAGGTCCGAGCAGCCAGAGGCATCGCAGCCTCCTCCTCCCGTAGGTACATCCTCCCGCCGCCGCCGTCATCATCCCGTGCCAGACTACACAGAAGAGGACCTCCGCCGCTCCCTAGACCAGCAGGCACAGATACTCACGATGCTGCAGCAGCAGAATCAGCGAGCTGACCAGTTCGAAGCTTGGCACCGGACTCAAATGCAACAACTTCACACCGGCCAAGCTACGATCACTGATAGCCTAGCGAATCTGACCTTGCAGGTTGAAGGACTCCGAGACACCGTCTACCACACCGGAGCTATGAGCTATGAGGACAGAGTAGCCCTTGCCAGAGCCAGAGGACGCCAGCGCGGACGTGACAGAGGCCGTGACTAGATTTTCATTTTTTTTCCTTCATTGTTTACTATATTTTAGTTATTTGTATTTTCATTTTCAGTTGTATCTCCCTCTCGCATGCTTCAAGAATCAGTGAGGACACTGATCGAGATAGTGTGGGAGCGGAGCCTTATTTCCATTCCACTGTACTCCCTCTCGCATGCCTTGATTTCTCTGGAACTGTGACACGGGCCGTGTCATACGACACGGCCGCCCGTGTCAGACCCCTGTTTTTCACGTTTTTTTGATTTTTTACCTCAAAATTTTTTTTTTTCTCAAGGAGTTCGCACGGCGAAATTCTTGATGGCACTTCGTGCCGTTTTTTTGTGTTTTGTTTTTTTTTAAGCCGATTAACCCGTTGTGTTGGTATGGTTTTTATGCATGTTTATTGTTGGTCATTTTTTTACCTTTGGTTCTAAAAACTATTTTCAAGAAAACAAACTCACGATTCTCATCTAGCCATTTTTGACCTTGTAAGCCGATTGCCTTGTGCGTTGCCATCGACCTTGCTCGCTTCACCTTAAATCTTTTTAAGCAACTAAAACCGTTGACCCAACGTCAAGCGGATTTTCTCAAGAAATGGTTAAACCAACTCACCATATTTAACAAAAGGATAAAGTTCACTTTGTATTGAACTAAAGAGAGTGGATTGAGTGTAGACTTCTTCCTCTCCGAGTGTCGAGATGCTCACTGTAGTGTGGGTGGTTTTGATACTCGTCTTTCAATACGAAGACGTTTTCATCCACACCTTTTTCTCCTAAAAAACCTCGGCCCCGTACCGAGTGCATTTTCAAAACACTTACAATAAATAAATCGATTATCTTTGTATTGAACTAAAGAGAGAGGATTGAGTGTAGACTTCTTCCTCTCCGAGTGTTGGGATATTCACTGTAGTGTGGGTGGTCTCGATACTCGTCTTTCAATACGAAGACGTGACTCTATCCGCCATCTATCTCCTTCTACAACTTCCTTCCGCAACTTTCCCCACCTAAAATCTCGGTCCCGCACCGAGCGTATTTTCAAACTTATTTTCGTAACAAAACTTGAATGGTCGTGGAGTGGTTAGGCATAGGCCTTCTCCTATCCCGAGTGCTTGACGTTTACCGTAGGGTTTTCTATCGCAAAAGCACCTACCATTCAAAACCAAAAAACACTTTGATAAGAGAATGAAGTTCTCTTTGCATTGAATTAAAAAGAGAGGATTGAGTGTAGTCTTCTTCCTCTCCGAGTGTCGAGATGCTCACTGTAGCGTGTGTGGTTTTGATACTTGTCTTTCAATACGAAGAGGCTATGTTCGCCACACCCTTTCATAACAAAAACTTTGAGATAAAGAATTGGGTACTACCCGTAGGGGTTACTATCCGAGGACCTATCTCGCCCCTAAAAAAAACAATTCAACAAATCAAATGTGACATCTTGCCTCGCATGGCGAAAACTAATCTTTCAAAAAGGATATGATACGTCCGTTCTACCGCAAACAGGTAATGCCTAAGTCTCCAATGAGCGAGCAACAATACACCTAACTGCTAGAATGCGTACGATAGCATCATCCATAAAGTCATCAACAAATCGTAGGCCGAACTACGGCTTCTCTAATTTCTCATATCAGATGAGGATACGTAGGCACAAGACGGCGATGTCTTGGCGAGCACAATCCCCCCTATCACCCGTAGTTTCCCGAACTACGTCGACTCTGACTTTCTCATATTCGTTGAGAATACGTAGGCCTAGGACCGCGAAGTCCTACCGAGTCCATTATTTCCCTTCTTCCCCCCGTTACCTTTCTTTCCCCGTTTCTAAACCCTTTTCTGTATCTTTTGGAACACTCTTCATAGTAAAAATCTTTAAGCAAATATAATCACACACGACAAACAAATGGTTCCCATCGAGTACGATGGATACGAGGGGTGCTAATACCTTCCTTCCGCATAACCGGCTTCCGAACCCATTCATGGTTGCGAGACCATCTTATCCGTTCTTTTCTTAAGGTTTTCTCGATATTTTCCTTTCCCCTCATGGGATAAATAAAGTTCAATGGCGACTCTTCTGTCCTTTTCCTTTTCGCCTTCCCCGTCGTTGCGCATATTTTTCGAGTAGCGAAACTTAGGTGCCTCAACACAACATTCCACGATCATAAGGACTTGTAAATGAGTCTTAATCTCCTTCAACTTCACAGTTGACTTAGGGTTGATCAGATGAAAACCCTAGCTGCACCACCTTTGACTGTGGCTTCTTGCACTTGATATAATGACTTGAATAAGCTCCTCAATGACCCTTAAGACATTCAATGAGCTTATATAATGTTCTCCATCCATAATCATGGACTCAATATCATCTGATGATCTTCACATGGTCTCCAAGATAGGAGGTAAACCATATTCATTCATCTGCCTTTTTCAATAACTTTGACTTTCTTTTGATGATGATAAGCACTTGATAGCTTGAATAAGACCCCTTGCTTAGGCTCAGAAACTTTGGTAATCTCCTCTTGCTAGGCACACCTCTCTTAGTCCCCTGTAAATGAACAATGGTATGCAAATGCTAATGCTATGAAAATGCAATGAAACATAAACCAAGTTAAAAAGGTTGGGCAAATTTTGGGGTACAACAGCTGCCCATATTCAAGCGACATGGACCTGACTGGGTGAAAAGCGAATGACTTTCACGCAATCAAGGTAAAAGACAGTTGAATACCAACAAACCTGGAAATTTGCCAACCGCAGAAATAAACTGCAAACTCTGATGGGGATAAAAAATCTCCAGAGAAAACTTGAGCCGACAATTGCAATAACAACAATCTAACTGATTAACAATCTTTGACATGTAAACAAAATGACATCTGCTAACACACAGGCAACGACACTAAGTCGGAAAGATCATCTGATATCAATAGGCATCTATTAAATAAAAACAGGCATCGAACCCGAAGGTCGGATCAACCGAAGCTGATAACATCTGCTAACGCGTAGGCATCTGTTAAGTAAAAACAGGCATCGAACCCGAAGGCCGGATCAACCGAAGTTGATCTTCTTCTATCCAAAGCAGGCATTCGCTAAATAAAAGCGAGCATCGAACCCGAAGGCCAGATCAACACGCAGCTGATCTTCTGCTATCCAAAGCAGGCATTCGCTAAATAAAAGCGAGCATCGAACCCGAAGGCCGGATCAACACAGTTGATAACATCTTGATGAATCACAAGAATACTCCGCTGGGGATAACCGGGTGTACCAAGCGCAATTTGTATTGGGGAAAACAAGCCCTGGATCTGGATTAGATAGGTCAGGCGAGAACTGAAGACCAAGGACGGGTTTTTCCAAAACAAGTCAGGCGAGAATTGACTATCAGGCGTGAACTGGGTTCTTCAAAACATGTTAGACGAGGACTAACTACCAGGCGAGAACTGGTTTCTTCAAAACAGGTCAGACGAGGACTGACTACCAGGCGTGAACTGGGTTTCTTCAAAACAGGTCAGACGAGGACTGACTACCAGATAAGAACTAGTTTCTTCAAAACAAGTCAGACGAGGACTGACTACTAGGCGAGAACTGGAATCTTCGAAATAGGTCAGACGAGGACTGACTACCAGGCGAGAACTGGAATCTTCACAATAGGTCAGACGAGGACTGACTACCAAGCGAGAACTAGAATCTTTGAAATAGGTTAGGCGAGAACTGACTACCAGGCAAGAACTGGAATCTTCGAAATAGGTCAGACGAGAACTGGGATTCAAACAACATGGTCAGACGAGAACTGACTACCAGACGAGAACTGGATTCAAGATAGATCAGACGAGGACTGACTACCAAGCAAGAACTGGAATTTTCACAATAGGTCAGACGAGGACTGACTACCAGGAGAGAACTGGAATCTTCGAAATAGGTCAGACGAGAATTGACTACCAGGCGAGAATTGGATTCACCGAAACGTGTCAGACGAGAACTGACTACCAGGCGAGAACTGGGATTCAAACAACACAGTCAGACGAGAACTAACTACCAGGCGAGAACTGGGATTCAAACAACACAGTCAGACGAGAACTGACTACCAGGCGAGAACTGGGATTCAAACAACACAGTCAGACGAGAACTGACTACCAGGCGAGAACTGGGATTCAAACAACACAGTCAGACGAGAACTGACTACCGGTTTCGGGTATCAGACGGGAACTGCTTTTGTAGTTGGGATATCAGGCGAGAACTGATTTCTGGTTTTCCAGACAAGAACTGGACTTTGGAACTGTGTTTTCCAGACGAGAACTAGTTAAACAGCGGGCTACAGAAAGAGTGACCAGACAAGAACTGGTGGAAAATCTGACATATACTAGACAGGAACTGGTGCTTACTGTAACACCCCACTTTCCCGTATTAAATAAAATATAAATATTATAATAATAATCAGAGTTTTCACCAAAAGTGGGATATCACATCTCCAAATTTTATAAAAATACTTTATTCATTCTTTTCAAATTAATACAGCGGAATTTGTTTAATAAAATAAAATACATCAAATTCATGATACGTCACAGGATTACAATAAGTTTGACATAAAACAGTTAAAACACCCACATCCCGTGTTACGTATCAGAGCATCCTACGACTCGACGGTCACACCACTATCCAAGTTAGCTAAGCACCTGGATTATCTGTACTTCCGAAGAAGCACAGACCACAACAACAACAACAAAGGGGTGAGAAACAATGATCAGAATATAATGGTAATGTAATACATGTAAACAAGGTAGTAAAACACACCACCACGCCAATATTCACCCCAACAACTCCATATAACGAACCTACTGTTCAAATTACAATATAACATATTATAATGCAAATATGCAACTCAACACCATGCATGCGGTACCGACTCATTGGTTCATTCAATCGAACCCACCATTCTCCACAAAGGAGTACGGGTGAATCACTTACGCTCCATCCGAGACATGATTCAACCCCACCATTCTCCACAAAGGAGTACGGGTGAATCACTTACGCTCCATCCGAGACATGATTCAACCCCACCATTCTCCACAAAGGAGTACGGACAGATCACTTACGCTCCATCCGAGACATGATCCATCCCACCAAGACACCATGATATGCACACGCCAATGCATAACTATTATGTTCAGGCACACTAAGTGCACACGATCCACCTGATCGTATCATTATACATCACATATATATACATAGATATAACATGCACCAACACCGTATAAATCAATCAGTCAGTAAACAAGTTCATATTCTGTCACCAAGATACAAACACATCCCACTACTCGGGGATACACGATCCTACTGATCACTACATACATATACATCAACTAATTGTCCACCAGTCATTATTACGGGAAACATGCACTATCACCAAGTACACAAGTTAGTTCCCACACTCATCATTCTTACAGTGCATCAAGGCCAAACTGTACCTATCATCTCAACTCAGATCCTCAGTCTATTCTAATACCAATCTTGAGATCCTCAGTCTATTCTAATACCAATCTTGCACATTACCGTAAACAATAGGCTTCTAATTCCTATTCCCAAAATCATCACCTACACACTTTATCGATACCTCAAAAGCCATACAGAATTTTCCCTAAAAACTGTAAAACACCCTATATGCCCTATATGCCAAATCATCCCAAAACACCAATTCATTAACGATTACTATATAATTAACAACAATCATCATCAATCATAACATAACAATATATATTATACTTACCAATTATCCTATACTTCCTACTCTAGAACCAACATTACGGTACATTACCGACACTTCAGAGTCACTCTGAATCTCACCAAGGTCCTAACCATAGTCATTAACGACACTATAGGGAAACAACACATAATTTTCCCCAAAACTATAATCATGGTCATTACCCACACCACAGTAACAACACAGAATCTCACCAAAACTCTATTTATATTTACTATCAACACTGCAGTAACAACATATAATTTTCCCCAAAGCTATAATCATGGTCATTACCCACACTACAGTAACAACACAGAATCTCACCAAAACTCTATTTATAGTTACTATCAACACTGCAGTAACAACATATAATTTTCCCCAAAGCTATAATCATGGTCATTACCCATACTACAGTAACAAAACAGAATCTCACCAAAACTCTATTTATAGTTACTATCAACACTGCAGTAACAACATATAATTTTCCCCAAAGCTACAATCATGGTCATTACCCACACTACAGTAACAACACAAAATCTCACCAAAACTCTATTTATAGTTACTATCAACACTGCAGTAACAACATATAATCTCACTAACATCACTATAATATATATACACCAAATTCACCAATACCAATCAACAATTCATCAATGTCAAGCATCAATTTATCATCAGCAACAATAATAACAAGCATGCCAATATAAAACTTCATAGATCGGGGTTAAGGAATCCCCTCTACCCTATACATGTATATACCATCCCAAATCAAGTTTCTCCCCCCTTACCTTGTTAATCTGTTGATCGATGAAAGAATCCTCCAAGGTTTGGCCAATTCTGATTTTCCCCTGTATCCTTCGTTCTTCGCTCCCTTTTCCGTTCACTTTTCCGTTCTCTCCTTTCTATCGTTCTTTTCCACTTGCTCTAACTTCTCACAATGTATCGTAAAACTACTAACCCCTCACCTTCTCTATTTTAATTCTCTAATCCCAATAATAATAATAACTTAATAATAATAATAATAACTTAATAAAATAATAATAATAATAATAATAATAATAATAATAATAATAATAATAATAATCCTATTATTATCTCACCAAAATAATAATAATAATAATAATAATAATAATAATAATAATAATAATAATAATAATAATAATAATAATAATAATAATAATAATAATAATAATAATAATAATACCACCAATATTACTATTAACTATTATATTATTATCTCCACACCACCAATGATCCTTATATATCAAGGATACTCACCAATCACATGCCAACACACCCCACCTAAGGGCACACCAACATAAAATAATTAAATTAACACCAAAATGACTAAATAAATAAAATGGGTGTTACAACTCTCCCCCACTTTAAGTATTTTCGTCCTCGAAAATTACCTGATGGAACACTTCCGAATACGCTTTCCGCATCCTTCATTCCAACTAACAGGTCACACTGCCTTCTGCAGCACCTCCCCAAGTTACTTTCACCAAAGATATCTCCTCCCTTCGGAGTTGTTCCTCGCTCGTCCAAACGAAACAGCAATGCCTCAACAATCAAATTATTTTCACTTGTACATCATCCACCTGGTTCAATGTACTTTCTCAACTACGACACATGAAACATATCATGCCAATTCATAGCGACAGCGGGAAAAATGGTCTAATATGTTACTCCTCCCATACCTCTGCTGCGCCACTCTGATACAAACCACAGAACACGGTGCGAACTTCTGAGACTTCGAAGCTCGACCAACATCAGTCACCGGCGTGACTCTCCAAACACATCTTTCCTTGGATCCTCTTGATCTTTTCAGCCCTCTCAACATAATTTTCAGGTCTGAGCACAACACTCTCACTCGACCCATTCCAACACAGTAGAGTCCTACACTCCCTATTTCACCAAGCCACATATAGTGCCATTCCGACACTAGGATGGTAACTGTTATTATAGGTAACTCAATCAACGGTAATTAATCATCCCACAATCCACCTTGATCCATCACCCAAGCTCTCACCAATTCTCTACAGACTCAATAGTCCTCTCTGACTGACCATCAGTTTGCGGATGGTAAGTCGAACTCAACTTCAACTTAGTACCCGATGCTTCCTGTTAGCCCCTCCAAAATCTCAATATAAACCTCAAATTCCCATCTGACACAATATCTGTCAGTATCTCCTCTAACTTCGCCACTTACCCAATATGCATCTCATATATCCTCAACGTAGAATAGTTAATCCACTAACAATAATCCAAATTAAAATTATATCTTCCCAATTCTTTGGAAATCTCAACACCAACTCCACGAAAATACTACCCGATTCCCACTCTGGAATATTCACGGCTGCATCAGACTCAACAGTCTCTGATGTTCACTCTTCGAATTTCGGCGATTCTAACCAGCATATTCAACCTCAACCACTTCTCTCCTTATCTATGGTCACCAAAACAATCTACTCAAATTCGGTTACTTCTTCATAGCACTGGGGTGGATATTCCATCTACCCCAATGTATTTCTTCACGAGTACTTCTACTCCCCTCAACAACATCTGGTACACATATTCTACCATAACACCTCGTGGTATTATTTCCACAAACCCGACAATCCACTCTTCGACTCTAATTTATCAATCTCAACTAATTCACTACTCAACCCAGATTTCTGACTTTCTCGATTCTTCTCAAGGATATCACTAGTCAGATCTTAATAATAAAAGCTTAACTCCATAAGAAGTATCCTTACTCACAAAGCGCATATTATGAAATTTCTCAATCAGTTCTACCTCTTTTCACCATCATCTCCGGTATGCACAAACATTTCCAACTCACCGCATCATCTACTACGTCAACTTTACCCAAAGGGTAATTACACTCAAAGTCGTAATCCTTCAGAAATCCTAATTATTTCCTCTGCCTCATTTTCAACTTTTTCAAATCAAACAAACACCTTAAACTCTTAAGATCACCAAACATCTCCGATCTCAGTCTGAACTTTCGAAGCCTCCGACTCCGGTACAACCACAATAGCTCTACCCGAGCTCACACGACCAAGGAAAACTCACATCCTTCAGCCCGTTGATCCATCAACTCGTCAACTCTTGGAAGCGAATGCTTATCCTTGATAGTCACATTGTTCACTTATCCATAGTTCACCCAAAGCTTCACAAAACCTTCCGTCTGTCTAACCAACAAAATTGGTGCACCTTATGGTAACACACTCAAACAAAAGAACCTCTCTTCCAACAGGTCTTCAAGTTGACTCTTTAACTTTCTCAATCCCAATGCAAACACACAATATGGAGTCACCCATATCGGACTAGTTCCAAGAACGAAGTCAATGTGTAAGCTTTACTTCACATTCTGATAGTAAACCATTTACCTCCTCAGGAAAACTTCCGGACAATCAAAATTAAGTGATAAACCCCAATTTCTCACTTCCCTTAACATTCAAAGTTTCCGTCAAAATACACACCTCAACAGCGTCTTACGCCAACTCCTCAAAATAATCCCTTAAGCACTTAGCTTAACTCAAGGCAATTCATTGCTCACACCACCTAAGCTTGCAAGACACGTCTATCACATCCAACACAATCTCGTCTGCTATTAACAAGAGATTGAGGGTGATCAGTTCCTCAATTTGTTAATAGACAACCGAAATCATGATGGGGTACAAACCATCTTTACCAAACTATGATAGCATTCCTCAACACATTAAGCCACCACACCGTAGCATTCCGGAGAATTACAAACTTCTCCCCCACTGGAATCATTCCTGCTTCTGCAGACAAGGTTAGGAAATAAACACGTACCGACAGTGTTTTCACACACATGCCGTATACTAGGGATTTAAACCACAACACCAGGTTAAACAACACACAGTCTCCATCCCAAAGGACAGACTCCACTCAACTCAACAACACTGGCCGGACGGACCGACCTGCTCTGATACCAATTGTAACACCCCACTTTCCCGTATTAAATAAAATATAAATATTATAATAATAATCAGAGTTTTCACCAAAAGTGGGATATCACATCTCCAAATTTTATAAAAATACTTTATTCATTCTTTTCAAATTAATACAGCGGAATTTGTTTAATAAAATAAAATACATCAAATTCATGATACGTCACAGGATTACAATAAGTTTGACATAAAACAGTTAAAACACCCACATCCCGTGTTACGTATCAGAGCATCCTACGACTCGACGGTCACACCACTATCCAAGTTAGCTAAGCACCTGGATTATCTGTACTTCCGAAGAAGCACAGACCACAACAACAACAAAGGGGTGAGAAACAATGATCAGAATATAATGGTAATGTAATACATGTAAACAAGGTAGTAAAACACACCACCACGCCAATATTCACCCCAACAACTCCATATAACGAACCTACTGTTCAAATTACAATATAACATATTATAATGCAAATATGCAACTCAACACCATGCATGCGGTACCGACTCATTGGTTCATTCAATCGAACCCACCATTCTCCACAAAGGAGTACGGGTGAATCACTTACGCTCCATCCGAGACATGATTCAACCCCACCATTCTCCACAAAGGAGTACGGGTGAATCACTTACGCTCCATCCGAGACATGATTCAACCCCACCATTCTCCACAAAGGAGTACGGACAGATCACTTACGCTCCATCCGAGACATGATCCATCCCACCAAGACACCATGATATGCACACGCCAATGCATAACTATTATGTTCAGGCACACTAAGTGCACACGATCCACCTGATCGTATCATTATACATCACATATATATACATAGATATAACATGCACCAACACCGTATAAATCAATCAGTCAGTAAACAAGTTCATATTCTGTCACCAAGATACAAACACATCCCACTACTCGGGGATACACGATCCTACTGATCACTACATACATATACATCAACTAATTGTCCACCAGTCATTATTACGGGAAACATGCACTATCACCAAGTACACAAGTTAGTTCCCACACTCATCATTCTTACAGTGCATCAAGGCCAAACTGTACCTATCATCTCAACTCAGATCCTCAGTCTATTCTAATACCAATCTTGAGATCCTCAGTCTATTCTAATACCAATCTTGCACATTACCGTAACCAATAGGCTTCTAATTCCTATTCCCAAAATCATCACCTACACACTTTATCGATACCTCAAAAGCCATACAGAATTTTCCCTAAAAACTGTAAAACACCCTATATGCCCTATATGCCAAATCATCCCAAAACACCAATTCATTAACGATTACTATATAATTAACAACAATCATCATCAATCATAACATAACAATATATATTATACTTACCAATTATCCTATACTTCCTACTCTAGAACCAACATTACGGTACATTACCGACACTTCAGAGTCACTCTGAATCTCACCAAGGTCCTAACCATAGTCATTAACGACACTATAGGGAAACAACACATAATTTTCCCCAAAGCTATAATCATGGTCATTACCCACACCACAGTAACAACACAGAATCTCACCAAAACTCTATTTATATTTACTATCAACACTGCAGTAACAACATATAATTTTCCCCAAAGCTATAATCATGGTCATTACCCACACTACAGTAACAACACAGAATCTCACCAAAACTCTATTTATAGTTACTATCAACACTGCAGTAACAACATATAATTTTCCCCAAAGCTATAATCATGGTCATTACCCACACTACAGTAACAAAACAGAATCTCACCAAAACTCTATTTATAGTTACTATCAACACTGCAGTAACAACATATAATTTTCCCCAAAGCTACAATCATGGTCATTACCCACACTACAGTAACAACACAAAATCTCACCAAAACTCTATTTATAGTTACTATCAACACTGCAGTAACAACATATAATCTCACTAACATCACTATAATATATATACACCAAATTCACCAATACCAATCAACAATTCATCAATGTCAAGCATCAATTTATCATCAGCAACAATAATAACAAGCATGCCAATATAAAACTTCATAGATCGGGGTTAAGGAATCCCCTCTACCCTATACATGTATATACCATCCCAAATCAAGTTTCTCCCCCCTTACCTTGTTAATCTGTTGATCGATGAAAGAATCCTCCAAGGTTTGGCCAATTCTGATTTTCCCCTGTATCCTTCGTTCTTCGCTCCCTTTTCCGTTCACTTTTCCGTTCTCTCCTTTCTATCGTTCTTTTCCACTTGCTCTAACTTCTCACAATGTATCGTAAAACTACTAACCCCTCACCTTCTCTATTTTAATTCTCTAATCCCAATAATAATAATAACTTAATAATAATAATAATAACTTAATAAAATAATAATAATAATAATAATAATAATAATAATAATAATAATAATAATAATCCTATTATTATCTCACCAAAATAATAATAATAATAATAATAATAATAATAATAATAATAATAATAATAATAATAATAATAATAATAATAATAATAATAATACCACCAATATTACTATTAACTATTATATTATTATCTCCACACCACCAATGATCCTTATATATCAAGGATACTCACCAATCACATGCCAACACACCCCACCTAAGGGCACACCAACATAAAATAATTAAATTAACACCAAAATGACTAAATAAATAAAATGGGTGTTACACTTACCGAAGGATTGGCCAGGCGAGAATTGGGCTTTAGAGATTTTCCAGACGAGAACTGGGCTTTCGAAATGATTTCGGTTACAAAGTTTTGATATGTAACAAGTTTCAGGTTATTTGATGGGGGTGATGACATGATTCCTCAACACTCAACTCTTGCTGACGAGAATGCTTTAGTAACTGCCCCGGGGTAATTCCACTTGCCCCAGTTTGATCTCTGGGATAGTTCATCTTGAAAAGAAAAGCTTGCCATGAGACGATCTCAAGATGGCTTGCTCCAGAATCTGTACCATGAAAGGATTCGTCCTTAGTTGAATAATGCTGATAAGATATAAAGATATGGAGAGGAACAATTCCTTCATTTCCGTTTTTGCCCCAGCCTGTGGGATCTCCATAAAACTTCCTCGAAGGAAACCTTACAATTTCCGTACCCTGAAGGTTAACATACACACTGCCTCAACACTCCCAATCTCGAAGAGGCGCTTCAGATTAACTGCCTTTGGGATGAGAATAGATTTTGTGCTCTTGGGGATGGCCTGCCCCAGCCTTGCAATGACTTTGCCCCCGACTGGCTGATTCGTGAAGCAGTACCCCTGGCTGCGAGAGATTTACCGAATCTCGACCTGATTTCCCCGGAATAACTGTCTTCTGGATGGCAGACTCCCATGACATGATCATTTTATATAGCTTGCCCCGGTTCAACAGAGTGGGCGTTCTGCAATTTATCCTGATCAAACTTTCTATTGTGGAAACTTTCCTGATTCAAGCGCTTACTCGAAAGTAAAGCAATGTTTTGCACAAAAGATATACTAATACAATGCATATGACAGTTTTGAAATCCAAGTTTCTTCACTGGAAAAACATTTGTGACATATAATGAACAAATTACCTATCAAAATTTCCACCTTAGTAACAACCGGATAAGAAGAATCCTTTTTAGGAGTCAGTTTCGACGCGATCTTTACCGAAGTATGCTTTCGAAACAACCCTGCTTCAATTAGGACTTTTGAAGGTTATAACGTGGCCAGGTTCACGGTTCAAAAGAAAGGATAAAGGCTCAAAGTTTATTTTAACCCACCCCTTCTCCTTGATGTTCTCCAATCCTAAATTCAGCTAATTCAACACAAGCGCTCACCTTTCAAAGGTTTAATGACAGGAGTGATGGTTTGGGAAACCACAAGTTCTTGGAGTGACAGTCACTCGCTCTTCTTATTTGGTGCCTGGAGTCACACAACTTGTTTGTTCGAGGATTTTTCTTTTGTAATCCTTTTTGCTTTTCTGCTTTTTCCCTAACTTTTGCCTGAACTGGCTCTTTTGAGCTTCTTTTGATTTCAAAGTCCAGCGGGATGCCCTAATTTTTGCCTAAGTCGCTTGTTTTCAAGACTCGACTTAGCGAGCTTCTTCTTTTGATTCTTTTTTTCTTTCTTTCTTTTTATAACAAATCGTGTGACATCGGCTTGTCTGACTTGTCAAAGGGATTGTGACTGTTTCACTCCTTTGTCGGCGATGGACACCCATTATGGGTTTTTTAGGAACGACCTATACAGGTGTGATTGAACCTCAAACGAGAACACTCCTTTTGCAATTTTGACGCTCGGTCAAATTAGCTGACACCTACCCTGCCCCAAGTTAAGATTGAGGGTTTTTTCGTTTTTCAGAAAGAAACTCCTACTACTAGGCTCAAAGGGGTTGACAAGGGATTATCATCCTTATATCACCGGTATTTAGGGATTTAAAATAATGCTTGTACATCATCAGCAGGTTTTATTCAAAAGCATACAATCGAAAGCTTTTGCCTTTCAATTTCGTCATCCCCCCCGGATTCCGCTTAAACAAGCGTTAGGAATCAATTAAAAACATAAGCGAACACAAATAGATTTAATCAAAACAGGCATATTTATTTCATTATCATTATCAATTAAAAACAATACAGTTTTACAAGTGAGATTTGCACCTAAACAAAAAAGAAACTACAAATACAAAGAAATGACATGATAAACACAAAGATTGCCAGCATCGGGGAACCGGGCTTTCAGATCTTGACTTGCTGCGAGATCAGCCATCTTCAAACTTAATCAGCTGAGAGGTCGACGTGCACAACCAAATTTCCTTCGGGAAAGGAAATGTACTCTTTGTCAATCAACTGTTGCACTTTGTCTTGAAAGGCATTGCAGTCGTCGGTTGAGTGTCCCATGGATCCTCCATGATATCCGCACTAAACACTGGGATCATATCCGAGAGGCTATGGCTATGGCACCGACTTGAGAGCCTTGGGCTCCACCAATGAGTTTTGAATCAAATGTGGCAGAAGCTCACTGTACAGTATAGGAACTGGATGAAGATGAGCATTCCTCCTTTCCAAATTGTTGCGAGGCCCATTCCGATTCTGGCGTCGAGAGTTTTGCTGCCGAGGAGCATGGGGTTGTTGGTACCAGGATGACTATTGAGCAGCAGTTGGAGCAGACACAACATTAGTTTCTCCTCCTTTCCGACCATAAGGCTTCTTTGTATCTTTGGAAGAATCAAGAGCAACTTGGATCTTTCCCAGTTTGATATCGCATTCGACTCTTTCTCATGCTATCACAAGATCTGAAAAACTTGCAGACATGCAACCTATCAGCTTCTCATAGTACACTCCAGGCATTGTAGCCATGAACATGTCAATCATCTCTCTCTCCATCATGAGAGGTTGCACCCTCGCTGCTAAATCTCGCCATCTCTAGGAGTACTCCTTGAAGCTCTCAGTACTCTTCTGCGACAGACTCTGCAATTGTATCCTGTTTGGTGCCAGATCACTATTATACTGATAGTGATGCACAAAAGCTTCGGCCAATTCTCTCCAGATACGGATATGAGTTCTCTCAAGCCCTATAAACCATTCTAAAGACGCTTCTGTCAGGCTGTCTTGGAAGCAATGCATCAATAGCTTTTCATCTTCGGAGTAAGCAGACATTTTCCTGAAATATGCCCGGATGTGTACTCTAGGACAAGTCATCCCTTTGTACTTTGTCAAACTCCGATACCTTGAACTTGGGAGGAATCCTGACCCCAAGAACTAGACCAAGATCTGACATATCAAGACCCAGAGAGCTCTGATTTTCAAAAGACTTCATCTTTTCCTCAATCAGTTTAAACCTTCGGTCAGCTTCAGTTGGCAAACCACCTTCCATATCCTTCATGGAAAAGATATCACTCTGGTGATCTTCCCACTAAGGGCCAGCAGCCTGGTGCACAGCGCCCACACTTCCACCAGCAACATTACCATTTTCGTTCGCAGCACCTCCGCCCGGAGGTATGACAATAGTAGGAATACCATGTGGAACAGATCCACCAACTGGAGGGAAGACGCCAGTTCCAACTCCATTGTTATTGACTTGGGGAGCGTCAATGAGAGACTGCACTAAAGTTCTCAAATGCTCCTATCCACTGGCAACATTCTGCATCAACTCCATGAACTGGGACAATGCGAGCTCTGAATTCCTGCAATTCGGCTTGAACCTGATCCATTACTTTTCGCTGATTCCCTCGAGTTGGAATCTGATTCAGATACTACGTCTTGCTCCAAAAACATTTTAGAAGAGTACGACTATAGTTTTCAGAAGTTCCTGTCCAGAGGCCTAGATAGAAGCAAAATGGCTTCCATGATCTATGGCGTTAGCAGGAACAACAGAAAGGGAATTGGATATGAATCACCTTCTGAGAAGGATTTAAATCCAAAACCTGTTGATAAGCTGATCATCAACTACACTCTTCTACACACTCATTTTAAATATGGTCACCTAAATAACATAGAGCACACATGCACATATCAGATTACTAAAAGCTTTATTAAACCAAAACCTCATCAGAACAGAAAAGTTTTTAAGGAAAAGAAGTTCAGGCAGAACTTCAGACTAACTAACCCCAAAGGACCCAAAAAGATATGGGTACCTAAGGATAAAATAATCTTTGTTGCAGATGTCCTTAGCAGCAAAGTTAAGACACCAGTCACGGTACCTGGACTCTGGCTGCTCACGACACATGACGGGAAAAAGGTTTATGTTCCAAAGCTTGGAACTTAGATTTGGAGGAGACGTGAAGTTTGGAGGAAACCAAAAGGGCAAAATCATTGGCTCTGGAACAATCGGTAATCGTAACCTCCCTTCTATCTCTGATGTTCTGCTTGTTGAAGGATTAACACATAATCTATTGTCCATAAGTCAATTAAGTAACAATGGTTATGATATAATCTTTAATCAAATATGTTGTAAAGTTGTTAGTCAAAAAGATGGTTCAATCCTCTTTAATGGGAAAAGGAAGAACAACATTTATAAAATAAATCTTTCAGAACTGAAAAATCAAAATGTAAAATGCCTTATGTCTGTTAATGACGAGCAATGGGTCTGGCATAGAAGATTGGGTCATGTTAGCATGAGATGTATATCTCAGATTAACAAGCTCAATCTGGTCAGAGGACTTCCTAAGTTGAAGTTCAACTCAGATGCTCTTTGTGAAGCATGTCAGAAAGGAAAATTTTCAAAATCTTCTTTCAAATCTAAAAATGTTGTTTCTACCTCTAGACCATTAGAGCTGCTTCATTTGATCTATTTGGACCAGTGAAAACTTCATCCATTAGAGGCAAGAAGTATGGATTAGTCATAGTTGATGACTACAGCAGATGGACATGGGTAAAATTCCTGAAACACAAAGATGAGTCTCATTCTGTATTCTTTGACTTCTGCAATCAAGTCCAAACTGAAAAGAATTTTAATATTATCAAAGTCAGAAGTGATCATGGTGGTGAATTTGAAAATAAATATTTTGAAAGATATTTTAAAGAAAAAGGCATTGCACATGATTTCTCTTGTCCTAGAACTCCTCAACAGAATCGAGTTGTAGAACGAAAAAATAGAACATTGCAAGAAATGGCCAGAACCATGATCAACGAGAATAATATGGCAAAACATTTTTGGGCAGACGCAATTAATACATCATATTATATTCAGAACAGAGTGTCTGTAAGACCTCTTTTGGAGAAGACTCCTTATGAATTGTGGAGGAATAGAAAGCCTAACATTTCTAATTTCCATCCTTTTGGATGTGTTTGTTTTATTTTGAATACTAAGGATAATCTGAACAAGTTTGACTGTAAAGTGTTGCACCCCAAATTTTGACCCCTTAGATCCTCATCATCATTTTTAGACCATATTCATTTGATTATCTAACCTTAACCTATTTCAAGTTGTCTTTGTTAAGATACAGGTGAATTAGGGTTCCGTACAGCCGAGAAACAAGGTTTCGATGATTTAGTCGGTCAATGTATTGGATTGATTGCCCATGAAATAAGTACACACATCATCAAATATACTCCATTGGATCAAGTATGAATGCAATTTGAGGTTGTCACCCAAGGATCAAGAACAGTGTAGTTCAGGATACCCGATTAGGGTTTTTGATCAGGAAAAGTCAACCGTAGTTTGACTTTTTTTTAAATGGTGTTCCAATGGTGGGATCATGGTCCATAGAGTTCATATGGCTTAGTAAATTCTACTCAGGAAGTTTTAAGGCCTCAAAAGACCCGGAACATCAATAGTCGACTCGGTAGTCATCGATCGATCGTTTGGTTGACCGAAAAGTCAACTCTTCAACCATAAGGAATTTGACCTCAAGGTGGGAATCAAAAATGTTCCTAATGACATATTACACCTACCCATGAAGTTTCATGACCATTGGATCAAGGATTGGGGAGTAATCGCAAAAATCGATAATTAGGGTTTTGAAAGGAGGAAGACCATAACTCCCTAACCACACATCCAATTGAATTGGTTCAAAGCTCATTAGAAAGCTCTTGGCAAGTCCTACAAAATTCCCACAGTGGTCCATTAGCAAAAAATGCATAGATTTGGAGTTGTGGCCAAATTCATTGCAAGAGGGGAAAATAACTTAGAAAAATTCTAAGTTATTGGCCTTTTTACGCATGTTTTTCAGCAACTTTGAGAGGTCTTTTGACCCAGTTCCATTGGGAATCTGAAGCTCATGAAAGCATAAATGTTCTAGAGCTACATGAGGGCTTTCCAGAAAGTTATAGAACTCTCTCATAGCCCTTGGGAGTTGAGAGTTATGAAGCGTGCAAGTTGGGCCTGAGCATTAGTTTGTCAACTTTTCAAAATTCATAATAAATTTATTTTCAACCATATGGTTCATTTCCAACCATAGAGACATATCTGGTGTGGAGTTAGTATTAGGTTGGAACCTGATGTGGGGGAGAACCAAGGGAAAACCAAAAATCTCACCATAATCCCTTTGATTACTATGTTGAAAAGCAAAAGTAAATTGTGTAAGAAACCTTGGTTTTGCTGCAGCATAGCTATTTTAAGCACAGCCAGCTTGAGGATAGCTGTTAGGGAGGGCATTAACTGTTGGAATTAACATTAAACCAACAGACACACTTTTGAAATGTTGAGGTTTTCCACCAATGCAAGCTTGCAATTCAAAAAAAGACAATTCTGGCCCAACCTTCTTGGCCTATAAAAGGAGGGCTCCTTCCACTCTCCAAACCACACCAGAGCACTCTACAACCCAAGAGAAACTCATTTCTCTCATACTACTTTGCATTTTCTTACAAGTGAAGAAAAACATCCCAAAATACCTCAAAAATCTGCCTTGAGCAAAACAGCTTCCAAATCCATTTTCACCCACTCAAAATCACCACAAACCATCCACACAATCGACAAATGATGTATGGGAGGTGTTCAAGCTTTTAAACCAGCCAAAAACCTAGTATTTTTAAAAGTCAACCCTCAACCTTAGAGAACTTTAACTTTTTGCATAAAGCAAGGGAGTTCTCTGTTCAGGCTTGTTTCAACCCTCACGACACCTCAAACACCTTGGATATAAGGTGTGTCAACTGTCCAAAATATTTAAAAAAAACTGCATCATCATTTGGTGGATCTGTCACAAAGATCCATTTGTTGCTTCAAGTGTAAGAAACTTGCTTTTACACCAAGACTTGCTTGTAAGAGGTTGAAGCTGCTTGGACTGTGTATTTGTGGTGTGAAGTAGCTAGTCAAGGCATTCATTCTCAATCAGGCAGCTTGAATGCATTGGAAGTCTTCAAGAGGTAAGTGACTTCTAAACTATACTCATTCTTTTTGGTACCATGGTCATGCTTGATGCACTTTAGTTAGATATGCCTAGGATCATTAAGCCATGTTTTGAGATTAGCTTGTGTTTATTTGTACAAACTTGCAACTGTCATGTAGAGTAGGTGTTGGATTTGTATGTTTGTTATGCTATTTGAGAAAATATGTTGTTTTTGTCTAGGTGTGAGTTATTACCTATGTCTAGATTTATTTTCAGTTCATGACATTTGTAGGACCTCTACACCATGTGAGATGTTAGATAATGTGTTGAGACATTTGAATTGCTTGTTTTGTTTCAGATGTGCAAGTTGCTAGTTTCTGTTTAAATCTACTTTGTTTTGATTTGAAAGCTTTATGTGTATGCATTTGCTTTTATGGAAATATGATTGAATGATGTATTGGTTTCTGTCCAAACTGTCTTGAGGTTTCTCATCCCAGCTTCATTACCACAACTTCAAAACCACAAGTCATTTTGCACTACAGTTTGAATTAGAGGTCCATTGGTGTTAAGATCATGACGTGTTTGAGACTCACTTACATGCCTGATGTTTATTTGAATCATGATGTGTTGTTTATTTGATTCTACTATCAGCTGTCGCTACTCGAAAAATGCAACGTGCAATGATGGGGAGGCGAAAAAGATAGACAGAAGAGTCGCCATCGAATTTTATTTATCCCATGAGGGGAAAGGAAAATATTGAGAAAACCTCAAGAAAAGAACGGATAAGATGGTCTCGCAACCAAGAACAGGTTCGGAAGCCGGTTATGCCAAGGGAAGGTATTAGCACCCCTCGCATCCATCGTACTCGATGGGAACCATTTGTTTGTCGTGTGTGATTTATTTGCTTAAAAATTATGCTATAAAAGAGCGTTCCAAAGGATAGAGGGAAAGGTTAGAAATTGGGAAAAGAGGGATAACAGGGGAAGGAAAAGAAAGAACAGACTCGATAGGACTTCGCGGTCCTAGGCCTACGTATTCTCGATAGACATGAGAAAATCAGAGTCGACGTAGTTCGGGGAACTACAGATATAAGGGGGAATGTGCTCGGCAAGGCTTGTGGCCCTTGTGCCTACGTATCTTTACTTGAACGAAGTAAAGAATCAGAGCAGCCGTAGTTCGGCCTACGATTCGTTGATGTTTTTATGGATGATGCTATCATACGCATTCTAGCAGTTAGGTGTATTGCTGCTCGCTCGTTAGAGACTTAGGCATTACCTGTTTGCGGTAGAACGGACGTATCATATCCTTTTTGAAAGATTAGTTTTCGCCATGCGAGGCAAGATGTCACATTTGATTTGTTGAAATGTTTTTTAGGGGCGAGATAGGTCCTCGGATAGTAACCCCTACGGGTAGTACCCAATTCTTTATCTCAAAGTTTTTGTTATGAAAGGGTGTGGCGAACATAGCGTCTTCATATTGAAAGACGAGTATCAAAACCACACACACTACAGTGAGCATCTCGACACTCGGAGAGGAAGAAGTCTACACTTAATCCTCTCTTTTTAGTTCAATACAAAGAGAACTTCATTCTCTTATTAAAGTGTTTTCGGTTTTAAATGGTAAGTGCTTTTGCGACAGAGAACCCTACGGTAAACGTCAGCACTCGGGATAGGAGAAGGCCTACGCCTAACCACTCCATGACCATTCAAATTTTTGTTATGAAAAGAGTTTAAAAAATGCGCTCGGTACGGGACCGAGGTTTTTAGGTGACAAAGGTTGCGAGAAGGAGTTGTAGAGGGAGATAGGTGGCGGATAAAGTCACGTCTTCATATTGAAAGACGAGTATCGAGACCACCCACACTATAGTGAATATCCCAACACTCGGAGAGGAAGAACTCTACACTCAATCCTCTCTCTTTAGTTCAATACAAAGAGAATCGATTTATTTATTGTAAGTGTTTTGAAAATGCACTCGGTACGGGGCCGAGGTTTTTTAGGAGAAAAAGGTGTGGATGAAAACTTCTTCGTATTGAAAGACAAGTATCAAGACCACCCACACTACAGTGAGTATCTCGACGCTCGGAAAGGAAGAAGTCTACACTCAATCCCTTCTCTTTAGTTCAATACAAAGAGAACTTTACCCTTTTATTAAATATGGTGAATTGGCTTAACAATCGTTTGAGAAAATCTGCTTGACGTTGGATCAAGGGTTTAATTGCTTAACAAGGTTTGAGGTGAAGCGAGCAAGGTCGATGGCGACGCACAAGGCAATCGGCTTACAAGGTCAAAAATGGCTCGATGAGAATCGAGTTTGTTTTCTTGAAAATAGTCTTTTAGAAACACAAGGTAAAAATAATGACCAACAATAAATATGCATAAAAACCATACCAAACACAACGGGTTAATCGGCTAAAAAAAACAAAACGCAAAAAAAAACGGCACGAAGTCGAAAACAGGCAAAAAAACAAAATAAAAAAAAAACGAAAAGCAAAAAAATACGGCTAAAAAAGTCGAAAAAACGTGAAAAGCAGGGGTCTAACACGGGCGACCGTGTTGTGTGACACGGCCCATGTCACAGTTCCAGGAAAAAAAAAGAGTTTTGGGTCAAACAGTGGTGTGACACGGCCGTGTTGTGTGACACGGCCCGTGTTGCAAGGTCTGGGCCAAAAACAAGTTAAAATCTCAAACAGAGGTACAACACGGGTGCCCGTGTTGTGTGACACGGCCCGTGTTGTGAGGCCAGGGCATTTTTCACTTTGAAAAGCCACACAAAGATGCAACACGGCCGGCCGTGTCGTGTGACACGGCCCGTGTTGGGCTACCAGATGAAAAAATCTAAACTTTCTCTTGTTTCTTGCTTCTTTTTGTGGTTCTTTCAAAGGGTTTCTTGGTCCCTATTAGGACCTTACATGTTATACTCAATACAACAACACTCAAACCAAGAGAACAAATGATAAATGCGCAATATAAAAGAAGAGAAGAGTTTAAAGAGATGGATACCCAAGAGTTGTTACCCTCCTTGCAAAGCCTCAACTGATTTTGGCTAGGTGTTCACACCTCTTTACTCTATGATTTGATGACTCTCCTCAATGGCTGCCTTGTGTTTACTCTCTTCACTCTTTGCTCTCAATATCTCTATCTCAATCTGTTGTGAATGATAGTGTATGATAGTGAATCCAATCCTTTTGTTGACTGCCCTCCTTCCCTTCTCATCTCACTTTTCTGTCACCTTTTTCTGCTGTACCAAAGCAATAGCTCTTGCACAAGCTCCAACTTTCAGAATTTCCATTCTTGGCAACAATTATGGCCACTTTCTTGGTGCAGCCCTGCTTTTTCCACTTCTAGTATGCTGCTTTTGTTGTATTTCTTCTGCAGCACTCTATGTTGCTTTCCAACCTTGTACCCATTGGTTGGTTGATTTGTTTTGGACATACCCATGTAGTCCATACAAGACCTTTTGGACATCATTTTCAAATTCTGATTTTTGATGTGTAGATGTATCAACATAAGCTTATAGCCTTGGTTTTGTGACATAAAATGATTTTGTAATATGATACACATTGCCACTTCTTGCATGGGGCTGTTTTGGACCATATTCAAATTGCCCATGAATGTATGCATAGCCTTGATCTTGAGATATTCCAACATTGAATTAGCTCTTAAATATTTTCCTTGCATGTTTGTAAGCACAAAGAGGACCATGTGGACTTGATGAGGCATGGGGGATACCATGGCATGAAGTTATTTTTAGAAACTTGAATTAAGACTAGAAATAGCTTAATTTCCTAAGCATTACCAAGAGTTTGGATTTTGTAATAAATGTGACATTCTTGCAAATGTCATGAAATTTCTCTTTGTAATATTCTTGAATCTAGCCTTGAATTCATGAACCTTGAATTTAGAATGATGGGCCTCCCTTATGTCATTGAATTTGAAAGAAATGAAGAAATGAGTCAAGTCTTGAAAGAGGGAAAATTTTGGGGTGCAACACCAGCTGCCATGTTTGTTTGCATTTGCCACTGCTAGGGGCTGTGTTAGGTCTGAATCTGTCAAGATGCTTATTGTTGTCAACTCTTTATGTCAATTTTCCTTGGCATTATGCTATCAGTTTCTTAGTATTAATTAGTGCTAATTTAATGTCCTTAAGTTATGATGTTAGGCTATTAAGTTTTAATTGGATGGTTTAAGTTGGATTTTGATATGTTCAGGTTATGTTCATTGCTGTCAATGTCTGTGCTTGAGAACTGAGTTTGTTAACTCAAGTGTAATTTCTACCAGGTTATTAGATGTTTAGGCCTGCTGTTGGATTTTTGTTCTATTATGTCAAGCATGTTGATGCTTAGGGTGGTTGACTATTCTTGTTAGTCTGCATCCCTTATTAGACTTGACATTGTAATGTCAATTTCATAATTTTGTCCAGCTGTCTTTTGAGTCAAGTTTTGTTGTTGCTTCTGTTTTACAAGAAAAAAAGGACAGTTTGATCTACATTGTTAAAAAGTGTTTGCTTGCTTTTGCAAGGGTGTGGATGTTGGATTACCATTAGGGTAGGGTGTGCATATGCTTACTTTTGTGAAAGTATGTTGTCAAGATGTTTGGTGAGGTTAGGCTTGATATGGTTATGTTGAGTTTATATTCTTTACCACCTAAACCTTTTCTTTCATGACTAAAACTTGTTAGTAGCTTAACCATTGACCTATTATGTTTTGAGTTGGACAATTTGTTGATTGAGTCAGGTGTTGCAACTTGGAGCCCATGGTTGTGGCTGCTAAAACTTGGACTTCATGTTTAACTTTAGTTAGTCATTGTCATTAGGACAGTTTGTGGAGTTTGTTTTTAAAGAGATATCACACTCTTGGAACTTGGTGCATTGTTATGCTAAGCATGGAACTCCTTACTGTAGGTTATGTGTGCTTGTTAGAATAAAGTTGTCATTTGGAGCAATTACCTGAATTATTGAGCTGGTGACATTGTCTAAAAAGAACTTGTTTTTTTTTTCTAAAGGTTTGTTCTGAATTTGTTTTATCTGTTGGTCTAGGTTGAATCTCAAGATACTTGGTTTAGTTAAGTACCATGGCATGTCTGTTATTTCTTCATCATCATTTTTATTAAATGCTTTGGTTCTGAGAGAGCCATTTTAAGTTAATCAACTCATATAAACTGTCAACATGTTGATTTGGATTGCTTCTGTTGAAATGATTCAGGGCTGTTGGAGCCTATACTGATGATCAACATGTGTCATGTTCATGATTGTTGGTTGCCAAGTCGCTTTGAGGTTTGTTAACCTCTGATGTCAAGTTTCATTTTCAAACTTAAAAAACTATCACCATTTGTGTGTGTGTATTCAGTGACTGTTACAAATGTGGATTGATAAGCAAATGATGTTATGAACTGTTGTTTTAACATTTGGTTAGATATAAAGTTTGTTCTAAACTACTTCCATAAGTTGCAACTGGATGGTCACTTCATGATTTAGTATGGATTGGAGATTTTCTCTTTGAACATAATCATGAGTAGCATATTTGAAACATGTGTATGGCTTTCTTTGATCTTGTTTATATCAGTTTTGATTCATAACTTCCAAAATGCATTTCAAAAGCTACAACTGCATGTTCATGCGAATTTCAAAATATGTGCATTTTCTGAGAAAACCAATGATGCCATCTTGATCCTTGTTAAATTTCATACAAGTTAGGCTTTTAGTTTGTAAAAATTGATGGAGTTTTGAGCTGGTTTGAACCTTCACACATTTGGCCATGTTTGCTTGTGAACTTTGCCCAGAATATTTCACTTTGTTAAGTACTTACATTATTTGGGGTGCATAATACTTGGATGTATCGCCACCCCAGTGGTTAAACCTTCACTCTCAAGCGCCTTGCAATCACCATGTCCTAGGTTCGATCAATTGTGGAGATCAACCCTTTTATTTATTTTCATATTTGCCATGTTATCTTATTTTGTGTCTCTTTTTCCTTCAATGTACACGCGCGCTCCTTGGCCCACTTGGTAGGATTTTGAGTTAGCAATCCAAAGGTGGTGGGTTCAACACCTACCAAGTGCACTTCCTCATTTTTTTAATCACTAAAATGCTTGTTTTTCTTTGAAAATTCAAAATAGCATAACTTTGTCAATTTTTGTCATTTTCAAGTGATTCTTTTTGCAAGTGTCTCTTAATTTTGCCTATTTTTATGTGGTAATCAAAGAACTCAAGAACTTGCATTTTAAAAATACTTCATTCCATGAAAAAGACTTGCATTGTTTAGGGTTTTCACCTTCTTATTTGTCATCTCTCTTTGCCAACTTTAATTTCATTCTCTTTTTGAGTTTTATTTTAAAGATATGAACTTTGGCTTGTTAACATCTTTGTGTACTTGAGTTTGACTTAAGCTCCATACTTGTAAGCATTTATGATTGATTAATTTCTTAGAAACTTGAAAGTTTTCCCCTATGAAGTATTGAACTTCTCTCTCCTTGTTGTGACATTATTTGTGTAGGCATGATGCCTGTAAGTATACACGTCATCTTGTAAGCCCTGTTGAAGCCTCATCTTTGTTAAGATCCCCTTCCATCTTTATTAAGATGTACCCCATTCTTTGTCAAGATATGTCTGTGGCTTTCACCCTTTGTGTTTAGTCTTGTAAGAACTTCCCCCTTTCATGATATTATAATATCTTGATACTTGCTTTGGTTGTGACCATCTATCTTGATTGAAATCATTGCCTGATATTGTAATATCTTAAATGCTTGCTTTGGTTGTAACCATTCATCCTGATTGAAATCCTTGCTTATTGTAATATGCTTGATTATTCCTGTTTGTAACCATATCCCTTATATTCATCATGTGTGAATGATTATGCTTTGTTAAGTTTATTTCCCCAAAGTGGTGGAACTCTTTAGTTCTCATCCCAATTGCCTCCTCTTTTCCCTTCCAAAGGAAAGTCTCTCTATTGACCATTGGGTCATAGATAGCTTATTAACTCGTAGGTATGGATATAACCTTCTCCCCCTTTGGTCTGGATAGAACCAATAGGATTTACATCATAGGTCTGGATAGAACCTTTTCCCTTTTTTAGTCTGGATAGAACCAAATAGGATTTAAATCATAGGTCTGGATAGAACCTTCCTCCCCTTTTGGTCTCGATAGAACCAATAGGATAACCTCATAGGTCTGGATAGAATCTTCCCCCTTTTTGGTCTGGATACAACCAATAGGATAACTCATAGGTCTGGATAGAACCTTCTCTCCCTTTTGGTCTGGATAGAACCAATAGGACTTAAAATCATAGGTCTAGATAGAACCTTCCCCTCTTTTGGTCTGGGAAGAACCAATTGATCCTTATTCTGTAGTTCGTGCCCGAACTACGACCGCTCTGATTTCTCATTGGATAATGAGAATACGTAGGCACAAAATGCGATATCTTGACGAGCAACCTTCCCCCTTCTTCCACCTTTCTGTCTGGATAGAACCAACTGGTCTTATAACATAGTGATAGGTAGAGTTTTGTTAACTCTATGTAAGGATCATGGAAATGATTACTTACTTCCCTTTCTCGAGTGTTCAACGTAGACCTAGAGAGTTTGGATAAACTCTACACAGGCATGGATATGTTTGTTCCCATTTGAACCTTGATCATAATCAAGTGTTCTTCAACCCTAGTGAGGTGAACTACGATTGCTCTGATTCTATCCTAGTAAGGATACGTAGGCAAAGGGCGCGATGTCTTTGCGAGCAAACTTAGAAACTATCTTTAGGTTTTAACCTTCACCTTTTATCCAATCCCAATCCATAGCAAACATGTAGCAAGTATTAGCATACAAACAAACAAAAGGTTCCTGTAGAGTACTACAGATGTTTAGGATGTGAAATACCTATCCTATGCATAACCAACCCCCGATCCCCGAATCTCTTAGCGTTGTTGTTACATCTCGCAAAAGGTTCTTTCTTTCTTTAGACCTTTCCTTTGGATAAATTAAAGTCTAGTTGTGAATTTAAGAATTAAAGATTCAAGTTAATCAATAGCTTGGTATCACGATTCTCACCGCAACAGAAATGGCGACTTCACTAGGGAGACTTAAACTTGAGGGTTTAGCCTATTTTGTTTGATTATATGCTCTATTTGTAAATATTTGCTTAACATGTATATTTGTCAATATATATTTGTTTGTTTGTTGGATATTGGGTGCCTTAAGAGGTGAGATAAATCCTAACCCGAATTTGAGTGACACAGGAGATAGGATGGTGATATGATCAATAGTTGGCCTATTGGGAGTAGTTCTAATATGTTTGACATATGATGTAATCGCACTCAGTGGAGACTCTTTGAGATAATTAGTAATGCATGAGTAGTCGTGTATTCACTAATTATTTCAATATGAGTCCATGAAGCTGGGAACTTTTAGTAACACTTTTACCCCACTTAGCCTTTTTAGGACGTAGCATAGAAACAGTTAGGGAGTAGTCCCTCAATAGTTGTCATGTGATGCTACACTCAAACGAGTTTATCTTGAGAATATTGTCGACTCACGTGAGTAGTCGCATTAGTTGGCAATATCCGAAGGATTTACTATGACTTTGGGAACTTTGTTAGAACCCGTTCGGCAGGTACAAAATATCTCATAATACAAATCCTTGGGGATGGGTAGACCTTTGACTTCATGCTTTGACCTTTGTGTTATGTGTGCATCATCCCATCATATCACCATAAGCATATCATGTCGCAACTAGTTTTGTAAAACTTAGTCGATCACTGGTATTCTTAAAAGTTGTAACTTTTCCAATGATTGATGAAATAAGGGTTTTAACCTAGTTAATCTTCTGAGTTTTGTAAAACCAGTTTGCTTTTGCATTACATTTGCATTATGCATTTGCATTTCTCAGCCTTGCATCGCTTTTGATCAGAGATAGAGAGGGGATACCTAGAACATATCCGAGACAAATGGCAATAATGGAGGAACTTTTGAAAGCTCAGGAAATGCTGAAAGAGAACATTAAAATTCTCAAGTGTCAGATGAATTGGGTTCTAGAGACATTGCAGAACATGATGAAAAAGGAGGGTCACTCAGACCACGTGGCGTCTAGAGAAACTAGAGATGACCTATCTCCGATGGTTACTCCAACTCAAGGGCATCCTCGGTATCAACGACCAAATAATCGTCAATCGCGTCAGCACGCCCAACAAAGACCAAGGAAACTAGAGAGTTTGTTTCCAATGTTATACAGTCAGATATTGCCAGACCTAATCCAAGGCGGATTAACAATACCAAAGGAGCTGAAACCGGTGATTCTTCCTTACCCCCTGGTCTTCGATGCCAAAGCCAGATGCGACTATCATAATGGGGCATCGGGGCATTCAACTGAAGACTGTAAAACATTCAAAAACTAGGTTAAAGATTTGCTCGACTCCACATTGATCTCTTTCACGCCTCAAGGTGTTCAAGTCAGCAAAACTTCACCACCTCTCATGTCTCCTCCGCAGCAAGAGCAAGCACTCGGAGAAATTTTGCACAAGTCAGTATCTGATCAAGCGGTTAAATATCAGACGATTACCAGAAAAGACTCTCACCAGTCGGTGTTTGTTCCTCCTCAAGCTTCTCACAGCCGGAGATTGAACAAGAAGGATCATGTCAGGAAAAATAAGGCTTGCGGTAAACCAACTCCAGTACCTTTAAGCAAACTTTACACGCTACTAATTCAGAGCGCACTAGTGACTCCGCGATTATCCAATCCTGTGCTTGGACCATGGCATAATGCGAGCCTGAACTGTGAATTTCACAAAGGAGCTGAAGGACACAACTTAGATGCATGTATAATATTGGGTTATCTTGTGCAAGAGCTGATCATTGACAAATGCATGATCCTCGAGGAAGACCATCCAAGAGTGGAATATGGATATCATACTGGGACAACAGGGCACCTAGTTGAAGAATGTGAAGGTTTTAACCTAAGACTGCAAGAGTTGCTGAAACCTCAAGAAGATAAATCAAATGACAATGCCGCGATTCTTAAATCCAAAGGCAAAGGACCCGCGAGACCTCTCATAATTCTATATCACAAGGAGCATGTGGTTGTTTAAGGTGTTTCCCCGCATAAGGCCTGAAATTTGAAATTTGTCTTATCAATTTTAATTCCCTAAGGCTGGCAGCTGTAGACTGTTTCAACATTTTGTTGTGTTTTCTTTGCATTTGAATTGCTTGTAAGCTGTTGTTCATTTTGAATTGGAAATATTAATGAAATGGTTGTGCATCTTTTGATTAAGTCCATTCGTTTCACTCTTTCTCTTTCCTTTCACTGTTATGAGATGACGAAAAATGAAAAAATTTCTTTTCTTTACTAAACTGTTGTTTAAAGCAAATATTGGGGAGGATGATGAAAACTATATCCATAACTGATGTTGACATGCTTTCAATTTAACTTTGCCGATGATGTAAGGCATTGTTTCAATCCCTAAACACTGGATAAATAAGGAAGATAATCCCTCGTTAACCCCTTCGAGCCTAGAAGTAGGAGTTTTCTTTCTTTACAAAAACAGAAACCTTAAATTTCAAACCTGGGGCCGGTAGTTCTCAGTTAACTTGAAGATATGTGCATACAAGACACTTTTCACATAAAAGTGATGCATTCAGATTTTCCTTCGCACACAAAAAGCAAGTGTCGAAGTTCAAAAGACGATGATGGTTTGCCGTAGCCATTAAACTAGGTGGTCACCTCCTTTCTAAAAAAAAAGAGAAGAAGAAAAAAGAAAATTGAAAAGCCCGCTAAGTCAAAACCTATGAAGGAGACTTAGGCAAAAATGGGGCATCCCGTTGACTGTATATTCGAACAAAACAATTTAGACAAAAGTCAGGGATAACAAAAGGGAGGAATTCTGTAAGAGTTATCACTCTTAAAAATCCTCAATTAGCAAAAAGGTATCAAATACTGTAAGGGAGTCGTGACTACCCTAGATTTGTGAATCATCACTAACTATCATCAGTTCAATTCTTAAGCCTGTAAGAACCTGAACGTATAGTTTGAGTTAACTGAGCGTAGGATTGGAGTTCATCATGGAGAGTGGGTGGGACAAATAGCTTTGAGCCTTTATCCTTTGTTTCATGAACCATGAACCGAGCCACGTTACAACCCTTAAAAGACCTGATTGAGGTAAGGTTATTTTGAAAGCATATTACAGCAAGGTTGGATAACCTGACTCCTAATGATCTTTGATGTTTGTGTGTGTTAATCACTTTATCCATCATTTGTAAATGATTGGATCACTTTCACTTTGATCACTTGATCACTCCGCCGTGTGTGTTTCATCAAAAAATGTTTTCAAAAGATTGCATGAATTTTACATTGAAAATGGCCAATTTTTAATGAACAACATTGCGTGTAAGACGATCCAATGTCAAAGGAATCCCAACAAATGCTGTCAGCTAGGGAATTTGATTTGATAAAGGAAGTTCAGCCTGGGGCAACCAAGTTGAAGGATTTGTTAATCATTTGTTATAACGTTCAGCTAATCAGAGCTGACCAGGTCAAGATCAGTTGAATCTCTCAAAGAATAGTTTAGTCTAGGGAAACTATGTTGCAGTTACCAACTAGCAGGGGCAAGTTTGTTCCCCAGTCGTTACTTCCACAGTCTGAAGACTTTGTTGTGCAAGCACCGTTAAGCTGGGGAAATCACGTCGAGATTTGTAAATCTCTCTCTATAAGAGTTTGAAGACATTGAAGCATCTTTATGCTAGTTCTCTTCTTCCCACACCCCATGTAATCTGGGGCAGAAAAATTTGAAGATTGTTTGTCGCAAGAGCCGTTGCTCACTTGAAGAGGATTGTTATATAGGGGCAGAAGTGTTTTGTTCTCATGATACCTTTTTTGTCAGCTCTCCGATTAAGTTGTTACTTCGGTTGATCTTGGAACTTCCCTTGGTGATTTTTTCCTTCAACAAAGAATTCAAGCTCATGATGGAAATCCGAGTGAAGTCATGATGATACTCTCTCCCAGAGAAGGTTGTAACTTTGAAGTGGAACTGTTGATCTTTATGATCATCCCCGTTGATGTCCAATTTTGGTGAAGCTGGCTGGGTATCCGTGTCAACATGTTTATTTCATCTCCTGTTTTGTTTTGTCTGTTTTGTCAGCATATACATAAGCATGGCATAAAGCATATGCATAGAATCCGTGCATTTTTTCTATCTCCGGTTATTACCTGTTCCTGTTTCGCTTTGGTGTTCTTCACCAAGTGACTGTGTGTGTTGTCTCTCTCCAATAGAGTTGTCATCCCTTAAGTATAAAATGTCCATCCTTTCTCAATTCCCCACAGAGTTTAATCCTCGTGGATGATGGTTGCTTCAGTTATCTTATTCCATGATTGGATAAGATGTGTCCCCATTCGAGTTCATTTCTCAATGGTTGGAGTCTTGTTTGACAGTTTCTTTCTAGCTTGGTTCTAGATTGAACTTCGGTCCCTGTCGGTCGCCGAACCTACCTGGACGTGCATTTATTTTGCACTATCTATCAAGAAGAACATTTTGCATTGTCTTACAACAAATAAGTGGTAGTCTCTGTAGAGAAGCTTATTCGTCTTCAACAAATAAGTTGCAGTCTGTTATTCGTCTTCAACAATAAGTGGCAGTCTCTGTAGAGGAGCTTATTCGTCTTTAACAATAAGTGGCAGTCTCTGTAGAGAAGCTTATTCACCTACAGATAAGTGGTAGTCTCGCATGAGAAGCTTATCCTGTTTCATTATATCCAGCAACAAGTGGCCATCTCCCTCAAGAAGCTTGTTTTCAGTATGTTTACTAGATGAGTGACAGTACCACAAGAGAAGCTTATTAGTTTATTCGTACCCCCCAGATAAGTGGCAGTCTCTCTTGAGAAGCTTATCAGTTTATCCGTATCCCCAGATAAGTGGCAGTCTCCCATGAGAAGCTTATCTTAAGGACATTAAAGGCACGGTTGTGACCAGCATTGTCTGAAAAATCCAGTGGATACTGGTATAGTTAATTTGGTGGTAACCAATCATATTTCAAGAAAGGCCCATTGGTAATTGGCATTATGAAAATCCATGGATGACAGATACTGACAATTTGGTTGTGTATCATTCCAAACTAAGTCACGGCGGTTTGCCTCCAAGCTCAGGTTTCGTACCTTTGGATATGTTTTCCCCCAAGCTCAGGTTTCGTACCTTTAGATATGTTTGCCTCCAAGCTCAGGTTTCGTACCTTTGGATATGTTTGCCTCCAAGCTCAGGTTTCGTACCTTTGGATATGTTTGCCCCCAAGATCTGGTTGTTTACCTGTGGAAGTGTTTGTTTCCATCCCAAGCTCAGGTTTTGTACCTTTGGAGATGTATACTTCGGATTCCGAGTTCAGGAATTTCCAGAGACTCGAATGTTGCATTTGCATGAAATCTTTGATGTATCCTAATGCTTTGAGGATATTTGACTTTTTTTCCTAAGGTTTTGAGGGATATATTTGTACTTCCTATTTGAAGAGATGGTCGTCACCAAATCATTTGAAGAGCCCAGTGGTTACTGGTATTGCCTAAATCCATTCGTTATTAATACCGTGAGTTGGTTGTTACCAACTTCCCCAGCCGAATTCCTGTATTTTACCAATGTTATTCAGAATTCCCAATTGTTTGTAACTTTTGGTTTGGTCGTCACCATCATCCCCAGTGAGTCTAGTGGAAACTAGCACCATTTGAAACCGATTGATTGCTCTGGTCGTCACCAATGTTCCCAACAAAGCCGTTGCTTCCCCATTCGAGTCTCGGAGATCTAATGGATACTAGCATCCCCGGTGCGTTTGGTCTTGTTTCTGTTCTTTTCCTGAAGATCCCGTTCGAACTCTTCATTATAGGAAATTCCTCATTTTGTTATCGATAATGAGGTTTGTGTCTCTGATTTCTTTCGTTTCCCCGGTGGAGAATTGCCTTTTTCCCCATCAGTGTGTGTCTCCTTTTCCCCAGTGAAGATTTGTCTTCCCCGGTGAAATTTGCGCCCCCCGTTGTGAAAGTTTCCCTTGAACAACATCTTTAGTCATGTTTAAACTATTTTGCTTGCTTTGCCTTAGATCTTTCCCCAGTATGTTGAGTCCCTCGTGAGTGGTTACTCGTCGTATTGCCGTTCTTTTATCTTTACTCGTGTGTCTGCATCTGTCTTGCATTCAAGCATCATAAAGCATCATTTAGATTCATGGTATATTCGCATTTGTCCTTTTGCATATCATCGGATCTAAGGGACAAAATTTTTGGTTTTCTATATTTAAATACCTTTCACTACGATTCTATGAGGATTATCATCTCTCATTACCATCTAGTGAAAATATTTAAATAGGGGAAACTGTTGCATCCCAAATTTTGACCCCTTAGATCCTCATCATTGTTTTTAGACCATATTCATTTGATTATCTAACCTTAACCTATTTCAAGTTGTCTTTGTTAAGATACAGGTGAATTAGGGTTCAGTACAGCCGAGAATCGAGGTTTCGATGATTTAGTCGGTCAATGTATTGGATTGATTGCCCATGAAATAAGTCTCCACATAATCTAATATACTCCATTTGATCAAGTATGAATCCAATTTGAGGTTGTCACCCAAGGATCAAGAACAGTGTAGTTTAGGATACTCGATTAGGGTTTTCGATCAGCAAAAGCCAGCCGTAGTTTGACTTTTGTTTTAAATGGTGTTCCAATGGTGGGATCATGGTCCATAGAGTTCATATGGCTTAGTAAAGTCTACTCAGGAAGTTTCAAGGCCTCAAAAGACCCGGAACAACAACAGTCGACTCGGTAGTCATCGATCGATCGTTCGGTTGACCGAAAAGTCAACTCTTCAACCATAAGGAATTTGACCTCAAGGTGGGAATCAAAAATGTTCCTAATGACATATTACACCTACCCATGAAGTCTCATGACCATTCGATCAAGGATTGGGGAGTAATCGCAAAAATCGGGAATTAGGGTTTTGAAAGGGGGAACACCATAACTCCCTAACCACACATCCAATTGAATTGGTTCAAAGCTCATTAGAAAGCTCTTGGAAAGTCCTACAAAAGTCCCGCAGTGGTCCATGAGCAGAAAATGCATAGATTTGGAGTTGTGGCCAAATTCATTGCAAGAGGGAAAAATAACTTAGAAAAATTCTAAGTTATTGGCCTTTTTAGGCATGTTTTAGGCAACTTTGAGAGGTCTTTTGACCGAGTTTCATTGGGAATCTGAAGCTCATGAAAACATGAAAGTTGTAAAGCTACATGAGGGCTTTCCAGAAAGTTATATAACTCTCTCATAGCCCTTGGGAGCTAAGAGTTATGAAGCGTGCAAATTGGGCCTGAGCATTAGTTTGTCAACTTTTCAAAATTCAACATAAATTGATTTTCAACCATATGGTTCATTTCCAACAATAGAGACATATCTGGTGTGGAGTTACTATTAGGTTGGAACCTGATGTGGGGGAGAACCAAGGGAAAACCAAAAATCTCACCATAATCCCTTTGATTACTATGTTGAAAAGCAAAAGTAAATTGTGTAAGAAACCTTGGTTTTGCTGCAGCATAGCTATTTTAAGCACAGCCAGCTTGAGGATAGTTGTTAGGGAGGGCATTAACTATTGGAATTAACATTAAACCAGCAGACACACTTTTGAAATGTTGAGGTTTCCCACCAATGCAAGCTTGCAATTCAAAAAAAGACAATTCTGCCCCAGCCTTCTTGGCCTATAAAATGAGGGCTCCTTCCACTCTCCAAACCACACCAGAGCACTCTACAGCCCAAGAGAAACTCATTGCTCTTATACGACTTTGCATTTTCTTACAAGTGAAGAAAAACATCCCAAAATACCTCAAAAATCTTCCTTGAGCAAAACAACTTCCAAATCCATTTTCACCCACTCAAAATCACCGCAAACCATCCACACAATCCACAAATGATGTATGGGAGGTGTTCAAGCTTTTAAACCAGCCAAAGACCTAGTATTTCCAAAAGTCAACCCTCAACCTTAGAGAACTTTGACTTTTTGCATAAAGCAAGGGAGTTCTCTGTTCAGGCTTGTTTCAACCCTCATGACACCTCAAACACCTTGGATATAAGGTGTGTCAACTGTCCAAAATATTTAAAAACAACTGCATCATCATTTGGTAGATCTGTCACAAAGATCCATTTGTTGCTTCAAGTGTAAGAAACTTGCTTTTACATCAAGACTTGCTTGTAAGAGGTTGAAGCTGCTTAGACTATGTATTTGTGGTGTGGAGCAGCTAGTCAAGGCATTCATTCTCAATTAGGCAGCTTGATTGCATTAGATGTCTTCAAGAGGTAAGTGACTTCTAAACTATACTCATTCTTTTTGGTACCATGGTCATGCTTGATGCACTTTAGTTAGATCTGCCTAGGATCATCAAGCCATGTTTTGAGATCAGCTTGTGTTTATTTGTACAAACTCGCAACTGTCATGTAGAGTAGGTGTTGGATTTGTATGTTTGTTATGCTATTTGAGAAAATATGTTGTTTTTGTCTAGGTGTGAGTTATTACCTATGTCTAGATTCATTTTCAGTTCATGACATTTGTAGGACCTCTACACCATGTGAGATGTTAGATAATGTGTTAAGACATTTGAATTGCTTGTTTTGTTTCAGATGTGCAAGTTGCTAGTTTCTGTTTAAATCTACTTTGTTTTGATTTGAAAGCTTTATGTGTATGCATTTGCTTTTATGGAAATATGATTGAATGATGTATTGGTTTCTGTCCAAACTGTCTTGAGGTTTTTCAGCCCAGCTTCATTACTACAACTTCAAAACCACAAGTCATTTTGCACTACAATTTGAATTAGAGGTCCATTGGTGTTAAGATCATGATGTGTTTGAGACTCACTTACATGTCTGATGTTTATTTGAATCATGATGTGTTGTTTAGTTGATTCTACTACCAGCTGCCATGTTTGTTTGCATTTGCCACTGTTAGGGGTTGTGTTAAGTTTGAACCTGTCAAGATGCTTAGAGTTGTCAACTCTTTATGTCAATTTTCCTTGGCATTATGTTATCAGTTTTGTTAGTATTACTTAGTGCTATTTTAATGTCCTTAAGTTATGAATTTAGGCTGTTAAGTTTTAATTGGATGGTTTAAGTTGGATTTTGATATTCAGGTTATGTTCATTGTTGTCAATGTTTGTGCTTGAGAACTGAGTTTGTTAACTCAAGTGTAATTTCTGCCAAGTTATTAGATGTTTAGGCCTGCTGTTGGAGTTTTGTTCTATTATGTCAAGCATGTTTATGCTTAAGGTGGTTGACTCTTCTTGTTAGTCTGCATCCCTTATTAGACTTGACATTGTAATGTCAATTTCATAATTCTGTCCAACTGTCTTTTGAGCCAGGTTTTGTTGTTGCTTCTGTTTTACAAGAAAAAAAAGGATTGTTTGATCTACATTGTTAAAAAGTGTTTGCTTGCTTTTGCAAGGGTGTGGATGTTGTATTACCATGAGTGTAGAGTGTGCATATGCTTACTTTTGTGAAAGTATGTTGTCAAGATGTTTGGTGAGGTTAGGCTTGATATGGTTATGTTGAGTTTACATTCTTTACCACCAAAACCTTTTCTTTCATGACTAAAACTTGTTAGTAGCTTAACCATTGACCTATTATGTTTTGAGTTGGACAGTTTGTTGATTGAGTTAGGTGTTGCAACTTGGAGCCCATGGTTGTGGCTGCTAAAACTTGGACTTCATGTTTAAGTTTAGTTAGTGATTGTCATTAGGACAGTTTGTGGAGTTTGTTTTTAAAGAGATATGGCACTATTGGAATTTTGTGCATTGTTATGCTAAGCATGGAACTCCTTACTGTAAGTTATGTGTGCTTGTTAGAATAAAGTTGTCATTTGGAGCAATTACCTGAATTATTGAGCTGGTGACATTGTCTAAAAAGAAGTTTTTTTTCTAAAGGTCTGTTCTGAATTTGTTTTATCTGTTGGTCTAGGTTGAATCTCAAGATACTTGGTTTAGTTAAGTACCATGGCATGTCTATTATTTCTTCATCAACATTGTTATAAAATGCTTTAGTTCTGAGAGAGCCCTTTTAAGTTCATCAACTCATATGAACTGTCAACATGTTGATTTGGATTGCTTCTGTTTAAATGATTCAGGGTTGTTGGAGCCTATACTGATGATCAACATGTGTCTTGTTCATGATTGTTGGTTGCCAAGTCGCTTTGAGGTTTGTTAACCTCTGATGTCAAGTTTCGTTTTCAAACTTAAAAAACTATCACCATTTGTGTGTGTGTATTTAGTGACTGTTACAAATGTGGATTGATAAGTAAATGATGTTATGAACTGTTGTTTTAACATTTGGTTAGATATAAAGTTTGTTCTAAACTACTTCCATAAGTTGCAACTGGATGGTCACTTCATGATTCAGTATGGATTGGAGATTTTCTCTTTGAACATAATCATGAGTAGCATATTTGAAACATGTGTATGGCTTTCTTTGATCTTGTTTATATCAGTTTTGATTCATAACTTCCAAAATGCATTTCAAAAGCTACAACTGCATGTTCATGCGAATTTCAAAATATGTGCATTTTCTGAGAAAACCAATGATTCCATCTTGATCCTTGTTAAATTTCACACAAGTTAGGCTTTTAGTTTGTAAAAATTGATGGAGTTTTGAGCTGGTTTGAACCTTCACGCATTTGGCCATGTTTGCTTGTGAACTTTGCCCAGAATATTTCACTTTGTTAAGTAATTAAATTATTTGGGGTGGCATAATACCTGGATGTATCGCCACCCCAGTGGTTAAACCCTCACTCTCAAGCGCCTTTCAATCACCATGTCCTAGGTTCGATCCATTGTGGAGATCAACCCTTTTATTTATTTTCATATTTGCCATGTTTTCTTAATTTGTGTCTCTTTTTCCTCCAAGCGCGCCTTGGCCCACTTGGTAGTATTTTGAGTTAGCAATCCAAAGGTGGTGGGTTCAACACCTACCAAGTGCACTTCCTCATTTTTTTTAATCACTAAAATGCTTGTTTTTCTTTGAAAATTCAAAATAGCATAACTTTGTCAATTTTTGTCATTTTCAAGTGATTCTTTTTGCAAGTGTCTCTTAATTTTGCCTATTTTTATGTGGTAATCAAAGAACTCAAGAACTTGCATTTTAAAAATACTTTATGCCATGAAAAAGACTTGCATTGTTTAGGGTTTTCACCTTCTTACTTGTCATCTCTCTTTGCCAACTTTAATTTCATTCTCTTTTTGAGTTTTATTTTATAGATATGAACTTTGGCTTGTTAACATCTTTGTGTACTTGAGTTTGACTTAAGCTCCGTACTTGTAAGCATTTATGATTGATTAATTTCTTAGAAACTTGAAAGTTTTCCCCTATGAAGTATTGAACTTCTCTCTCCTTGTTGTGACATTATTTGTGTAGGCATGATGCCTGTAAGTATACACGTCATCTTGTAAGCCTTGTTGAAGCCTCATCTTTGTTAAAATGCATCTTTGTTAAGATCCTCTTCCATCTTTATTAAGATGTACCCCATTCTTTGTCAAGATATGTTTGTGGTTTTCACCCTTTGTGTTTAGTCTTGTAAGAACTTCCCCCTTTCATGATATTATAATATCTTGATACTTGCTTTGGTTGTGACCATCTATCTTGATTGAAATCATTGCCTGATATTGTAATATCTTAAATGCTTGTTTTGGTTGTAACCATTCATCCTGATTGAAATCCATGCTTATTGTAATATGCTTGATTATTCCTGTTTGTAACCATATCCCTTATATTCATCATGTGTGAATGATTATGCTTTGTTAAGTTTATTTCCCCAAAGTGATGGAACTTTTTAGTTCTCATCCCAGTTGCCTCCTCTTTTCCCTTCCAAAGGAAAGTCTCTCTATTGACCATTGGGTCATAAATAGCTCATTAACTCGTGGGTCTGGATAGAACCTTCTCCCCTTTTCGTCTAGATATAACCAATAGGATTTACATCGTAGGTCTGGATAGAACCTTTTCCCTTTTTTGGTCTGGATAGAACCAAATAGGATTTAAATCATAGGTCTGGATAAAACCTTCCTCCCCTTTTGGTCTAGATAGAACCAATAGGATAACCTCATAGGTTTGGATAGAACCTTCCCCCTTTTTGGTCTGGAGAACCAATAGGATAAATCATAGGTCTGGATAGAACCTTCTCTCCCTTTTTGTCTAGATAGAACCAATAGGACTTAACATCATAGGTCTGGATAGAACCTTCCCCTCTTTTGGTCTGGGAATAACCAATTGATCCTTATTCTATAGTTCGTGCCCGAACTACGACCGCTCTGATTTTTCATTGGATAATAAGAATACGTAGGCACAAGATGCGATATCTTGACGAGCAACCTTCCCCCTTCTTCCACCTTTTGGTCTGGATAGAACCAACTGGTCTTATAACGTAGAGATAGGTAGAGTTTTGTTAACTCTATGTAAGGATCATGGAAATGATTACTTACTTCCCTTTCTTGAGTGTTCAACATAGATATAGAGTTTGGATAAACTCTACACAGGAATGGATATGTTTGTTCCTCTTTGAACCTTGATCATAATCAAGTGTTCTTCAACCCTAGTAAGGTGAACTACGATTGCTCTGATTCTATACTAGTAAGGATACGTAGGCAGAGGACGCGATGTCTTTTCGAGCAAACTTAGAAACTTTCTTTAGGTTTTAACCTTCTCCTTTTATCCAAGCCCTATCCATAGCAAACATGTAGCAAGTATTAGCATACAAACAAACAAAAGGTTCCTGTAGAGTACTACAAATGTTTAGGATGTGAAATACCTACCCTATGCATAACCAACCCCCGATCCCCGAATCTCTCAGCGTTGTTGTTACATCGTGCAAAAGGTTCTTTCTTTCTTTAGACCTTTCCTTTGGATAAATTAAAGTTCGGTTGTGAATTTAAGAATTAAAGATTCAAGTTAATCAAGAGCTTGGTATCACGATTCTCACCGCAACATAAAGCACATAAGTGTTTTATGATTGGATATTCTGAACACTCTAAAGGCTACAGAGTATACAATACTGAGACACAGATTGTGGAGGAATCAATTCATTTCAGATTTGATGATAAGCTTGGCAATTAAAAGCCAAAGCAGTTTGAAATTTCTGCAGATAGAGAAGTCCTTCTCACAGACTCTGAAGAATCAGAGGCAGATAGAGTTAAAGCAAAAGAACTAGAAGATACTTCAGATGCTACTCCCTTAGATGCTCAGCTGGACAATTTAACCATTTCTGAAGAAACCCCTCTGAAAGGATCCTCCAGAATCAAAGCTTTTCACCCAGAGGAAATGATTATTGGAAAGAAGGATGATTCAATCAGAACAAGATCCTTTCTAAAATCAGCTGGAACATCATTGTTTGGTTTAGTATCACTTATTGAACCTACCTCTGTGGATGAAGCTCTGAAAGACAATCATTAGATACTTGCTATGATGTTTGGGATCTGGTTCCAAGACCAAAAGGATTTAATATCATTGGAACGAAATGGGTTTACAGAAACAAGCTGAATGAGCAAGGAGAAGTCACCAGAAACAAAGCTAGACTGGTTGCTCAAGGCTACAACCAGCAAGAAGGTATAGATTACACAGAGACCTATGCTCCTTGTCGCTTCCGTGAAAATAAGGTGCCGGCAAAACAGAAGAGTCGCCACCTTTTGTTATTTATCCCTCGGAATAGGAAAGGAAACGATCGGAAAAACCTGACGAAAAGGTATAAGACAAGGTCATCGCAACCGTTGTCTGGGTTCGGGAGTCGGTTACGCAAGGGAAAGGTATTAGCACCCCTCACGTCCATCGTACTCAATGGGATCCATGCTTGTTGTGTTTACTGGACGGGTTGGTTTTATCTATCTACCTATCAAGGCTGGTCTAAACAGAAAAGAAAATGACTCGGCAATGCGTCGCGCTTTATGCCTACGTATTCTCATCAGAGAATGGGAAATCAGAGTCAACGTAGTTCGGCTAACTACAGGTAAGCGGGGGAAGGTGGCTCGCCAATACGTCAGTATTGTGCCTACGTACTCTCAACAGGCTTGAGAGATCAGAGCTTACGTAGTTCGGGATAATATGGATTACGGGAATTCAGATTCATCTGTTTTATCGAGTAGGGTTAACAAATAGTTCCAGCAGTTGGATGTACGCAGCTCGACCCTTGAAGACTTAGGCGTTACCGTTTGCGGTAGAACTGGGAGTTAACGACACTCTTTTCTTCAGAAAAGCTTCCTTTGAATTATGGGCCCACGGGGCAAAAAGGTTTGAAGTTTGTTTTCTGTCTTTTACGGAAGAACTGTTTTTTATGGTTGTTTGCAACTAGTATCGCACTAGAGGCTATGACCTGAGAGTGAATGCGTCGCATGTCACCCAAAGGGTGCCATACTAGACATCCAGACTGTTGAAAAGAAACTCTTCAACAATCCTTTCTCAGATAGCTTAAGGCTGGTAACGTACGACGTCAGTTAACCTTTATTACTGTATTTTAATTTGTTTTGAGATGAGAAGAGAGGGGGACAACTACGGGGAGACTATCAAGTACTACTGTTGTCATGCCAAGGATTCATCCTATGGTTGAGGTTTGAAACAGGGAACTCCTAGAAGTTATCATGCATAGGTTTCAACCTAAAGTTCTAATCATCACTTCCTTATCAAAGGAAGCGAGATTCCAAGGGGATCATATCAATGATAAACAGAAACAGATAAAGCATCAGCTAGACAGTAAACAGTAAAAGACTGTAAAATGCATGCAATGCAAGTGAGGGAGGAAATGTGTGTGGGGCATCAGCCTCCACAAGCTCATCTCAACCTCAAGCCAGATATGAATAACTTCAATCATACAGAAAATAACATGCTATCAAGCAAAATAATGAGTAACTGCAATCATATAGAGGAAATGACATGCTATCAAGCAAACACAAACCACATAGGCAAGGGAGCTGAGCTCTACCGAATACCCGCAAGCAATGCCATACAATAAAAATACAAGCAGAGGGAGCAACTCAACCTCTAGTGCAATCATGCTCCTAGCTTAAATCAGTCTAAACATGAACTTATTCTAATGCATCAAGCAAGTCAAACAAGGAACATCAGTACAGAAAAGAAAACAGACAAGAAAAGAAAGCAGATCAACCACTCCCACAACTAAACCAACTTTGACAGCACCACCTTTCAAGGCTATCATCTTCAGTAGCAAGTATCAACTTGCTTCTTCAAGCTTTCAATACATCATTCATAAGTATCAACTTATTCTTTCTTCTTCAAGCTTCAGCTCTTCAGTAAATCCCACCTTCATGCTTCACTCCTAACTGCAAGTATCAACTTGATTCCTTCAGGCTCTCAATGTATCAACATAAGTGTCAACTTATCCTTCATTCCTCAAGCCTCAGCTCTTCACTCAATCTCAATTGGATCTTCTTCACAAGTATCAACTTGGTCTTCAAGCTTCAACTCTCCTTTCTTTACCAACATCAACTTGGCCCGCTTCATCTACAAGCTTCAGCTTCAAAAGGTAATCTCCAAACACAAAGAAGTATCAACTTCATCCTTCAATCTTCTTCAAGCAAGGGACTCCATCCTCTAACAAGGGAGAAAGATTCATCTAACAAGAGCAAAGTTGGGATGACTGGTAGACGAGTGAAGACCAAAGGTCACCGCTGAGCATCCCATCATAAGAGATAGCTGTCGCTACTGCGAAAATCGGCGCCGGCTGAACAGAAGAGTCGCCACCGTGCGTTATTTATCCCAACGGAGGGAAAGGAAACGCTCGAGGTAAACCTACCGCAAAACGGGGAAAGGAATGGTCATCGCAACCAAAACCTGGATTCGGGAGTCGGTTACGCAAGGGGAAGGTATTAGCACCCCTCACGTCCGTCATACTCGACGGGATCCACGCTTGTTTTCGGGTATGGATTGTTATTCTATCTACTCTACAGGTCTGGGGTTAAAAATGAAAGAAAATGACTCGGCAAAGTATCACACTTTATGCCTACGTATTCCCGTCTGGAACGAGAAATCAGAGTCAACGTAGTTCGCCTACCTACTGGAAAGGAGGGGAAGGTTGCTCGCTAGGATATCGCATCCTGCCTACGTACTTTCATACAGCATGAAAGATCAGAGCAAACGTAGTTCGGGCCACGTACGACACAAGTCTGTCTTGATTGTTTTTATTTCTTCTAAAAAAGGGTTTTCTGATTACCGGTCCAAGCAGACAAAATTGACGTTTTGATGAGTTCACATTCTTTTACGGAAGAAATGTCTTTTATTGTGTTTCAAATATTTATTGTATTTTTATGTTTGTTTTGAGAAAGAAGAGACAGAACTCTAACCTACGGTTGAAAAGGGAATCAAACTAACCTAGTGTTATCATGCATGGGTTAAGACCTAATGTCTATCATGTTCCTCTCTTGCGCGGAGAGAAACAGAGATCCTAAGGGAATAGACGGAAACAGAAACAATATCATATACAATAAAGCAGTAAAATATGCATGAATGCAGCAATACAAGCGAGGCAAGGGAGTCCCACTCAACCTCGAACCTAGAAAACAACAGGCAAAAGTGAACAGAATTCACTTTCCACCTAACAGGTTAAACAGCAAACAATACAGTCAGGGAAATTCAAACAATACATCAAAAATTATAAACAGCAAAAATAAACAGCAAAAAGCAATCTTCATCAACATCTGTCTTCAAGTCATCTTCAAATATCTACAAGCTTCAAGCAAGCATCAGTCTTCATCTTCAAGCCTTCAAGCATGGTCTCTATCTTCATTCTCTCAATGGCTTTCCTTCAAGTCTCAATCTCCAAGATGAATATCAGTCAACAGGATGAAATGGATGTTAAACAGTCAATTGCCTACCAAGGGTGGCTCACTGACTGTTAACATGATACTGACAGTTTTCTCTCAAAAGTTCTATCTTTTAAATACATTCACTAATCCTTCCAAAGGAAGGAGGTGGATATTTAAAATATACTTTGAATCATAGAGAAAGAATGGAGGCAAACAAGACCTTCCATGCTTGTGAATCAAGTTGCTATTCTAGAGCTCTGCCTAACTCCAAGATCCTATAACCTTCAATAGCTGCCAGCAAGAGACACTCCTTATCAACTCTGGGAATTGGTCTTCATTCTCTGTCTTCAATGGCTTCATTATCAAAGTCTTCAGCTCAAACCCAAACCCCAAGCAGGCCCGATACCCCATACAGTCAAATGATAACCCTAGAGAGGGCACACCACACAAACAAGCAAATACAGGAAATATACTAGTAGTAATAGTAGAATAGGGGAAGCCTAACATTTTCTAAGGGATCTATTATTTACCCATAATACCCCTATAGTCCCATACCCCAAAATTCAAACTACAACTCCTAAAAGAAATGATTTATTACACATATGTTATATCTAAACCCTAGTTTTGATTACCCTAATCACACCTAAACAAGCCATCTAAAATTTAGTCCTAAAATCATGAATTAAATCTCATATGAAGATTAAAGTCCTAAGTGAAGTACTCTAAAAAGAATGGGTCCAAAATATAAAAGGATCTAGCTAAACTAAAATCAACAAGATCAAGTGTTAAACTAAACATCATTTAAAACCTATTTAAAAGAAAAATATACTAAAAATGCAAAAATAAAATAAAATGCTAATTTTAATATATGACAATTTTCTTAACAGAAATAAGAAAAAGATGCAAAAACAACCACTCAAAAATATGGAATTTTCAATTTGTTATGATTTTTCAAAGAATTAACAAAAATAAAAGAAATTAAAATGATTTAGATTTGATTAGGGGTGCAGTTAGTAGGAAAAAGCATTGAAAAATGGAGGACGGGCCCAGACTGGGGGTGCGCATAGCAAGGCGCGTCTGGGCCCAGTTAATCAGAAAACTCAAAAGAAAATAAAAAAAGAGAAAACGGTGCAAATAGTAAATATATTAGTTCAATTGGTTTGGGCCTTGGTGAATGGTGGTGTGGATAGCAATGGCAACTTAAGCCCACCTGAGTCGTTTAATGAAACGACGCGTTTTGGTGTTTTCAGAATTCCTTCACGTTTCATCTTCAAATCCTGGCCATTGGATGTGTTTGCTGAGTCAAAGTCTTACTTCTGTCTAACGGCTGGGAGGTCGTCTCCTACCTCCAGCCCTAGGGTTTATGAAACAGCCATGGAAATGAAAACTCATGCATCATCTTCCATCAATTCGTGCATGCTCAATTCTTCACCAAATTCCAACGTGTAAAAAGCAAAATCACTCCAAATTCTTCACTGAATCCATCTATAGCATTGGCTTCAATTGATATCCATTCTTTCATGAAACACGATCACTGACTCCAAATTACTCAGAATTTTCATCATCACCAATCATCAATCTAGATACACTAATCTCATCCTGACCTTGCACTGATCAATAATCAATAATCACCTAAGATTTTAACAGCTTAATCCTCATGTTATAATCCTCAACAGAATTTGTGCTCCAATGGTAAACTCCATGAAATGCTCTCAAACTCACTGAAATCAATCATCTACCTATTCCTAACAGTTCTAACTTAAGAATTCTACATCATGCTAACTAATCTATGCTAATTCGAAGAAAACACTAACCTGGTGTAATCTTGAAAACAGATGGAGAAATCCTTGGATTCACAGCTTGCAATGCTTTGGACTTGATCAATGGACTTGGTTCTTGGTTCTGTATGCAGAAATTCTTGCTCAAATGCTTTGGATTGCCATAACCAATTCTTTTTGCAATTTGGAGGATGAACTTGTATAACACGAATTCTGCTTCAATTCAACCAGATCTTGATGGAAACTTGATCTATGATGAATATAGATGATGATAGGATCAAGAATTTTGAAGAATTATGAAGATTTGATAGAGATTGGAATGAATTTGCAAGAATGAAAAATGGAGTGAAACTTGGTGTTTTGGATCAAAATGAAGTGCAACCCCTTCATGGATCAGCTCTAGGGTTTATATAGATGCTCATGGAAACATCTAGAACTTGCTAGAAACCTCCTTGTGCACAAATCCCTTGTGTTTTGGCATGTGTAACTTCATACATAAGCAACCAATGATAACTTCCAAACTTTGAACTAAACTCAAAAATCTAATATCGCCAATCATCTCAAAACATTCTTTCCAATCAAAATGACCTATAATTTCATCCCATTTGGACATAGTATGAAAAATCTCATTTTTAGGTCACTTTTATTCATTAAATTCACCTTTTAATTGACCAAATTTGGAACCTTGAGCTATGAGCATTTCCAAACTTTCATGATCACTTTTCTAGACTCAAAATGTCATTTGGAGCAAGTTTGATGTTGTGAAGTTTTCCATTTGAAGCTTCCTTGTATGAGTTTTGGGCATAGGCTTGAAATGACCTGTAATTCTCAAATGACCAAAATACCCTTTGCTTGCCAAGGTCATAAGTAGAGTTCCCCAAATCATATGAAGGCATACCATACCTTTCTAGAAAGCTAAGACAATTAGGAACAACTCTCATGTCTACCAGAAATCCATTTGAAAGCTCCTTGAGGGGTAAAAGTTGCTTGGAAGACAAGTAACTTTCACAGACAAAATTTCAGATACTTCAGATGACCTGTAACTTGCAAGAACCATAACTTGAGTTCTATAAATCTCCTTGATGTCTTCCACCACTCAAATTAAAGGTATTGATATCCTCTAAAAGTTTCATGTTGGCCAAGGATCCATTTGAAGCTTGAATTTTGAATTATCTTGCTTGGAAGTTTGACCTAAATCAGGGGATTTTACACAGAAACCCTAATTTAGAAACTCCTCTTCTTCTTGATTTCTCTTGATTTCTCCTTGGCACAACACCACATCCTTATCTACATGTCAAATGATGAACCCCACATCTCTCAAATAGACCTTGATGCCTCTCAATCAATCATTTGACCTAGGGTTGACCTAGGGTTGACCCAAATGAAACCTTAGTTGACTGTCTTCAACTGCAACTCTTGTGATCACATCAATGACTTGTCTCACTTTCAAAATGACCCTCTAGGTCCTCCATGATGTCTATATACCCTCCATGCTCAATCCACAGCTCACAACTTCTTTGATGATCTTCAAATACACTCAAGATAGGAGATAGATCCACTGCTTGATCCACTAACTTCTCAGATTTCAATTTCTTTCTGATGACTGGGATAGGCCTGAATTTGAACAATAACCTCTTGATAGGCTCATAGAGATAAGAATAGTACTTGGTCCCTTGTTGGATAACTTGCTATGCTATGCTATGCAGATGCAAATGCTAATGCAATTGAAACATAAACCAAGTGAAGTAGGTTGAGCAAATTTTAGGGTGCAACAGCTGCCCCTATTCAAGCGACTTGGACCCGACTGGGTGAAACGCCCGGAGCCTTCAGACATTCGAGGTACAAGACGGTTGAATACTAAGAACCCGGAAATTTGCCAACCGCAGAAATAAACTGCACCCCTGTTTGGGGAACATCATCCACCAACTGAATCTGGTTGTTACGGCAACAACTGATCTGACGTCTGATAATTCTGATTTCAACTTCAACCACCTATGTAACGCCACAGGTACTGAACACTTTTCGCAAAACACCTCTGTCCACAACTGGACTAACCTTATCAACACAAGAAGAGAGACAAATTCGTCAACACGAATAGAGATTCTGTTGTCACAGTAGTAACCTTGTCCACATCTGGACCCAAATTTCGTCAAACCACGAATACACAAATCCGTCCACGTCAGGACTCACATCTCAACAACACAGGAATAGAACTTTGTCCATGTTAGGACGCCTGTTTCGTCAACACGAAGAAATCTCGACTAAAACTTGTCCACGTCAGGACTCCATCTGCCGTCAACACGGAAAAATCTCGGCGACTTCACTGGGGATGATTCGTCTGCATTTCATCAGCACGAGGGGATCCTATCAACATAGGAATGAATTGTCCACGTCAGGAATAAATCGTCCATGTTAGGAATAAACTTTCCACGTTAGGAATAACCTGTCCATGTTAGGCATAACCTTTCCATGTTAGGAATAAACTTTTCCACGTTAGGAATAAACTTTTCCACGTTAGGAATAAACTTTTCCACGTTAGGAATAAACCTTCCACGTTAGGAATAAACTTTCCACGTTAGGAATAAACTTTCCACGTTAGGAATAAACCTTCCACGTTAGGAATAAACTTACCACGTTAGGAATAAACTTTCCACGTTAGGAATAAACCTTCCACGTTAGGAATAAACTTTCCACGTTAGGAATAAACCTTCCACGTTAGGAATAAACTTTCCACGTTAGGAATAAACTTTCCACGTTAGGACTCACACCTCGTCTTGATTTATCCACGTCAGGACTCACATCTTCGACCCGCTGAGGAAATAAAACTTGTCCACGTCAGGACTCACATTCCATCAATACCGAGAGATCGAATCTGTCCACGTTAGGACTAGCACATCTCGTCAACCCGAGGAAATAAATCTGTCCACGTCAGGACACCCATTTCTCTAGCACGAAGAAATCCCGTCAATATAGGAATAAATTGTCCACGTCAGGAATCATATTTCGTCAACACGAGGAACTCCCATCAACATAGGCAATAAAATTTTGACGACTCCGGGGAAATACTCCTGTCAACCAGTAAGAAAATACATCCGTCTGTTCCTACGGGAAGATAATCTAAATACAGTTTCTCTGCTTATCTCCACAGTAACTAACTCCATTGGTCCCAACCCACAAACCTTTTAGCACTGACGTGACAGCGACTTTGAGGCGGACTCTACTGGGGATATTTGGAAACCAAACTACCGGACGCCTGTTCTGATAACCGGCGGCAGCCTCTGAAATTCTGATTCATGAAACCCTTTGATGCTGACGTAACAACAAATTTGAAGAAAATAATCTGCTGGCCGGACTAGAGAAACAAGCAACTCAGGCGGGGAAAACAAGGGAAATTTACACAAATAACTCTGCTCGGGGACAAAGAGAAACTTAACCTCATAACTCTGTGGGGAAAATAGTAAGATGAACCGTATCATCACACGTATCACGGCGAGACCTCGAATGTCTGGTCATAGATCTAAGCTAGAACTCCATACTCCTGCTAAGAAAACACACCTGAAAGCAAAAGGTTAACCAACCTGATTTATGTTTCAAAAATGTGTATGTTTGACAATGGCGTAATGCTCCGTACGGCATGGAAATGCTACGCGTTTTTTATTTGGTGGATGCAAGTATGACACTATATGCCGATGCAAATGCAGACTCGAACTGCTGGGATACAGAAACCGCTTCAGCAAAATAAATGCTGAAGACAACGCCAACTCCGCTGGGGGTAACCAGGTGCCACGGAATTATTCCAGCAAAATAAATGCTGGAAGAGTGAAGCCAACTTCGCTGAGGGATAATTGAATGCGCCAATCCTGATTGGACTTCTGCTGGGGAGTGAACGGGTATCACACGGTATTCTGACAAAATAAATGCCAGGGCACACAGCCAACTCTGCCGGGGAGAGTTTTCTTTTTTAAACTTTGAGTTTCACTGGGAGGAAAGACAACACTTGCTGGAAAGAGAACTCCGCTGGGGACGAAACGATTCTCTTGGGGAAAATCAACTGACCCCGCTGGGGGAGAGTAAATGACCCTACTGGGAAGGGTAAACTGTCTAAGTACAGCTCACGAGTTGGAAATATTAATCTTCTGAGGCAAAACCACTCTGCTCGGGATGGGGGGTCCTTTTGGGGGACACCACGCTGTCTGAATACAGTCTACAATCTTGGAATCACCAAACTCTGCTGAGGATAAATGACTTTGCTGGAGAATGTCCTTTGGATAAGCTACGACTAGCTGGGGAATTTGATCCTTCTTCAGGGAGGAACAGTGTTATCTTGGAAGCGCGACCTGCGTGGGGATCGAGTCTTTCGTTACGAGCTTCTGGTCAATACTGCAATCTTTTGATCGTCCACTTCATACGGCTACGAACCCTGCAACACCACAAACAAGACAAGACAAGTCTACGCAACCAAATCTATTCAGGTTGGCGTTAGTGACATTATTTTTAGTTAATTCAAAGTTTTATCAATTATTGGCAAGGGCCAACGACGTTATACACACGCTAGTTTCATTAATCCTAGGCGTTTATCATGTACAAAACAGTAAAGAACCAGCATCATGTACTGAATAACATGTTTTATTGATTGGGCCCCTAAATGGGCATAGTTTTGTACACGGGATGTAACTCCTGAAAAGAGGAAGCTACGCACAACGAATATACAAGTTTGCACAAGAAGCATAAATATAATGACAAATCAAATTTGTACACATGTCGGCAACGGGATGCAGACGAACACCACGAGCTGATCCTCCTATGACTCGCCCGACTCTAATGCTTTTCCCGGCATTCACACTTCCGAAGAGATTGTATCTGATAATCGACCCCTCAGGTATATTCTCCCGCACCAATGCTCACAGTAGTATCAAATTCAGACCGCAGTCATTTGCTTTTCAAATCCCTAACTTTTGCGTGAACCGCCCTTTACGGGTTTTCAGTTCATCGGGATACCCTTTTTTTGCCGAAGCCGCCCAGTGTAGGTTTTCAACTTCGCGGGTGTACATTTTTTTCAATTTTATCCCTAACTTTTGCCCGAACCTTTCATTCTGTTTTTGGTTCGCCAGGATGCCCCATTTTTGCCTGGACTCTCTTTTTTCTGTCCAGCGGGTCAATTTCAAGCAAAGTATTTTTTAACTGCGTCCGAATTCACGGGCGACGTAAAGTATTCACCGTCCATGGTGGACAACAATAAAGCTCCTCCTGAAAAGACTTTTCTGACAACGTATGGCCCTTCGTAGTTGGGGGTCCACTTGCCGCTGTGATCTGCCTGTGGCGGGAGGATCCTTTTCAGCGCAAGGTCGCCCGTCTGAAAGCTCTGAGGATGTATCTTCTTATCATATGCTTTCTTCATTCGGCTCTGGTACAAACGACCGTATGCTAGCGAAGCTAGCCTCTTCTCATCCATTAAACTCAGCTGGTTCAACCTGTCTTTCACCCATTCTGCCTCGTCTAGTTGGACATCTCGTAATACTCTTAGGGAAGGAATCTCAACTTCCAGTGGTAGCACTGCTTCCATTCCATATACCAACGAGAATGGGGTTGCCCCGGTTGATGTGCGTACCGTCGTACGATAATCGTGCAAAGCGAAAGGTAGCATCTCGTGCCAGTCCTTATAGGTCACCACCATCTTCTGGACAATCTTCTTTATATTCTTATTGGCCGCTTCCACAGCGCCGTTCATCTTGGGTCGGTAAGGGGAGGAGTTGTGATGCCCGATCTTAAAACTCTGACACAGCTCCTTCATCATTTTGTTATTCAGGTTTGAACCGTTGTCGGTGATTATCCGCTCGAGGATTCCATATCTGCAAATGATATCTCTCTTGATGAATCTGGCTACCACCTGCTTAGTCACATTTGCGTAAGATGCCGCTTCCACCCACTTGGTGAAATAATCGATTGCTACTAGAATGAAACGGTGCCCGTTAGAAGCTGTCGGCTCGATCTTTCCAATCATATCGATTCCCCACATCGAGAATGGCCATGGCGATGACATCACATTCAGAGGACTCAGAGGCACATGGATCTTATCAGCATAGATCTGGCACTTATGACACTTCCTCGCAAACTTGAAACAATCAGTTTCCATAGTTAGCCAAAAATAACCTGCCCGCAGCAACTTCCTCGTCATAGCATGCCCACCAGCATGCGTACCAAATGTACCCTCATGTATTTCCTCCATGAGCAGCTTTGCCTCTTTTTCGTCTACACAACGTAGTAGCACCAAGTCGTGATTTCTTCTGTACAGGACATCGTCCGGATTCAGGTAGAAATTACCCGCCAATCTCCTGAGAGTCTTTTGATCGTGACTGGATGCCCCGACCGGATACTCTTTGTTCTTCAGTAAATTAAGGATATCAAAATACCACGGTTTATCATCAGATGCTTCGTCAATGGCAAATACGAAGGCAGGTCTGTCAAGCCGAGAGATAACAATTCTGGGAGCCTCATTCCAGAAGTTGACTTTGTACATGGAAGACAAAGTGGCCAGGGCGTCAGCCATTTGATTCTCTGCTCGCGGCACATGATGCAACTCAACCTTGTCAAATAAAGGCAACAATCTCCTCGCATAATTCATGTATCGTATCAAATTAGGCTGATGTGTCTCCCATTCCCCTTTTATTTGATTCACCACCAGAGCTGAGTCTCCGTATACGTCCAGATTTTTGATTCACAAATCAATAGCTTCTTCAAGCCCCATGATACAAGCTTCGTATTCGGCTTCATTATTGGTAACTGGAAAGGTCAATCGAGCAGTAAACGGGATGTGCGACCCGTGTGGAGTAGTGATGATTGCCCCTATTCCGCTACCGTAGGCGTTTACAGCTCCGTCAAAGATCAACTTCCATTTGGAGCCCAATTCTGGTCCTTCGTCTGGCAACAGCTCTTCACAATCTTTCATCTTTAGGTACATGATATCCTCGTCAGGAAAATCAAACCTCATCGATTGGTAATCCTCAATAGGCTGCTCTGCCAAATACTTAGACAGTACACTCCCCCTTATAGCCTTCTGCGAGACATATTGGATATCATACTCGGTCAAGACCATCTGCCAACGGGCAATTCTCCCTGATAATGCCTGCTTTTCGAATACATATTTGATAGGATCCATCTTCGAGATGAGCATGGTTGTATGATTCAACATGTATTGCCTCAAACGCTTGGCGGCCCAGGCTAGCGCGCAACAAGTTTTTTCAAGCATTGAATATCGAGATTCACATTCAGTAAACTTCTTACTCAAGTAATATATTGCATGCTCTTTTCTTCCTGTCTCGTCGTGTTGACCGAGAACACAACCCATACTTCCCTCAAGAACTGTCAAATACATAATCAAGGGTCTCCCTGCCACTGGGGGTATCAAAATAGGAGGCTCCTGCAAATAATGCTTTATTTTATTGAACGCCTTTTGACAATTTTCATTCCACGTTACAGCCTGGTCTTTTTTCAACAGCTTGAATAACGGCTCACATGTAGCTGTTAGGTGAGATATGAACCTAGCAATGTAGTTCAGTCTCCCTAAAAAGCCACAGACTTCTTTTTCCGTTTTAGGCGTCGGCATTTCCTGTATTGCTTTTATTTTTGCAGGATCAACCTCTATTCCTCTTTCGCTCACAATAAACCCCAGCAGTTTACCCGATCTCACCCCGAAGGTGCATTTGTTAGGGTTCAGTCTCAGCCTGAACTTCCTAAGCCTTTTGAATAACTTCAGCAGATTCACCAAATGTTCTTCCTCCGTCTGGGATTTGGCAATCATATCATCGACATAAACCTCGATCTCCTTATGCATCATATCATGGAAAAGAGTCGTCCTTGCACGCTGATACGTTGCCCCAGCATTCTTCAATCCGAAAGGGAATCACTTTATAACAAAATGTTCCCCAAGGCGTTATGAAAGTAGTCTTCTCCATGTCCTCTGGCGCCATTTTAATCTGATTATATCCCGAGAAGCCATCCATGAAGGAGAATACGGAGAATTGAGCAGTGTTGTCGACCAGCACATCGATGTGAGGAAGCGGAAAATCATCTTTCGGGCTCGCTTTGTTCAAATCACGGTAATCTACGCACATTCTCACTTTACCGTCTTTCTTTGGCACTGGTACAATATTAGCGACCCATGAGGGATATTTTGTAACAGCTAGGAAACCAACATCCCACTGTTTTTGAACCTCCTCCTTAATTTTCACTGCCATATCGGGTCTAGTTCTGCGAAGCTTCTGCTTGACCGGCGGGCATTCTTCTTTTAACGGCAGGCGGTGCACAACCATATCTGTATCAAGCCCCGGCATGTCTTCATACGACCAAGCGAGCACATCATTGTACTCTCTGAGCATTTCAACCAGTCTTCGCTTGACGTCGCTCTGCAGCGCGGCTCCTATACGGATGTTCTTTTCAACTCCTTCCGACCCCAGGTTAATAATTTCGATGACCTCCTCATGAGGCAGAATGACACGATCTTCTTGCTTCACCAACCAAGACAATTCTTCGGGAACATCGCCATCTTCCACATTCTCTTCTTCGGCCTGAAATACCGGGTGCTCAAAGTTGAGACGAGTCATAGGCGGTTCAATGATGTCATCTGAAAATGTTATCCTGCAAAAGGAATGGTTAAATGCTTCAAAATGCGTATAAAGCGAATAACCACGTTGCCATTTTATTGTAAAACACAAAACAGGAAAAACAGAGATCGCAATATTTGTACATGAAAAAACGCCTTTTATTTAATGATTAAACACGCAATGTGCATAACAGCACAGCCCTAAGCAAAATTATGATGCCTCGGGTAAGACACCAGATTGTTCAACAATTAAGAAAACAAAGTATTACTGTTTGTGAGTCACAGGAACAATCTCCTGAATAGACCAATTGCATAATGCTTGTCCTGGCACGCTCGACTGAATCCAGGCGTCCATGTCGCAATCATTGTCCCCTTCCTCGGAATCTGAAACAGCGTTGATGGCCTCGTGACACACTCCACTAGCGGTGATGGTTATCGGTCCTCTGAAACGGGGTGCCCCCACAGCAGGTGTTGATGACGACGGTTGATATCCCAGCCCAAATCGGTCCATCTTCACGGGAATATCCAGCACCTTGCCCCAGCCTTTTGTCTCACCAGTCTCCATTAGAGCTTGAGCTTCCTTATATGACGAGACGGCTACCTCTAACGCTTTACTCGGCCCGGGAATTTTGTCTTTGATGCGCAACCCTTCAAAGGCTTGACAGGGTGTTTCATGAATCTCGCCGTCGACTTCTACATACTTGAATGATGACAGATGGCTGACCAATATATCTTCTTCTCCACAGACTGTGACCACGCTGTCCCCTACCATGTATTTCAACTTTTGGTGCAAGGTAGATGTGACTGCCTCAGCACCATGGATCCAGGGTCGTCCGAGAAGGCAGCTATATGCTGGCTGGATGTCCATAATGTAAAATTCGGTCGCAAAAACCTCCGGCCCCACCTGTAGAGGTAATGTTATGAATCCAAAGACTGTTCTTCGTGTGCCATCAAATGCCCTGACCACCAAGTCACTAGGCGTACACATGATTCCCCTGACGTCCAGTTTCATCATTGCTTTCTTGGGCAGCATGTTTAAGGAAGATCTGGTGTCTACCAGTACATGAGACATGACTGAGCCTCTACACTCAACTGAGACGTGCAACGCCATGTTATGCTCTCTCCCTTTCGGGGTTAAATCAAAGTTTGTAAACCCCAAGCTATGGCCTGCGTTCACATGCGCCAACACCCCCTCCAGCTGATTCACAGAAACATCTTGGGGTACGAAGGACGTATCCAGAACTTTCAACAATGCATTTCTATAAGCTTCGGAACATAATAGCAACGATAGTATGGATATTTTTGACGGCGTCTGTTGAAGGTGCTCAACAATCTTATAATCGCTCTTGCGAATAAGGCGCATGAACTCTTCTACATCCTTCGATGTCGTTTCTTTTTCGTTCCTCTGCACAGGGACAGTCTCATTCATCTTTCCTTTTCCCTTCGCCAGTCGTTCAGCCTCTACCTCAGGCGATATGAAGATTCTCCCACTTCTTGTCATACCTCCGGTACCGACGACGTTGTCTACAACCTCAACTGGCTGTTTATTAACATCAATTTTCACCCCATCACAGTATACTTCCAACCCATAGGCCCAGGAGACTGCCTTAGTGCTCTCATAAGGGATTGGTCTTGCCTTGGTGATAGTGATCGGCGGTCGCTTGGCCGGCGCCGTTATAGTTATCGTTTTTCGGGGAATCGTCACAGTAGCTACATCACTTTGCTTGTCTGCTGATGACTCTGCAGGTTCTTCAACTGCCGCTCTGTCGAATTGCAATGTGCCGCCATCTATTAAGGTCTGAATACCCTTCTTCAATTCAGCACACCCCCCAGCTTGGGTCCAACACTCTAAACAATACTCGTCGCAACCTGGATACACACCACCTTGCAATAATCTGCTCTTTATCTTGCACAACGGTGTCTTTAGATCGTCAACATTCATAATCAAGTTCAAGCCCTCCTCAGTTAAAATGGCATTTGCCCCATTGTTGGGCATGGGCTTCTGCACTATGTTCGGACCCGCTTGTCCAAAATTTATAGCCTTACTATCCAATAGATCCTGCACCACATGCTTGAACGCGTGGCAACCCTCTACATCGTGGCCAGGAGCCCCGGAGTGGAATTCACAGTGCCTGCTTGCATCGTAACCGTACGGAGGAGTGCCTGTTATTGGCGTCAGAGTTCTCTTTTCCACCAAGTTCAAACCCAGTAACGTCTGTGGCAATTCTGCATACGTTGAAGGAGGCGTTTCAAACACCCTCCTTGGTTTGCCCCCCTGGGCTCTGCGCTGGACAGGATGTGCCCCCTGTTGTAGCTGCTGTTGCTGTTGTTGTTGCTGAAATGGAATAGTAACACTTGCCACCTGCTGCGGCTGATTGTACTGGTTTCGACCTCTGCCCCGGCCTCGGCCTCGGCCCCCAAACACTGCACTTGCATCACCTTGACGGCGCCCACCGAAAGCCCTTCTGTTACTGCCAGCTGCAGTAGATTCCTCAGCTTGGAACCTTCCCTGTTTAATGTTGCTTTCAATCTTCTCTCCCATCAGGATTAAGTCTGAGAAACTGCCCAACGAAGTATGAAACAACTTGTCATAAAACATGCCAGTGAATGTTCCTATGAACATATCATTCATTTCTTTTCCTCCAAAGGAGGATGAACTCGAGCAGCCATGTCGCGCCATCTCTGCGCATACTCTTTGAAGCTCTCGCCCTTCTTCTGGGACAACCCCTGCAATTGGACCCGATTGGGTGCCAAGTCACTGTTGTACTTATAGTGAGCCACAAATGCTTCAGCCAGCTGCTTCCATGTCTTTATTTGAGTTGGTTCCAATCCCATATACCACTCAAGGGAAGGACCAGACAAGCTATCTTGAAAGAAATGCATTAGCATCCTCTCATCATTTGAATACGCCGACATCCTTCTGTAGTATGACCGCACGTGCACTTTTGGACAGGTATCCCCCTTATACTTGTCGAATGTGGGAGCTTTGAATTTGATTGGCACCCTCAGGCCAGGCACCAGACCCATTGTTGTCATATCTAAGCCAACAACACTTTGATTCACGACCCCCTTCATCTGCTCCTCGAGCATCCTGATTCTCTGAGAGTCATCCATAGGACCTTCGAAACCTCCACCGGAGAAAGCGTCCTCTTGCTGGTCTTCTTGCCAATTACCATTCCCAGTTCCGTATCCATCATACCCGTTGTTACGGCCAACTCTAGTCTGATTCATTATAGGGCCTCGCCCCCTGTTACCGTACCCCGGAGCGACTCCTGCAGGCCCAAAAGCCATTAACCCAACACCATTTCCATTTCCGAATCCGCCGTAACCCTGATTAGTCATACCATATCCGTCCTGTCCGAAGCCTTGAGCGTTGAAGCCGTACTTCCCAGCATGATCAAACCCCTGGTCATTGAAGCCGAATCCATTATTACCGAAGCCATTACCTCCCATATTATCACCCAGGTTGACATCTCCGAGCCCAACGTTGTTGACGACAGTCTCGTTACCGATTCCGACGTTACCGTTCCCGGCGGCAGCGCCGTTGTTCACATTGGCAGCAAGTATGTTTACTACAGGTGGAGCCACTGGTGTGGGAGTACCATCCCCGTGAATAGTGTCGACTCGCACAGAGTGATGATCCTCATTTCCATGCCCAGCATTTCTTACCAACAGAGGCTGCACCAAAGCTTGCAAATTCTCCTGTCCTTTCGCAATGGTCTCCATTGTCTGCATGAAGAGCGCCAGCTTCTCACGCATGTCCTGCATTTCATTCTGCATCTGATCCATAATTCTTCGGCAGTTGGTACGAGTGGAGTATCGGTGCGGGCGCTGACCTTCAATCCTGAAAAAGACCTGGTACAGTGCAGGAAATGAGATACAGTTCAATAATCACCTGTAATGCAACATGGATGGGAATGCAATGCAATATGTGTCTGTGCATTAGGGAAAATCATTCCCCGATTCTAGTGCGAATGTGCCAGTGTGGTGACAGTGACAACAATACGAAGTTCGGAGCCGAATCATAGAAAACACCTCATATATTGCAGAGAAACCCATTAAGCCAAGAATACAATATCCATGAGTACAATAAGAAGGCATGACCTCAACCAACAATCCTGGTGATGGTCAGCACAAATGCAAATAAAGCATCCACATTAATACATGAAATGGTCAAGTACACCCATAAGCCTGGTACTCTTCTAGTAACTTCTTAGTCTCTGGATGACTTGGTCGGGTAAGCAGACCCTCAACAAGTAGATCTCTTCGCTTAAAAACACGTCGCAAATCACCAGCGGATTCTTCCCATGCCCCTTCTCCGAAGCGATCCTCTAGCTTCCGCTTCTGAGACACAGCTTCTTTCTTGCCTTCGATGGCCTTGTTCAATGCATTCTGGAGACTATATCTGTCCATTACCTCTTCTTCATACTTCTTAGTGCTAGCCTTCAACTGGTCTTCGAGTTCAGAAATTTGTTGCTTCAATTTGTCTTCCCTCTTTTTGTTATTGGTTAGCGTAGCATTCCACGCCTTGTTACAAGAAGAGATTTCCCGGTGGGCGGCATCGAGTGCTTTCTTTTTGGATTCCAACATGTCATGAGAGCTTCTGAATTCTTTCCCCAGGCGTTCACGCTTCTTTTTCTCTTCAGTCAATTCAACACCTAGCCTGTTTACTAACTCGACCTGTTGTTGGAAAGAATGCACAGCCTTGTTCTTCTCACTACGCATCTGAGCCAGTTCCTTTTCTAACCCTTCATTGATCTTCATCAAGGCTTCTTTTTCTTTTACAACTTGCTCGTAGACCTCCATAGTAACAGTGGTTGGTTCTTCCACCGGAATATGAACAGGGACTGATGCAGCTGGAAATGGCATCAGCAACTGTCTTGCTCTCTCCTGGATCCAAACTTTGTATGGTACATAAGCCTGACAATCATTCTTCCCTAACAGTGGTTTCCCTCTTCTGTTGATACGCATCCATGCGTGTTGAAGCTTGGCTAGTAACTCTCCATTAAAATCACCGGTGAAGTACAGAGATTCCTGTACATCTTCCTCCTTAGGTGGGTTCTTCAACGCGTATCCAAACTGGCGAACGAACAGAGATGGGTTGTAATTGATGCACCCCTTTCTTCCTATCAACGAAACATTAGGATACCCAGAACAAATGAAAATAAGCTCAGACCCCAGCAAGTCTCGGTCAAACCACTCAATGTCTCCAGAAGATAGTCTCATCAGGCGCTCTGGCCAATCAGCTGTAGTTGCACTATCTACAAAATGTCCTTTCAGGGGGAGATGGCTCTTAAACCACATGTTCAACAGCGGCGCACAACAGTAAACAATCTTTCCTCTTCTATTTTCATTTTTGTAGTGCAATGAATGATAGAGATCTCCGATCAAAGTGGGTACCGGGTTGCCAGCAGCAAACAGATGGAAAGCGTCCAAGTCCACAAAATTGGGTAAGTTGGGAAACATCACTATTCCGTAGATGCATAGAGCCAAGATAGCGTTAAAGACTATCCAGCATCCGCTCTTGGCGTACTCTTGAGCTTTGCCAACCAGAAAATCAAGGGAAAAACCTGGAACCCCAAGCCAAGAAGTCAGTAATAGTTCAGAAGCGTTCATGTGCAAGGCCTTAGCTAAGTCCTCCAACTTGGGCTCAGCGGCAGAGTGAATAAAGGGAACCTTATTCTGTACTGGCAGCTCAGTAAACTCTACATACTCTTCAATGGTAGGCCTCAAAATAAAGTCAGCGAATGTGAAACATCTCAATGCAGGGTCATGGAATTGCATCAAGGTGTACAGCCCATTCATCTCAACAGCAGTTGGCTTGCAAACCAGTCTCAACAATCTTTCATGACTCATCCTGAAACTTCTCCTAACCTCCTCATCAGCAAGGGACATCAGACCAAGTAGGGGAGTAACGTCAGGTGTAGGTAACTTGTACGCAACTGTCTTTCTCAAACCAGCCATGATCAATAAGCAGAAGTCTGGGCACTAGAATCAGGGAATATGCCAATGCACCTGCAGTTGTCATGCCAAGGATTCATCCTATGGTTAAGGTTTGAAACAGGGAACTCCTAGAAGTTATCATGCATAGGTTTCAACCTAAAGTTCTAATCATCACTTCCTTATCAAAGGAAGTGAGATTCCTAGGGGATCATATCAATGATAAACAGAAACAGATAAAGCATCAGCTAGACAGTAAACAGTAAACGACTGTAAAATGCATACAATGCAAGTGAGGGAGGAAATGTGTGTGGGGCATCAGCCTCCACAAGCTCATCTCAACCTCAAGCCAGATATGAATAACTTCAATCATACAGAAAATAACATGCTATCAAGCAAAATAATGAGTAACTGCAATCATACAGAGGAAATGACATGCTATCAAGCAAACACAAACCACATAGGCAAGGGAGCTGAGCTCTACCGAATACCCGCAAGCAATGCCATACAATAAAAATACAAGCAGAGGGATCAACTCAACCTCTAGTGCAATCATGCTCCTAGCTTAAATCAGTCTAAACATGAACTTATTCTAATGCATCAAGCAAGTCAAACAAGGAACATCAGTACAGAAAAGAAAACAGACAAGAAAAGAAAGTAGATCAACCACTCCCACAACTAAACCAACTTTGACAGCACCACCTTTCAAGGCTATCATCTTCAGTAGCAAGTATCAACTTGCTTCTTCAAGCTTTCAATACATCATTCATAAGTATCAACTTATTCTTTCTTCTTCAAGCTTCAGCTCTTCAGTAAATCCCACCTTCATGCTTCACTCCTAACTGCAAGTATCAACTTGATTCCTTCAGGCTCTCAATGTATCAACATAAGTGTCAACTTATCCTTCATTCCTCAAGCCTCAGCTCTTCACTCAATCTCAATTGGATCTTCTTCACAAGTATCAACTTGGTCTTCAAGCTTCAGCTCTCCTTTCTTTACCAACATCAACTTGGCCCTCTTCATCTACAAGCTTCAGCTTCAAAAGGTAATCTCCAAACACAAAGAAGTATCAACTTCATCCTTCAATCTTCTTCAAGCAAGGGACTCCATCCTCTAACAAGGGAGAAAGATTCATCTAACAAGAGCAAAGTTGGGATGACTGGTAGCAGAGTGAAGACCAAAGGTCACCACTGAGCATCCCATCATCAGAGATAGCTGTCGCTACTGCGAAAATCGGCGCCGGCTGAACAGAAGAGTCGCCACCGTGCGTTATTTATCCCAACGGAGGGAAAGGAAACGCTCGAGGTAAACCTACCGCAAAACGGGGAAAGGAATGGTCATCGCAACCAAAACCTGGATTCGGGAGTCGGTTACACAAGGGGAAGGTATTAGCACCCCTCACGTCCGTCGTACTCGACGGGATCCACGCTTGTTTTCGGGTATGGATTGTTATTCTATCTACTCTACAGGTCTGGGGTTAAAAATGAAAGAAAATGACTCGGCAAAGTATCGCACTTTATGCCTACGTATTCCCGTCTGGAACGAGAAATCAGAGTCAACGTAGTTCGCCTACCTACTGGAAAGGAGGGGAAGGTTGCTCGCTAGGATATCGCATCCTATGCCTACGTACTTTCATACAGCATGAAAGATCAGAGCAAACGTAGTTCGGGCCACGTACGACACAAGTCTGTCTTGATTGTTTTTATTCCTTCTGAAAAAGGGTTTTTTGATTACCGGTCCAAGCGGACAAAATTGACATTTTGATGAGTTCACATTCTTTTACGGAAGAAATGTTTGTTATTGTGTTTGAAATATTTATTGTATTTTTATGTTTGTTTTGAGAAAGAAGAGACAGAACTTTAACCTACGGTTGAAAAGGGAATCAAACTAACCTAGTGTTATCATGCATGGGTTAAGACCTAATGTCTATCATGTTCCTCTCTTGCACGGAGAGAAACAGAGATTCTAAGGGAATAGACGGAAACAGAAACAATAGCATATACAATAAAGCAGTAAAATATGCATGAATGCAGCAATACAAGCGAGGCAAGGGAGTCCCACTCAACCTCGAACCTAGAAAACAACAGGCAAAAGTGAACAGAATTCACTTTCCACCTAACAGGTTAAACAGCAAACAATACAGTCAGGGAAATTCAAACAATACATAAAAAATTATAAACAGCAAAAATAAACAGCAAAAAGCAATCTTCATCAACATCTGTCTTCAAGTCATCTTCAAATATCTACAAGCTTCAAGCAAGCATCAGTCTTCATCTTCAAGCCTTCAAGCATGGTCTCTATCTTCATTCTCTCAATGGCTTTCCTTCAAGTCTCAATCTCCAAGATGAATATCAGTCAACAGGATGAAATGGATGTTAAACAGTCAATTGCCTACCAAGGGTGGCTCACTGACTGTTAACATGATACTGACAGTTTTCTCTCAAAAGTTCTATCTTTTAAATACATTCACTAATCCTTCCAAAGGAAGGAGGTGGATATTTAAAAGAGACTTTGAATCATAGAGAAAGAATGGAGGCAAACAAGACCTTCCATGTTTGTGAATCAAGTTGCTATTCTAGAGCTCTGCCTAACTCCTAGATCCTATAACCTTCAACATCTGCCAGCAAGAGACACTCCTTATCAACTCTGGGAATTGGTCTTCATTCTCTGTCTTCAATGGCTTCATCAGCAAAGTCTTCAGCTCAAACCCAAACCCCAAGCAGGCCCGATACCCCACACAGTCAAATGATAACCCTAGAGAGGGCACACCACACAAACAAGCAAATACAGGAAATATACTAGTAGTAATAGTAGAATAGGGGAAGCCTAACATTTTCTAAGGGGTCTATTATTTACCCATAATACCCCTATAGTCCCATACCCCAAAATTCAAACTATAACTCCTAAAAGAAATGATTTATTACACCTATGTTATATCTAAACCCTAGTTTTGATTACCCTAATCACACCTAAACAAGCCATCTAAAATTTAGTCCTAAAATCATGAATTAAATCTCATATGAAGATTAAAGTCCTAAGTGAAGTACTCTAAAAAGAATGGGTCCAAAATATAAAAGGATCTAGCTAAACTAAAATCAACAAGATCAAGTGTTAAACTAAACATCATTTAAAACCTATTTAAAAGAAAAATATACTAAAAATGAAAAAATAAAATAAAATGCTAATTTTAATATATGACAATTTTCTTAACAGAAATAAGAAAAAGATGCAAAAACAACCACTCAAAAATATGGAATTTTCAATTTGTTATGATTTTTCAAAGAACTAACAAAAATAAAAGAAATTAAAATGATTTAGATTTGATTAGGGGTGCAGTTAGTAGGAAAAAGCATTGAAAAATGGAGGATGGGCCCAGACTGGGGGTGCGCATAGCAAGGCGCGTCTGGGCCCAGTTAATCAGAAAACTCAAAAGAAAATAAAAAAAGAGAAAACGGTGCAAATAGTAAATATATTAGTTCAATTGGTTTGGGCCTTGGTGAATGGTGGTGTGGATAGCAATGGCAACTTAAGCCCACCTGAGTCGTTTAATGAAACGACGCGTTTTGGCGTTTTCAGAATTCCTTCGCGTTTCATCTTCAAATCCTGGCCATTGGATGCGTTTGCTGAGTCAAAGTCTTACTTCTGTCTAACGGCTGGGAGGTCGTCTCCTACCTCCAACCCTAGGGTTTACGAAACAGCCATGGAAATGAAAACTCATGCATCATCTTCCATCAATTCGTGCATGCTCAATTCTTCACCAAATTCCAACGTGTAAAAAGCAAAATCACTCCAAATTCTTCACTGAATCCATCTATAGCATTGGCTTCAATTGATATCCATTCTTTCATGAAACACGATCACTGACTCCAAATTACTCAGAATTTTCATCATCACCAATCATCAATCTAGATACACTAATCTCATCCTGACCTTGCACTGATCAATAATCAATAATCACCTAAGATTTTAACAGCTTAATCCTCATGTTATAATCCTCAACAGAATTTATGCTCCAATGGTAAACTCCATGAAATGCTCTCAAACTCACTGAAATCAATCATCTACCTATTCCTAACAGTTCTAACTTAAGAATTCTACATCATGCTAACTAATCTATGCTAATTCGAAGAAAACACTAACCTGGTGTAATCTTGAAAACAGATGGAGAAATCCTTGGATTCACAGCTTGCAATGATTTGGACTTGATCAATGAACTTGGTTCTTGGTTCTGTATGCAGAAATTCTTGCTCAAATGCTTTGGATTGCCATAACCAATTCTTTTTGCAATTTGGAGGATGAACTTGTATAGCACGAATTCTGCTTCAATTCAACCAGATCTTGATGGAAACTTGATCTATAATGAATATAGATGATGATAGGATCAAGAATTTTGAAGAATGATGAAGATTTGATAGAGATTGGAATGAATTTGCAAGAATGCAAAATGGAGTGAAACTTGGTGTTTTGGATCAAAATGAAGGGCAACCCCTTCATGGATCAGCTCTAGGGTTTATATAGATGCTCATGGAAACATCTAGAACTTGCTAGAAACCTCCTTGTGCACAAATCCCTTGTGTTTTGGCATGCGTAACTTCATACATAAGCAACCAATGATAACTTCCAAACTTTGAACTAAACTCAAAAATCTAATATTGCCAATCATCTCAAAACATTCTTTCCAATCAAAATGACCTATAATTTCATCCCATTTGGACATAGTATGAAAAATCTCATTTTTAGGTCACTTTTATTCATTAAATTCACCTTTTAATTGACCAAATTTGGAACCTTGAGCTATGAGCATTTCCAAACTTTCATGATCACTTTTATAGACTCAAAATGTCATTTGGAGCAAGTTTGATGTTGTGAAGTTTTCCATTTGAAGCTTCCTTGTATGAGTTTTGGGCATAGGCTTGAAATGACCTGTAATTCTCAAATGACCAAAATACCCTTTGCTTGCCAAGGTCATAAGTAGAGTTCCACAAATCAGATGAAGGCATACCATACCTTTCTATAAAGCTAAGACAATTAGGATCAACTCTCATGTTTACCAGAAATCCATTTGAAAGCTCCTTGAGGGGTAAAAGTTGCTTGGAAGACAAGTAACTTTCACAGACAAAATTTCAGATACTTCAGATGACCTGTAACTTGCAAGAACCATAACTTGAGTTCTATAAATCTCATTGATGTCTTCCACCACTAAAATTAAAGGTCTTGAGATCCTCTACAAGTTTCATGTTGGCCAAGGATCCATTTGAAGCTTGCATTTTGAATTATCTTGCTTGGAAATTTGACCTAAATCAGGGGATTTTACACAGAAACTCTAATTTAGAAACTCCTCTTCTTCTTGATTTCTCTTGATTTATCCTTGGCACAACACCACATCCTTATCTACATGTCAAATGATGAACCCCACATCTCTTAAATAGACCTTGATTCCTCTCAATCAATCATTTGACCTAGGGTTGACCCAGATGAAACCTTAGTTGACTGTCTTCAAATGCAACTCTTGTGATCACATCAATGACTTGTCTCACTTTCAAAATGACCCTCTAGGTCCTCCATGATGTCTATATACCCTCCATGCTCAATCCACAACTCACAACTTCTTTGATGATCTTCAAATACACTCAAGATAGGAGATAGATCCACTGCATGATCCACTAACTTCTCAGATTTCAATTTCTTTCTGATGACTGGGATAGGCCTGAATTTGAACAATAACCTCTTGATAGGCTCATAGAGATAAGAATAGTACTTGGTCCCTTGTTGGATAAATTTCTATGTTATGCTATGCAGATGCAAATGCTAATGCAATTGAAACATAAACCAAGTGAAGTAGGTTGAGCAAATTTTAGGGTGCAACAGCTGCCCCTATTCAAGCGACTTGGACCCGACTGGGTGAAACGCCCGGAGCCTTCAGACATTCGAGGTACAAGACGGTTGAATACTAAGAACCCGGAAATTTGCCAACCGCAGAAATAAACTGCACCCCTGTTTGGGGAACATCATCCACCAACTGAATCTGGTTGTTACGGCAACAACTGATCCGACGTCTGATAATTCTGATTTCAACTTCAACCACCTATGTAACGCCACAGGTACTGAACACTTTTCGCAAAACACCTCTGTCCACAACTGGACTAACCTTATCAACACAAGAAGAGAGACAAATTCGTCAACACGAATAGAGATTATGTTGTCATAGTAGTAACCTTGTCCACATCTGGACCCAAATTTCGTCAAACCACGAATACACAAATCCGTCCACGTCAGGACTCACATCTCAACAACACAGGAATAGAACTTTGTCCATGTTAGGACGCCTGTTTCGTCAACACGAAGAAATCTCAACTAAAACTTGTCCACGTCAGGACTCCATCTGCCGTCAACACGGAAAAATCTCGGCGACTTCACTGGGGATGATTCGTCTGCATTTCATCAGCACGAGGGGATCCTATCAACATAGGAATGAATTGTCCACGTCAGGAATAAATCGTCCATGTTAGGAATAAACTTTCCACGTTAGGAATAACCTGTCCACGTTAGGCATAACCTTTCCACGTTAGGAATAAACTTTTCCACGTTAGGAATAAACTTTTCCACGTTAGGAATAAACTTTTCCACGTTAGGAATAAAGTTTCCATGTTAGGAATAAACCTTCCACGTTAGGAATAAACTTTCCACTTAGGAATAAACTTTCAACGTTAGGAATAAACCTTCCACGTTAGGAATAAACTTTCCACGTTAGGAATAAACTTTCCACGTTAGGAATAAACTTTCCACGTTAGGAATAAACCTTCCACGTTAGGAATAAACTTTCCACGTTAGGAATAAACCTTCCACGTTAGGAATAAACTTTCCACGTTAGGAATAAACTTTCCACGTTAGGAATAAACTTTCCACGTTAGGACTCACACCTCGTCTTGATTTGTCCACGTCAGGACTCACATCTTCGACCCGCTGAGGAAATAAAACTTGTCCACGTCAGGACTCACATTCCATCAATACCGAGAGATCGAATCTGTCCACGTTAGGACTAGCACATCTCGTCAACCCGAGGAAATAAATCTGTCCACGTCAGGACACCCATTTCTCTAGCACGAAGAAATCCCGTCAATATAGGAATAAATTGTCCACGTCAGGACTCATATTTCGTCAACACGAGGAACTCCCATCAACATAGGCAATAAAATTTTGACGACTCCGGGGAAATACTCCTGTCAACCAGTAAGAAAATACATCCGTCTGTTCCTACGGGAAGATACTTTGAATACAGTTTCTCTGCTTATCTCCACAGTAACTAACTCCATTAGTCCCAACCCACAAACCTTTTAGCACTGACGTGACAGCGACTTTGAGGCGGACTCTACTGGGGATATTTGGAAACCAAACTATCGGACGCCTGTTCTGATAACCGGCGGCAGCCTCTGAAATACTGATTCATGAAACCCTTTGATGCTGACGTAACAACAAATTTGAAGAAAATAATCCGCTGGCCGGACTAGAGAAACAAGCAACTCTGGCGGGGAAAACAAGGGAAATTTACACAAATAACTCTGCTCGGGGACAAAGAGAAACTTAACCTAATAACTCTGTGGGGAAAATAGTAAGATGAACCGTATCATCACACGTCTCACGGCGAGACCTCGAATGTCTGGTCATAGATCTAAGCTAGAACTCCATACTCCTGCTAAGAAAACACACCTGAAAGCAAAAGGTTAACCAACCTGATTTATGTTTCAAAAATGCGTATGTTTGACAATGGCGTAATGCTCCGTACGGCATGGAAATGCTACGCGTTTTTTATTTGGTGGATGCAAGTATGACACTATATGCCGATGCAAATGCAGACTCGAACTGCTGGGATACAGAAACCGCTTCAGCAAAATAAATGCTGAAGACAACGCCAACTCCTTTGGGGGTAACCAGGTGCCACAGAATTATTCCAGCAAAATAAATGCTGGAAGAGTGAAGCCAACTTCGCTGAGGGATAATTGAATGCGCCAATCCTGATTGGACTTCTGCTGGGGAGTGAACGGGTATCACACGGTATTCTGACAAAATAAATGCCAGGGCACACAGCCAACTCTGCCGGGGAGAGTTTTCTTTTTTAAACTTTGAGTTTCACTGGGAGGAAAGACAACACTTGCTGGAAAGAGAACTCCGCTGGGGACGAAACGATTCTCTTGGGGAAAATCAACTGACTCCGCTGGGGGAGAGTAAATGACCCTACTGGGAAGGGTAAACTGTCTAAGTACAGCTCACGAGTTGGAAATATTAATCTTCTGAGGCTAAACCACTCTGCTCGGGATGGGGGGTCCTTTTGGGGGACACCACGCTGTCTGAATACAGTCTACAATCTTGGAATCGCCAAACTCTGCTGAGGATAAATGACTTTGCTGGAGAATGTCCTTTGGATAAGCTACGACTAGCTGGGGAATTTGATCCTTCTTCAGGGAGGAACAGTGTTATCTTGGAAGCGCGACCTGCGTGGGGATCGAGTCTTTCGTTACGAGCTTCTGGTCAATACTGCAATCTTTTGATCGTCCACTTCATACGGCTACGAACCCTGCAACACCATAAACAAGACAAGACAAGTCTACGCAACCAAATCTATTCAGGTTGGCGTTAGTGACATTATTTTTAGTTAATTCAAAGTTTTATCAATTATTGGCAAGGGCCAACGACGTTATACACACGCTAGTTTCATTAATCCTAGGCGTTTATCATGTACAAAACAGTAAAGAACCAGCATCATGTACTGAATAACATGTTTTATTGATTGGGCCCCTAAATGGGCATAGTTTTGTACACGGGATGTAACTCCTGAAAAGAGGAAGCTACGCACAACGAATATACAAGTTTTCACAAGAAGCATAAATATAATGACAAATCAAATTTGTACACATGTCGGCAACGGGATGCAGACGAACACCACGAGCTAATCCTCCTATGACTCGCCCGACTCTAATGCTTTTCCCGGCATTCACACTTCCGAAGAGATTGTATCTGATAATCGACCCTTCAGGTATATTCTCCCGCACCAATGCTCAGAGTAGTATCAAATTCAGACCGCAGTCATTTGCTTTTCAAATCCCTAACTTTTGCGTGAACCGCCCTTTACGGGTTTTCAGTTCATCGAGATACCCTTTTTTTGCCGAAGCCGCCCAGTGTAGGTTTTCAACTTCGCGGGTGTACATTTTTTTCAATTTTATCCCTAACTTTTGCCCGAACCTTTCATTCTGTTTTTGGTTCGCCAGGATGCCCCATTTTTGCCTGGACTCTCTTTTTTCTGTCCAGCGGGTCAATTTCAAGCAAAGTATTTTTTAATTGCGTCCGAATTCACGGGCGACGTAAAGTATTCACCGTCCATGGTGGACAACAATAAAGCTCCTCCTGAAAAGACTTTTCTGACAACGTATGGCCCTTCGTAGTTGGGGGTCCACTTGCCGCTGTGATCTGCCTGTGGCGGGAGGATCCTTTTCAGCGCAAGGTCGCCCGTCTGAAAGCTCCGAGGATGTATCTTCTTATCATATGCTTTCTTCATTCGGCTCTGGTACAAACGACCGTATGCTAGCGAAGCTAGCCTCTTCTCATCCATTAAACTCAGCTGGTTCAACCTGTCTTTCACCCATTCTGCCTCGTCTAGTTGGACATCTCGTAATACTCTTGGGGAAGGAATCTCAACTTCCAGTGGTAGCACTGCTTCCATTCCGTATACCAACGAGAATGGGGTTGCCCCGGTTGATGTGTGTACCGTCGTACGATAACCGTGCAAAGCGAAAGGTAGCATCTCGTGCCAGTCCTTATAGGTAACCACCATCTTCTGGACAATCTTCTTTATATTCTTATTGGCCGCTTCCACAGCGCCGTTCATCTTGGGTCGGTAAGGGGAGGAGTTGTGATGCTCGATCTTAAAACTCTGACACAGCTCCTTCATCATTTTGTTATTCAGGTTTGAACCGTTGTCAGTGATTATCCGCTCGGGGATTCTATATCTGCAAATGATATCTCTCTTGATGAATCTGGCTACCACCTGCTTAGTCACATTTGCGTAAGATGCCGCTTCCACCCACTTGGTGAAATAATCGATTGCTACTAGAATGAAACGGTGCCCGTTAGAAGCTGTCGGCTCGATCTTTCCAATCATATCGATTCCCCACATCGAGAATGGCCATGGCAATGACATCACATTCAGAGGACTCGAAGGCACATGGATCTTATCAGCATAGATCTGGCACTTATGACACTTCCTCGCAAACTTGAAACAATCAGTTTCCATAGTTAGCCAAAAATAACCTGCCCGCAGCAACTTCCTCGTCATAGCATGCCCACCAGCATGCGTACCAAATGTACCCTCATGTATTTCCTCCATGAGCAGCTTTGCCTCTTTTTCGTCTACACAACGTAGTAGCACCAAGTCGTGATTTCTTCTGTACAGGACACCGTCCGGATTCAGGTAGAAATTACCCGCCAATCTCCTGAGAGTCTTTTGATCGTGACTGGATGCCCCAGCCGGATACTCTTTGTTCTTCAGGAAATTAAGGATATCAAAATACCACGGTTTATCATCAGATGCTTCGTCAATGGCAAATACGAAGGCATGTCTGTCAAGCCGAGAGATAACAATTCTGGGAGCCTCATTCCAGAAGTTGACTTTGTACATGGAAGACAAAGTGGCCAGGGCGTCAGCCATTTGATTCTCTGCTCGCGGCACATGATGCAACTCAACCTTGTCAAAGAAAGGCAACAATCTCCTCGCATAATTCATGTATGGTATCAAATTAGGCTGACGTGTCTCCCATTCCCCTTTTATTTGATTCACCACCAGAGCTGAGTCTCCGTATACGTCCAGATTATTGATTCGCAAATCAATAGCTTCTTCAAGCCCCATGATACAAGCTTCGTATTCGGCTTCATTATTGGTAACTGGAAAGGTCAATCGAGCAGTAAACGAGATGTGCGACCCGTGTGGAGTAGTGATGATTGCCCCTATTCCGCTACCGTAGGCGTTTACAGCTCCGTCAAAGATCAACTTCCATTTGGAGCCCAATTCTGGTCCTTCGTCTGGCAACGGCTCTTCACAATATTTCAACTTTAGGTACATGATATCCTCGTCAGGAAAATCAAACCTCATGGATTGGTAATCCTCAATAGGCTGCTCTGCCAAATACTCAGACAGTACACTCCCCTTTATAGCCTTCTGCGAGACATATTGGATATCATACTCGGTCAAGACCATCTGCCAACGGGCAATTCTCCCTGATAATGCCTGCTTTTCGAATACATATTTGATAGGATCCATCTTCGAGATGAGCATGGTTGTATGATTCAGCATGTATTGCCTCAAACGCTTGGCGGCCCAGGCTAGCGCGCAACAAGTTTTTTCAAGCATTGAATATCGAGATTCACATTCAGTAAACTTCTTACTCAAGTAATATATTGCATGCTCTTTTCTTCCTGTCTCGTCGTGTTGACCGAGAACACAACCCATACTTCCCTCAAGAACTGTCAAATACATAATCAAGGGTCTCCCTGCCACTGGGGGTATCAAAATAGGAGGCTCCTGCAAATACTGCTTTATTTTATTGAACGCCTTTTGACAATTTTCATTCCACGTTACAACCAGGTCTTTTTTCAACAGCTTGAATAACAGCTCACATGTAGCTGTTAGGTGAGATATGAACCTAACAATGTAGTTCAGTCTCCCTAAAAAGCCATGGACTTCTTTTTCTGTTTTAGGCGTCGGCATTTCCTGTATTGCTTTTATTTTTGCAGGATCAACCTCTATTCCTCTTTCGCTCACAATAAACCCCAGCAGTTTACCCGATCTCACCCCGAAGGTGCATTTGTTAGGGTTCAGTCTCAGCCTGAACTTCCTAAGCCTTTTGAATAACTTCAGCAGATTCACCAAATGTTCTTCCTCCGTCTGGGATTTGGCAATCATATCATCGACATAAACCTCGATCTCCTTATGCATCATATCATGGAAAAGAGTCGTCATTGCACGCTGATACGTTGCCCTAGCATTCTTCAATCCGAAGGGCATCACTTTATAACAAAATGTTCCCCAAGGCGTTATGAAAGTAGTCTTCTCCATGTCCTCTGGCGCCATTTTAATCTGATTATAGCCCGAGAAGCCATCCATGAAGGAGAATACGGAGAATTGAGCAGTGTTGTCGACCAGCACATCGATGTGAGGAAGCGGAAAATCATCTTTCGGGCTCGCTTTGTTCAAATCACGGTAATCTATGCACATTCTCACTTTACCGTCTTTCTTTGGCACTGGTACAATATTAGCGACCCATGAGGGATATTTTGTAACAGCTAGGAAACCAGCATCCCATTGTTTTTGAACCTCCTCCTTAATTTTCACTGCCATATCGGGTCTAGTTCTGCGAAGCTTCTGCTTGACCGGCGGGCATTATTCTTTTAACGGCAGGCGGTGCACAACCATATCTGTATCAAGCCCCGGCATGTCTTCATACGACCAAGCGAACACATCACTGTACTCTCTGAGCATTTCAACCAGTCTTCGCTTGACGTCGCTCTGCAGCGCGGCTCCTATACGGATGTTCTTTTCAAATCCTTCCTACCCCAGGTTAATAATTTCGATGACCTCCTCATGAGGCAGAATGACACGATCTTCTTGCTTCACCAACCAAGACAATTCTTCGGGAACATCGCCATCTTCCACATTCTCTTCTTCGGCCTGAAATATCGGGTGCTCAAAGTCGAGACGAGTCATAGGCGGTTCAATGATGTCATCTGAAAATGTTATCCTGCAAAAGGAATGGTTAAATGCTTCAAAATGCGTATAAAGCGAATAACCACGTTTCCATTTTATTGTAAAACACAAAACAGGAAAAACAGAGATCGCAATATTTGTACATGAAAAAACGCCTTTTATTTAATGATTAAACACGCAATGTACATAACGGCACAGCCCTAAGCAAAATCATGATGCCTCGGGTAAGACACCAGATTGTTCAACAATTAAGAAAACAAAGTATTACTGTTTGTGAGTCATAGGAACAATCTCCTGAATAGACCAATTGCATAATCCTTGTCCTGGCACGCTCGGCTGAATCCAGGCGTCCATGTCGCAATCACTGTCCCCTTCCACGGAATCTGAAACAGCGTTGATGGCCTCGTGACACACTCCACTAGCGGTGATGGTTATCGGTCCTCTGAAACGGGGTGCCCCCACAGCAGGTGTTGATGACGACGGTTGATATCCCAGCCCAAATCGGTCCATCTTCACGGGAATATCCAGCACCTTGCCCCAGCCTTTTGTCTCACCAGTCTCCACTAGAGCTTGAGCTTCCTTATATGACGAGACGACTACCTCTGACGCTTTACTCGGCCCGGGACTTTTGTCTTTGATGCGCAACCCTTCAAAGGCTTGACAGGGTGTTTCATGAATCTCGCCGTCGACTTCTACATACTTGAATGATGACAGATGGCTGACCAATATATCTTCTTCTCCACAGACTGTGACCACGCTGTCCCCTACCATGTATTTCAACTTTTGATGCAAGGTAGATGTGACTGCCCCAGCACCATGGATCCAGGGTCGTCCGAGAAGGCAGCTGTATGCTGGCTGGATGTCCATAATGTAAAATTCGGTCGCAAAAACCTCCGGCCCCACCTGTAGAGGTAATGTTATGGATCCAAAGACTGTTCTTCGTGTGCCATCAAATGCCCTGACCACCAAGTCACTAGGCGTACACATGATTCCCCTGACGTCCAGTTTCATCATTGCTTTCTTGGGCAGCACGTTTAAGGAAGATCCGGTGTCTACCAGTACATGAGACATGACTGAGCCTCTACACTCAACTGAGACGTGCAACGCCATGTTATGCTCTCTCCCTTTCGGGGTTAAATCAAAGTCTGTAAACCCCAAGCTATGGCCTGCGTTCACATGCGCCAACACCCCCTCCAGCTGATTCACAGAAACATCTTGGGGTACGAAGGACGTATCCAGAACTTTCAACAATGCATTTCTATGAGCTTCGGAACATAATAGCAACGATAGTATGGATATTTTTGACGGCGTCTGTTGAAGGTGCTCAACAATCTTATAATCGCTCTTGCGAATAAGGCGCATGAACTCTTCTACATCCTTCGATGCCGTTTCTTTTTCGTTCCTCTGCACAGGGACAGTCTCATTCATCTTTCCTTTTCCCTTCGCCAGTCGTTCAGCCTCTACCTCAGGCGATATGAAGATTCTCCCACTTCTTGTCATACCTCCGGTACCGACGACGTTGTCTACAACCTCAACTGGCTGTTTATTAACATCAATTTTCACCCCATCACAGTATACTTCCAACCCATAGGCCCAGGGGACTGCCTTAGTGCTCTCATAAGGGATTGGTCCTGCCTTGGTGATAGTGATCGGCGGTCGCTTGGCCGGCGCCGTTATAGTTATCGTTTTTCGGGGAATCGTCATAGTAGCTACATCACTTTGCTGGTCTGCTGATGACTCTGCAGGTTCTTCAACTGCCGCTCTGTCGAATTGCAATGTGCCGCCATCTATTAAGGTCTGAATACCCTTCTTCAATTCAGCACACACCCTAGCTTGGGTCCAACACTCTAAACAATACTCGTCGCAACCTGGATACACACCACCTTGCAATAATCTGCTCTTTATCTCGCACAACGGTGTCTTTAGATCGTCAACATTCATAATCAAGTTCAAGCCCTCCTCAGTTAAAATGGCATTTGCCCCATGGTTGGGCATGGGCTTCTGCACTATGTTCGGACCCGCCTGTCCAAAATTGATAGCCTTACTATCCAATAGATCCTGCACCACATGCTTGAACGCGTGGCAACCCTCTACATCGTGGCCAGGAGCCCCGGAGTGGAATTCACAGTGCCTGCTTGCATCGTAACCGTATGGAAGAGTGCCTGTTATTGGCGCCAGAGTTCTCTTTTCCACCAAGTTCAAACCCAGTAACGTCTGTAGCAATTCTGCATGCGTTGAAGGAGGCGTTTCAAACACCCTCCTTGGTTTGCCCCCCTGGGCTCTGCGCTGGACAGGATGTGCCCCCTGTTGTAGCTGTTGTTGCTGTTGTTGTTGCTGAAATGGAATAGTAACACTTGCCACCTGCTGCGGCTGATTGTACTGGTTTCGACCTCTGCCCCGGCCTCGGCCTCGGCCCCCAAACACTGCACTTGCATCACCTTGACGGCGCCCACCGAAAGCCCTTCTGTTACTGCCAGCTGCAGTAGATTCCTCAGCTTGGAACCTTCCCTGTTTAATGTTGCTTTCAATCTTCTCTCCCATCAGGATTAAGTCTGAGAAACTGCCCAACGAAGTATGAAACAACTTGTCATAAAACATGCCAGTGAATGTTCCTATGAACATATCATTCATTTCTTTGTCCTCCAAAGGAGGATGAACTCGAGAAGCCATGTCGCGCCATCTCTGCGCATACTCTTTGAAGTTCTCGCCCTTCTTCTGGGACAACCCCTGCAATTGGACCCGATTGGGTGCCAAGTCACTGTTGTACTTATAGTGAGCCACAAATGCTTCAGCCAGCTGCTTCCATGTCTTTATCTGAGTTGGTTCCAATCCCATATACCACTCAAGGGAAGGACCAGACAAGCTATCTTGAAAGAAATGCATTAGCATCCTCTCATCATTTGAATACGCCGACATCCTTCTGTAGTATGACCGCACGTGCACTTTTGGACAGGTATCCCCCTTATACTTGTCGAATGTGGGAGCTTTGAATTTGATTGGCACCCTCAGGCCAGGCACCAGACCCATTGTTGTCATATCTAAGCCAACAGCACTTTGATTCACGACCCCCTTCATCTGCTCCTCGAGCATCCTGATTCTCTGAGAGTCATCCATAGGACCTTCGAAACCTCCACCGGAGAAAGCGTCCTCTTGCTGGTCTTCTTGCCAATTACCATTCCCAGTTCCGTATCCATTGTACCCGTTGTTACGGCCAACTCTAGTCTGATTCATTACAGGGCCTCGCCCCCTGTTACCGTACCCCGGAGCGACTCCTGCAGGCCCAAAAGCCATTAACCCAGCGCCATTTCCATTTCCGAATCCGCCGTAACCCTGATTAGAAATACCATATCCGTCCTGTCCGAAGCCTTGAGCGTTGAAGCCGTACTTCCCAGCATGATCAAACCCCTGGTCATTGAAGCCTAATCCATTATTACCGAAGCCATTACCTCCCATATTATCACCCAGGTTGACATCTCCGAGCCCAACGTTGTTGACGACAGTCTCGTTACCGATTCCGACGTTACCGTTCCCGGCGGCAGCGCCGTTGTTCACATTGGCAGCAGGTATGTTTACTACAGGTGGAGCCACTGGTGTGGGAGTACCATCCCCGTGAATAGTGTCGACTCGCACAGACTGATGATCCTCATTTCCATGCCCAGCATTTCTTACCAACAGAGGCTGCACCAAAGCTTGCAAATTCTCCTGTCCTTTCGCAATGGTCTCCATTGTCTGCATGAAGAGCGCCAGCTTCTCACGCATGTCCTGCATTTCATTCTGCATCTGATCCATAATTCTTCGGCAGTTGGTACGAGTGGAGTATCGGTGCGGGCGCTGACCTTCAATCCTGAAAAAGACCTGGTACAGTGCAGGAAATGAGATATAGTTCAATAATCACCTGTAATGCAACATGGATGGGAATGCAATGCAATATGTGTCTGTGCATTAGGGAAAATCATTCCCCGATTCTAGTGCGAATGTGCCAGTGTGGTGACAGTGACAGCAATACGAAGTTCGGAGCCGAATCAAGAAAACACCTCATATATTGCAGAGAAACCCATTATGCCAAGAATACAATATCCATGAGTACAATAAGAAGGCATGACCTCAACCAACAATCCTGGTGATGGTCAGCACAAATGCAAATAAAGCATCCACATTAATACATGAAATGGTCAAGTACACCCATAAGCCTGGTACTCTTCTAGTAACTTCTTAGTCTCTGGATGACTTGGTCGGGTAAGCAGACCCTCAACAAGTAGATCTCTTCGCTTAAGAACACGTCGCAAATCACCAGCGGATTCTTCCCATGCCCCTTCTCCGAAGCGATCCTCTAGCTTCCGCTTCTGAGACACAGCTTCTTTCTTGCCTTCGATGGCCTTGTTCAATGCATTCTGGAGACTATATCTGGCCATTACCTCTTCTTCATACTTCTTAGTGCTAGCCTTCAACTGTTCTTCGAGTTCAGAAATTTGCTGCTTCAATTTGTCTTCCCTCTTTTTGTTGTTGGTTAGCGTAGCATTCCACGTCTTGTTACAAGAAGAGATTTCCTGGTGGGCGGCATCGAGTGCTTTCTTTTTGGATTCCAACATGTCATGAGAGCTTCTGAATTCTTTCCCCAAGCGTTCACGCTTCTTTTTCTCTTCAGTCAATTCAACACCTAGCCTGTTTACTAACTCGACCTGTTGTTGGAAAGAATGCACAGCCTTGTTCTTCTCACTACGCATCTGAGCCAGTTCCTTTTCTAACCCTTCATTGATCTTCATCAAGGCTTCTTTTTCTTTTACAACTTGCTCGTAGACCTCCATAGTAACAGTGGTTGGTTCTTCCACCGGAATATGAACAGGGACTGATGCAGCTGGAAATGGCATCAGCAACTGTCTTGCTCTCTCCTGGATCCAAACTTTGTATGGTACATAAGCCTGACAATCATTCTTCCCTAACAGTGGTTTCCCTCTTTTGTTGATACGCATCCATGCGTGCTGAAGCTTGGCTAGTAACTCTCCATTAAAATCACCGGTGAAGTACAAAGATTCCTGTACATCTTCCTCCTTAGGTGGGTTCTTCAACGCGTATCCAAACTGGCGAATGAACAGAGATGGGTTGTAATTGATGCACCCCTTTCTTCCTATCAACGGAACATTAGGATACCCAGAACAACTGAAAATAAGCTCAGACCCCAGCAAGTCTCGGTCAAACCACTCAATGTCTTCAGAAGATAGTCTCATCAGGCGCTCTGGCCAATCAGCTGTAGTTGCACTATCTACAAAAGGTCCTTTCAGGGGGAGATGGCTCTTAAACCACATGTTCAACAGCGGCGCACAACAGTAAACAATCTTTCCTCTTCTATTTTCATTTTTGTAGTGCAATGAATGATAGAGATCTCCGATCAAAGTGGGTACCGGGTTGCCAGCAGCAAACAGATGGAAAGCGTCCAAGTCCACAAAATTGGGTAAGTTGGGAAACAACACTATTTCGTAGATGCATAGAGCCAAGATAGCGTTAAAGACTATCCAGCATCCGCTCTTGGCGTACTCTTGAGCTTTGCCAACCAGAAAATCAAGGGAAAAACCTGGAACCCCAAGCCAAGAAGTCAGTAATAGTTCAGAAGCGTTCATGTGCAAGGCCTTAGCTAAGTCCTCCAACTTGGGCTCAGCGGCAGAGTGAATAAAGGGAACCTTATTCTGTACTGGAAGCTCAGTAAACTCTACATATTCTTCAATGGTAGGCCCCAAAATAAAGTCAACGAATGTGAAACATCTCAATGCAGGGTCATAGAATTGCATCAAGCTGTACAGCCCATTCATCTCAACAGCAGTTGGCTTGCAAACCAGTCTCAACAATCTTCCATGACTCATCCTGAAACTTCTCCTAACCTCCTCATCAGCAAGGGACATCAGACCAAGTAGGGGAGTAACGTCAGGTGTAGGTAACTTGTATGCAACTTTCTTTCTCAAACCAGCCATGATCAATAAGCAGAAGTCCAGGCACTAGAATCAGGGAATATGCCAATGCACCTGCAGTTGTCATGCCAAGGATTCATCCTATGGTTGAGGTTTGAAACAGGGAACTCCTAGAAGTTATCATGCATAGGTTTCAACCTAAAGTTCTAATCATCACTTCCTTATCAAAGGAAGTGAGATTCCTAGGGGATCATATTAATGATAAACAGAAACAGATAAAGCATCAGCTAGACAGTAAACAGTAAACGACTGTAAAATGCATGCAATGCAAGTGAGGGAGGAAATGTGTGTGGGGCATCAGCCTCCACAAGCTCATCTCAACCTCAAGCCAGATATGAATAACTTCAATCATACAGAAAATAACATGCTATCAAGCAAAATAATGAGTAACTGCAATCATACAGAGGAAATGACATGTTATCAAGCAAACACAAACCACATAGGCAAGGGAGCTGAGCTCTACCGAATACCCGCAAGCAATGCCATACAATAAAAATACAAGCAGAGGGAGCAACTCAACCTATAGTGCAATCATGCTCCTAGCTTAAATCAGTCTAAACATGAACTTATTCTAATGCATCAAGCAAGTCAAACAAGGAACATCAGTACAGAAAAGAAAACAGACAAGAAAAGAAAGCAGATCAACCACTCCCACAACTAAACCAACTTTGACAGCACCACCTTTCAAGGCTATCATCTTCAGTAGCAAGTATCAACTTGCTTCTTCAAGCTTTCAATACATCATTCATAAGTATCAACTTATCCTTTCTTCTTCAAGCTTCAGCTCTTCAGTAAATCCCACCTTCATGCTTCACTCCTAACTGCAAGTATCAACTTGATTCCTTCAGGCTCTCAATGTATCAACATAAGTGTCAACTTATCCTTCATTCCTCAAGCCTCAGCTCTTCACTCAATCTCAATTGGATATTCTTCACAAGTATCAACTTGGTCTTCAAGCTTCAGCTCTCCTTTCTTTACCAACATCAACTTGGCCCTCTTCATCTACAAGCTTCAGCTTCAAAAGGTAATCTCCAAACACAAAGAAGTATCAACTTCATCCTTCAATCTTCTTCAAGCAAGGGACTCCATCCTCTAACAAGGGAGAAAGATTCATCTAACAAGAGCAAAGTTGGTATGACTGGTAGCAGAGTGAAGACCAAAGGTCACCACTGAGCATCCCATCATCAGAGATAGTTGTCGCTACTGCGAAAATCGGCGCCGACTGAACAGAAGAGTCGCCACCGTGCGTTATTTATCCCAACGGAGGGAAAGGAAACGCTCGAGGTAAACCTACCTCAAAACGGGGAAAGGAATGGTCATCGCAACCAAAACCTGGATTCGGGAGTCGGTTACGCAAGGGGAAGGTATTAGCACCCCTCACGTCCGTCGTACTCGACGGGATCCACGCTTGTTTTCGGGTATGGATTGTTATTCTATCTACTCTACAGGTCTGGGGTTAAAAATGAAAGAAAATGACTCGGCAAAGTATCGCACTTTATGCCTACGTATTCCCGTCTGGAACGAGAAATCAGAGTCAACGTAGTTCGCCTACCTACTGGAAAGGAGGGGAAGGTTGCTCGCTAGGATATCACATCCTATGCCTACGTACTTTCATACAGCATGAAAGATCAGAGCAAACGTAGTTCAGGCCACGTACGACACAAGTCTGTCTTGATTGTTTTTATTCCTTCTGAAAAAGGGTTTTCTGATTACCGGTCAAAGCGGACAAAATTGACGTTTTGATGAGTTCACATTCTTTTACGGAAGAAATGTCTTTTATTGTGTTTGAAATATTTATTGTATTTTTATGTTTGTTTTGAGAAAGAAGAGACAGAACTCTAACCTACGGTTGAAAAGGGAATCAAACTAACCTAGTGTTATCATGCATGGGTTAAGACCTAATGTCTATCATGTTCCTCTCTTGCGCGGAGAGAAACAGAGATCCTAAGGGAATAGACGGAAACAGAAACAATAGCATATACAATAAAGCAGTAAAATATGCATGAATGCAGCAATACAAGCGAGGCAAGGGAGTCCCACTCAACCTCGAACCTAGAAAACAACAGGCAAAAGTGAACAGAATTCACTTTCCACCTAACAGGTTAAACAGCAAACAATACAGTCAGGGAAATTCAAACAATACATAAAAAATTATAAACAGCAAAAACCAATCTTCATCAACATCTGTCTTCAAGTCATCTTCAAATATCTACAAGCTTCAAGCAAGCATCAGTCTTCATCTTCAAGCCTTCAAGCATGGTCTCTATCTTCATTCTCTCAATGGCTTTCCTTCAAGTCTCAATCTCCAAGATGAATATCAGTCAACAGGATGAAATGGATGTTAAACAGTCAATTGCCTACCAAGGGTGGCTCACTGACTGTTAACATGATACTGACAGTTTTCTCTCAAAAGTTCTATCTTTTAAATACATTCACTAATCCTTCCAAAGGAAGGAGGTGGATATTTAAAAGAGACTTTGAATCATAGAGAAAGAATGGAGGCAAACAAGACCTTCCATGTTTGTGAATCAAGTTGCTATTCTAGAGCTCTGCCTAACTCCTAGATCCTATAACCTTCAACATCTGCCAGCAAGAGACACTCCTTATCAACTCTGGGAATTGGTCTTCATTCTCTGTCTTCAATGGCTTCATCAGCAAAGTCTTCAACTCAAACCCAAACCCCAAGCAGGCCCGATACCCCACACAGTCAAATGATAACCCTAGAGAGGGCACACCACACAAACAAGCAAATACAGGAAATATACAAGTAGTAATAGTAGAATAGGGGAAGCCTAACATTTTCTAAGGGATCTATTATTTACCCATAATACCCCTATAGTCCCATACCCCAAAATTCAAACTACAACTCCTAAAAGAAATGATTTATTACACCTATGTTATATCTAAACCCTAGTTTTGATTACCCTAATCACACCTAAACAAGCCATCTAAAATTTAGTCCTAAAATCATGAATTAAATCTCATATGAAGATTAAAGTCCTAAGTGAAGTACTCTAAAAAGAATGGGTCCAAAATATAAAAGGATCTAGCTAAACTAAAATCAACAAGATCAAGTGTTAAACTAAACATCATTTAAAACCTATTTAAAATAAAAATATACTAAAAATGCAAAAATAAAATAAAATGCTAATTTTAATATATGACAATTTTCTTAACAGAAATAAGAAAAAGATGCAAAAATAACCACTCAAAAATATGGAATTTTCAATTTGTTATGATTTTTCAAAGAATTAACAAAAATAAAAGAAATTAAAATGATTTAGATTTGATTAGGGGTGCAGTTAGTAGGAAAAAGCATTGAAAAATGGAGGATGGGCCCAGACTGGGGGTGCGCATAGCAAGGCGCGTCTGGGCCCAGTTAATCAGAAAACTCAAAAGAAAATAAAAAAAGAGAAAACGGTGCAAATATTAAATATATTAGTTCAATTGGTTTGGGCCTTGGTGAATGGTGGTGTGGATAGCAATGGCAACTTAAGCCCACCTGAGTCGTTTAATGAAACGACGCGTTTTGGCGTTTTCAGAATTCCTTCGCGTTTCATCTTCAAATCCTGGCCATTGGATGCGTTTGCTGAGTCAAAGTCTTACTTCTGTCTAACGGCTGGGAGGTCGTCTCCTACCTCCAGCCCTAGGGTTTATGAAACAGCCATGGAAATGAAAACTCATGCATCATCTTCCATCAATTCGTGCATGCTCAATTCTTCACCAAATTCCAACGTGTAAAAAGCAAAATCACTCCAAATTCTTCACTGAATCCATCTATAGCATTGGCTTCAATTGATATCCATTCTTTCATGAAACACGATCACTGACTCCAAATTACTCAGAATTTTCATCATCACCAATCATCAATCTAGATACACTAATCTCATCCTGACCTTGCACTGATCAATAATCACCTAAGATTTTAATAGCTTAATCCTCATGTTATAATCCTCAACAGAATTTGTGCTCCAATGGTAAACTCCATGAAATGCTCTCAAACTCACTGAAATCAATCATCTACCTATTCCTAACAGTTCTAACTTAAGAATTCTACATCATGCTAACTAATCTATGCTAATTCGAAGAAAACACTAACCTGGTGTAATCTTGAAAACAGATGGAGAAATCCTTGGACTCACAGCTTGCAATGCTTTGGACTTGATCAATGGACTTGGTTCTTGGTTCTGTATGCAGAAATTCTTGCTCAAATGCTTTGGATTGCCATAACCAATTCTTTTTGCAATTTGGAGGATGAACTTGTATAGCACGAATTCTGCTTCAATTCAACCAGATCTTGATGGAAACTTGATCTATGATGAATATAGATGATGATAGGATCAAGAATTTTGAAGAATGATGAAGATTTGATAGAGATTGGAATGAATTTGCAAGAATGCAAAATGGAGTGAAACTTGGTGTTTTGGATCAAAATGAAGTGCAACCCCTTCATGGATCATCTCTAGGGTTTATATAGATGCTCATGGAAACATCTAGAACTTGCTAGAAACCTCCTTGTGCACAAATCCCTTGCGTTTTGGCATGTGTAACTTCATACATAAGCAACCAATGATAACTTCCAAACTTTGAACTAAACTCAAAAATCTAATATTTCCAATCATCTCAAAACATTCTTTCCAATCAAAATGACCTATAATTTCATCCCATTTGGACATAGTATGAAAAATCTCATTTTTAGGTCACTTTTATTCATTAAATTCACCTTTTAATTGACCAAATTTGGAACCTTGAGCTATGAGCATTTCCAAACTTTCATGATCACTTTTATAGACTCAAAATGTCATTTGGAGCAAGTTTGATGTTGTGAAGTTTTCCATTTGAAGCTTCCTTGTATGAGTTTTGGGCATAGGCTTGAAATGACCTGTAATTCTCAAATGACCAAAATACCCTTTGCTTGCCAAGGTCATAAGTAGAGTTCCACAAATCAGATGAAGGAATACCATACCTTTCTAGAAATCTAAGACAATTAGGAACAACTCTCATGTTGACCAGAAATCCATTTGAAAGCTCCTTGAGGGGTAAAAGTTGCTTGGAAGACAAGTAACTTTCACAGACAAAATTTCAGATACTTCAGATGACCTGTAACTTGCAAGAACCATAACTTGAGTTCTATAAATCTCCTTGATGTCTTCCACCACTCAAATTAAAGGTCTTGAGATCCTATACAAGTTTCATGTTGGCCAAGGATCAATTTGAAGCTTGCATTTTGAATTATCTTGCTTGGAAGTTTGACCTAAATCAGGGGATTTTACACAGAAACCCTAATTTAGAAACTCCTCTTCTTCTTGATTTCTCTTGATTTCTCCTTGGCACAACACCACATCCTTATCTACATGTCAAATGATGAACCCCACATCTCTCAAATAGACCTTGATGCCTCTCAATCAATCATTTGACCTAGGGTTGACCCAGATGAAACCTTAGTTGACTGTCTTCAACTGCAACTCTTGTGATCACATCAATGACTTGTCTCACTTTCAAAATGACCCTCTAGGTCCTCCATGATGTCTATATACACTCCATGCTCAATCCACAGCTCACAACTTCTTTGATGATCTTCAAATACACTCAAGATAGGAGATAGATCCACTGCTTGATCCACTAACGTCTCAGATTTCAATTTCTTTCTGATGACTGGGATAGGCCTGAATTTGAACAATAACCTCTTGATAGGCTCAGAGAGATAAGAATAGTACTTGGTCCCTTGTTGGATAACTTGCTATGCTATGCTATACAGATGTAAATGCTAATGCAATTGAAACATAAACCAAGTGAAGTAGAATGAGCAAATTTTAGGGTGCAACAATAGGGACCCTCAAAGGTTCTACCAATGTGCAAAGAGCCACACATCCTACCAAAGGAGGGATGAGGCCTTTACAAGGGGACCTTACATCATAGGGAAGAATGGAAGTGATCAACATCATCCATGTTTATGAAGGAAGAGAACTATCTAGAAGCTCTGCCTACAAAACCCTAATCTTAACCTAATCGAAACTACACCACAAGAAGGGAAGGTCTTCACATCCAAGCCTCTTCAAGCAACCCAATGCACCTTCAACTTGCCTTCATCATCATCCAAGAGCAAGAGAAACAAAACCCTAATCTAAGGGAACTAAAGATGTTAATCTAGTTGAATTAGTGCCTCAGAATCATCTAAAACTAGCACTTAAACTAAAATCAAGCAAAAATAGTAAACTATATTATAAATTTCTACAAAAATTCCTAAGGGATCCTAATTCAATTAATAATGCCTCATACAAAAACCAGGGACTAAATCATCTATTAAATCCTAAAATTAGGTCCTAAATCCAAAGGTATCAACCATAAACCCTAAAAATGGAGCTTTTAAAGGTTTCAACCTAAACTACCACTTATGCTCATCACAAAAATGTGATAAAAATATATGGGGATCATGCATATCTATGCTAGCCACATACATAAAATCAGGGCAAGAATCATCACCCATTAATCACACAAAATTCCACAACATAAAGCATCAAGCATGACTATTTTAATATCAATTAAAATGTGAAAATTCCCATAAAATCAGAAAATGCATGAAATAAAAATATTTTTTATCTAACAAATACTAGACCCTATCATGAATATAATGCAAAAAGAATGGGGTCAATTGAATCATTTTTCCATGTTTTATGATTTTATCAAGAACCATTAATAAAATGAAAAAATAAAGAAAATCAAAATAAAATGGCAAACCCACGGTGCAGATAGCAATGAAAATCAGTTCATTTTAACATACTGGGCCATAAAGGGGGTGGGGATAACAACTTGAACCTAAGCCCAACACCACCTAGTAAGTGAAACGCATCGTTTCACTTACTCAAACTCTCTCATGAATACAAATTAATCCTGGCCGTGGAATACATTGCTCAGTCAAAGTCTTCATGCCAATCCAACGGTGTCCCATTCATCTTCTTCATTTGAACCAAAAATGGAGGGAGAAACACCATGGATGCAGGGTGAAGAACACTCATCTTCTCCAACTCGGGTTCCATCAAATCTTCACTAAAAATCAAACTCTAAAACCCTAATCCACTCAGAATCTCTCCCTGAATCTAACCCTGCCAATCATTCTTATTGAATCATCACCATTCTCAAAACACGATCAAAAGCTCAGAAACTGACCAAGATCCAATCATCACCATTCTCCAAATTAAAGTGTCTAACATCATCACCATGTTATCCTGAGTTGATTCCACCATCTAGCTAGGGTTAACTCTCAAGAACCACCAAGATATGATCAAGAACAGAAATTTGGTCACTCCAATAATTGTCACCAAACCTCACCAAATGCTACCAGAAAGCTCCACATACTAACCTACAATCATTCTAACCTAACAAACCGTGCTAATTCTACCTAATTTATGATGGAGGAAGAAGTTTACATACCTGTCAATTCTTGATGAACAGATGCACAAAATCTTCAAATCAAGCTCTCAAACCTTCCAGACACGATCAATGGATCATTTCCTTGCTTCTGTATGCACAAGAACTGGTTGAAACCTCTTGGAACTTGAAACCCGATAGTGAGTTTCAGGTTGAAAAATCCAAATGCTAACACTCATATCCTCAATGCTTTTGCTATGATTTCACTCTGGGATCATTCAACAATGCAAATGGAAGCTGTTGGGATCAAGAGAATGGATTGAAATGAACTCAATTGGAGTAACCGAATTCAGTTGCAAAATGGAAATTTCAAATCTCACTCTCTCTTTTTCCTCTCAATTCTCACCAAAAAATGATCTGAACCACTTCTATTCAATATATAGAGTGTGTAGGGATGATCTAGAAAGCTCTAGATCCTTCCAAGGAGAAATTCAATCTCTCATGACATGAGAAGTTCACTTATATGCCATGGTGTGCATAATCCTGTTAACAGCTTGAAATCAATCCCATTCCCTTCCAGTTTCTCCCCTAGTGACATTTTGGAAGTGTTTGGCTTGCAAGGGACCTTGATTATGCCTTGCATTTTGGTTTTGCAAATGTTACTTAAGATGTAAGTAACTACTTTTCAAAGCAAGTCCACAAATTAGACATCAATTCAAAAATGTGGCTAAACCAATGTTCTTAAAATGTTTTTTAGAGTCAAAATGACCTATTACATGCCTTGGTTTGGATGTGTAGATCAAAAGTATCAATTTCCAACTTTGGTTCATTTAACTTATACCCTCATTTTAGGTAATTTTTGCAACTTTGAGCTACAAGCAAATCCAACATATCATGACCTCTTGACTAGCCTTAAAACATCATTTTGAACAATTTTGATGTTGAACATTTTCTCATTTGAAGCTTGGAAATAGGAGTTATGGCCTTATGGTTGAAATGACCTATAATCTCCAAATGACCAAAATGCCCTTAACTTGTCAAAGCCATAACTTGAGTTCTACAAATCCTATCAAGGACTTATAGTACTCTCTAGAAAGCTAAGAGGATAAGGAACAACATTCATGTTTACCAAAAGTTCATAGGAATCATCCTTCTAGGGAAAAGGTTTCATGCAAGTTGGGTAACTTTCAAGCCCCCAAATTCACATACCTCAGATGACCTGTAACTTGTCAAAGTCATAACATGAGTTATACAAATCCTATCAAGGACTTCTAGCACTCAAATTAAAGCTAAGATCATGCTATACAATATTCATGTTGGGGGCAAGATGAGATGACAATCACATCTTGAGCTAAACTGCCTTGAAGATAGGGGTCAAACTAGGGGATTTTACACTGTCAAGCCTTAGAAACCCTAGCTTGAAACTTCTCAAACCCTTCAATCATGATGAGTTTACCTTGTAATCATCCTTATAACATCTCAATGTATCCATCCATGATCACATGGTTCTTGAATTAGGTCTCAACCTTGCCCAAATCATCAGTTGACTTAGGGTTGACCCAGTCAAACCCTAATTGCACTACTCATGGCTGAGCCTTCTTAATCTTGCACAATGACCTGTCTAGGCCTCAAAGTGATCTTAAACACTTCTCATGAGCTCTCTCAAGACCTCAAGTCTAACTTCATGGCTTCAGAATCATCTGATGACCTCCCACAACTCTCAAGTTAGGAGACACACCTTCTTGGCTTCAATCACTCTCTCTGAGGATCTTTTAACTTCTCTAACAAGGATATCAACCCTTGAACACCTGAATAAGCCTCCCAGCTAGCTTCAAAGTCTTGTGTAGCCCTTGATTGATAATCATACCTCTTGATCTCCTGCATACATGTCAATGAAATGCAAATGATAATGCTAATGTGCATGAAATGAAACATAAGCTAGGTAAAGAGATGTTGGGCAAATTTTGGGGTGCAACAGCTGCCCCTATTCAAACGGCTTGGACCTGACTGGGTGAGAAGCGAACGACTCTCAAACAATCAAGGTGAAAGACGGTTGAATACCAACAAACCCAAAAATTTGTCAACTACACAAGTATACGGTACTCTGATGGGAACAAATCTTTGAAAACTGAAATATTAGCTGCACGACAACTAGCTGGGGGATTGGTCACACGGTAACCGGTAATACATGGTCGATCATGCCGTCAGGCATCAGGATTCTTCGGGACTCATCAGGTCAACAATCAAGTTAATCATGCCATCTGGCATTCAAAGAAATTTGGGTGTCAGCCGAACTTTATTACTAAGTTGGGGATAGAATTCTTGGTCAATCATGAACCAATTGGGGATATCCAAACTTCTGCCATCAGGCACTCCGCATCAGCTGAGAGAACTGCTTCGTTAATACGATTGGATTTCAATCATCAAGTCTTCGAGGGAAGTTTCAACTTCTCCGTTCAGAAACCTGCTGGGGATGACACATCTCCGTTGGGGATTCTGGAGAACTATCAAGTAACTCTGCTTCGGGGTCCAGAAATCATTCTGGGTGAATCAACTCTGCCGAGGACTTCAAGAATCATCTTGGACAAATAACTCCGCCAGAGACTTCAAGAATCGTCTTGAACCCATAACTCTGCTGGAGATTTCAGGAATCATCCTGATCAAATACTCTGTCGGGGACTCTAAGCGTCAACTTGAGCAACTAACTCTTGCGACTTCACTGGGGATTTTAAGAATCATCTTAAGCAAACCACTTCGCTGGGGAATTCAAGGATCATCTTGAACCACACCACTCTTCGGGGATTTCAGGAATCATCCTGAGCAGACACCCTGTCGGGGAACACCTGCAAAACAAGAATGGTAACGACCTAGCTCATGTTTCATATGCACATGATCGGCAATGGCGCAATGCTCCATACGGTGGAAATGCTACGCGTTTAGGATAAATGCTATGCAATCATGCAAAATACTATGACCCCATCAGGAAAATAAATGCTGAAGGGAAAATCCTCCTGTCAAGGAGAAGAACCACTTTGGTGGAGAAGAGGAATCATCCTGCCGAGGAAAAGAAGTCACACCAATCTCAATTGGACTCCGCCTGGGGAAATGATCTTCAGTTGACTGCTGCATGGGAATAGAGCTCTACGAGAACCTGGACCTGCTCATCTAGGTATTCAAACCATAAACTTCTGAGGAAAACGATATCAATCGCAGAAATAAACTGCACGGCCTTCGCGGCTAAAACTTTCCTGGAGATAATGGCTCCGGTGGGGAAATACAACATCAACTATTCAGCACTCTACTGGGGAAAACCAATCATGGCCCAAACGGCTTCCAAGGACTCGGCTCTCTTGGGGATTTTCATACTCGGCTGGGGAAGAAGGAATCATCCTGCTTGCTGGGGAGAGTGCAACTCTGTGGGGGATCTCAATTCCGCTGGAGACTTCAGTCTGCCTTATCGATTGCTGCACACTTCAGTATATGACTCAGCTGGGGAGATGACGACCCTTCAGGATGCATCTGATTGGGGAGAGAATCTTCTCTGCCTGGGGAGATATATCAATGTTTTACAATCTCACGTTCAGACTCTGTGGGGAGAGGCTGCTGAACTTTGCTGGAGAAGAAGGAATCATCCGGCCTGGGGACGCATACGGCGTACTGCCTGGAGTATGCCATACCTGCGACAATACAAACAAACAGACAAGATACCCTTCTCAAAGGGACCTCTCAAGGTTATCATCTTGTGACAATGTTCAAGTAATTCATTGTTTCAACAATCAGTGGCCTAGGCCAGTAAGTTTATGTATGCGCATTTTATCACAAACATCGATGTTCTTTTTCGCAAACAAAACAGGTAAATGCTAAACAGACAAACATAATTGCTGAATAGTATACATTTTATTGATAACGAACCCCTGAATGGGAAAAAATGTTTTACAACAGATGCAAGCTCCTGGAATGAGGAAGCTGCGCAAATATAAAAACATAAATATACATCAGTATATACAAATGTCGGCAACGAGGCGTAGACGAACACCATGAGTTGATCCCTCTATGACCCACTCGACTTTGATACTTCTCCGACGCTTCAGCTTCAGAAGAGATTGATTCAGATAAGCGGCCCTCAGGTCTTCCAAACCACTAAACAATGAGAGTCCACAGGCGGAACGCAGTCATTTGCTTTTTCAAATCCCTAACTTTTACCTGAATCGCCCTTCCGGGTTTTCGATTCACCGGGATACCCTTTCTTGCCAAAGTCGCCCTTCCGGGTTTTCGACTTTGCGGGTGTACATTCTTTTCTTTTATATCCCTAATTTTTGCCCGAACCTTTTTCCTTTTTTATGGTTCGCCGGGATGTCCCATTTTTTCCTGGATATTCTTTTTCTTTCCAGCGGGTCGTTTTTTAAGCAAAGTATTTTTTAACTGCGTCCGCGTTCACCGGGGATGCAAAATCTTCACCATCCATCGTGGATAACAACAAAGCTCCTCCCGAGAAGACCTTGCTGACAACGTACGGACCTTCGTAATTGGGAGTCCACTTGCCCCGGTGATCGGAATGTGGAGGAAGAATCCTCTTCAGGACGAGATCACCCGTCTGAAAGCTTCTAGGACGCACCTTCTTATCATAAGCTTTCTTCATTCGGCTTTGGTACAGACGACCATATGCAATCGCTGCTAATCTCTTATCATCCATCAGGCTGAGTTGGTTTAGTCGGTTCTTAATCCATTCTGCCTCATCGAGTTTCACATCAACCAAAACTCGCAAAGAAGGAATCTCAACTTCTAACGGTAGGACAGCTTCCATACCGTACACCAGTGAGAAAGGAGTTGCCCCGGTTGATGTACGTGCCGTCGTTCGATAACCGTGCAGTGCAAATGGCAGCATCTCGTGCCAATCCTTATAGGTCACAACCATCTTCTGTACAATCTTCTTAATGTTCTTATTGGCCGCTTCAACGGCACCATTCATCTTCGGCTGGTAAGGAGATGAGTTGTGGTGTTCAATCTTGAAACTCTGGCACAGCTCCTTCATCATCTTGTTATTCAGATTCGAACCATTATCAGTGATGATCCGCTCGAGAATTCCGTAACGACAGATGATGTCCCTCTTTATGAATTTAGCCACCACCTGCTTGGTCACATTAGCATATAAGGCTGCCTCCACCCACTTGGTGAAGTAGTCGATAGCTACCAGAATAAAGCGATGACTGTTAGATGCAGTGGGCTCGATCTTGCCTATCATGTCGATGCCCCACATGGAGAACGGCCACGGGGAGGACATGACATTCAACGGGCATGGCGACACATGAATCTTATCAGCATAAATCTGGCATTTATGACATCTCCTCGCGAATTTAAAGCAATCCGATTCCATCGTCATCCAGTAGTATCCTGCTCTCAGGATCTTTCTCGTCATAGCATGCCCGCCAGCGTGTGTACCAAATGTGCCTTCATGGACTTCTTCCATGAGCATACTCGCTTCTTTCTCATCTACACATCTGAGTAGCACGAGATCGTGGTTTCTCTTGTACAAAACTCCATCAGGATTGAGATAGAAATTTCCAGACAGCCTCCTCAGAGTCTTCTTATCCTGGGTTGACGCTCCCGCAGGATACTCCTTAGTCATAAGGAAAGTCTGGATATCATGGAACCATGGCTTGCCATCGGAGGCTTCCTCGATCGCAAAGACGAATGCAGGTCTATCAAGACGAGAAAGGACAATCCTTGGAGCTTCATTCCAAAAATTGACTTTATACATCGAAGCCAATGTGGCTAGGGCATCAGCCATCTGATTTTCTGCTCTGGGCACATGATGGAGTTCCACTCGATCAAAGAACGGAAGTAGCCTTCTGGCATAGTTCATGTACGGCACCAAATTTGATTGACGAGTCTCCCACTCCCCTTTAATCTGGTTAATCACAAGCGCCGAGTCACCATATACATCTAGGTTCTTGATTCTCAAATCAATTGCCTCTTCTAGACCCATGATGCATGCTTCGTACTCCGCTTCGTTATTGGTGACGGGAAACGTCAGTCTCACAGTGAACGAGATATGGGATCCATGGGGAGTCGTGATAATCGCCCCAATGCCACTTCCGTAAGAATTAACTGCCCCGTCAAATATCAATTTCCACTGGGACTTCCTGTCTGGACCCTCGTCGGGCAACGGTTCATTGCAATCTTTCACCTTGAGAAACATGAAATCCTCATCAGGGAATTCAAATTTCATCTGCTGGTAATCTTCGATCGGCTGTTCGGCGAGGTATTCAGACAATACGCTCCCCTTGGTGGCCTTCTGGGAAACGTACTGAATGTCATATTCCGTCAACACCATTTGCCATCTGGCAATCCCGCCCGAAAGCGCTTGCTTCTCGAAGACGTACTTGATCGGATCCATCTTCGAAATTAGCATGGTGGTGTTATTGAGCATGTACTATCGTAAACGTTTGGCAGCCCAGGCTAGTGCACAACACGTCTTCTCCAGCATCGAGTAGCGAGATTCACAATCTGTGAATTTTTTACTCAAATAGTAAATGGCATGCTCCTTTCTGCCCGTCTCGTCGTGCTGACCGAGAACACACCCCATACTATTCTCAAGAATTGTCAAGTACATGATTAAGGGTCGTCCGGCCACTGGGGGTATCAAGATCGGAGGTTCCTGTAGATATTATTTTATCTTATCAAATGCCTTCTGGCAATCCTCATTCTAGATAATCGCCTGATCTTTCTTTAACAGTTTGAACATCGGTTCACACGTGGCCGTGAGCTGAGAAATAAACCTCGCAATGTAGTTTATTCTGCCCAGGAAACCACAGACTTCTTTTTCTGTTTTTGGCGCTGGCATCTCTTGTATCGCTTTTATCTTCGCAGGATCAACCTCAATGCCTCTTTCGCTCAAGATAAACCCCAGTAGTTTTCCCGATCGTACTCCGAAAGTACGCTTGTTAGGATTCAGCCTTAACCTGAACTTCCTAAGCCTCTCAAAAAGCTTCAGCAAATTGACCAGATGTCCCTCCTCCGTTTGGGACTTCGCAATCATGTCATCAACATAGACTTCAATCTCATGGTGAATCATATCATGAAACAAAGTAACCATTGCTCGTTGGTAAGTGGCCCCTGCGTTCTTCAGACCGAAAGGCATTACCTTGTAGCAAAATGTTCCCCAGGGAGTGATAAACGTAGTTTTCTCCATGTCCTCCGGCGCCATCTTGATCTTATTGTAGCCGGAGAAGCCATCCATGAACGAAAACACGGAGAACTGAGTTGTATTGTCGACCAACACATCAATATGAGGCATCGGGGAATCATCTTTAGGGCTCGCCCTATTCAAATCCCGATAATCGACGCACATTCGTACCTTACCGTCCTTCTTCGGTACAGGCACTATGTTGGCGACCCACGGGGGGTAAGTAGTGACCGCCAAGAAGCCAGCATCAAGCTGTTTCTGCACTTCTTCTTTGATCTTAACGGCCATATCTGGTCACGTCCTCCTAAGCTTCTGCTTAACGGGAGGACAATCTTCTCGTAGTGGCAAGTGGTGGACCACGATGTCAGTATCAAGTCCGGGCATATCCTCGTATGACCAAGCAAAGACGTCACTATACTCTCTCAGCATCTCGACCAATCTCTGCTTGACATCGCTCTGCAATGCAGCCCCTATCCTGACGTTCCTGACCAGTTCTTCAGAACCCAGATTCACGATCTCGATCTCTTCTTCGTGAGGCAAAATAACTTTCTCTTCTTGTTTCAACAAGCGGGCCAACTCTTCGGGAAGGTCTTCGCCTTCACCAATCTCTTCTTCGGCTTGATAGATCGAGCAATCGAAGTCGAAGTGAGTCGTAGAAGGTCCAGAGTCGATGTCATCTGCTATGTGGATCCTGCAATAACAAAGGTTAAGCTTAAAACAAGGATATGCAGGTTAGCACAAACCCCATTGCCATTTTATTGTTTTTTAAAACACATATAAAACAGGAATAACAGAGATCACAATATTTGAATACGAAGAAAAACGCCTTTTGATTTATTGATAAAATGCATGTACATAATCAAACGAGGCCCTGACAATAAAGCCACTATGCCCCCGGCAGGACATAGGGTTGTACAATGATTGGAAAAAGTAAATCATTACTCTTTGCTTGTCATCTGGATGATATCCTTGACGGGCCAGTTGTTGAGGCTCTCGCCTGGCTTGCTTGGCTAGATCCAAGAGTCCAGATCGCAGTCGCTGTCTTCACCGTCTTCAGACACTGCGTTGACGCTTTCAAATATCACCCCGTCACTAGTAAACTGGATCGGCCCTTTACCTCACGACGCACTGCTAGAAGAAAAGGAGGCTTCAGCCGCAGGAGAATATCCCAACCCAAACTTGTCTTGCTTGTTAGGTATCTCCAAAATTCGCCCCCAGCCTGGGGTAGATCCGGCTTGGACAATGGCCCGGGCTTCCTTGAAGGAAAAGAGAGTCATCTCTGGCTTTTCAGTGACTGCAGGAGCTACGTTCTTGACTTTAACAGCTTCGAACGCTTGACATAGGGTTTCGTGGATTTCCCCATCCATCTCAACATACTTGAAGGACGACAAATGACTCACCATTATGTCTTCCTCGCCACACACAGTCACGATGCTACCTCTGACAGCATACTTGAGCTTCTGGTGCAACGTGGAGGTCACGACACCCGCAGAATGGATCCATGGCCGTCCTATGAGACAGCTGTAGGCAGGCATGATGTCCATAATATAAAAGACCGCGTCGAATGTTTCCGACCCGACCTGGATTGGCAACGTCACCTCCCCGAAAACATGGCGTTTGGTTCCATCAAACGCTTTCACAACCAGATCACTGGGTGTGCAAATCACTCCGCGAGTATCTAACTTCATTAATGCCTTCTTCGGAAGAAAATTGAGCGACGACCCTGTGTCTACCAACACATGAGACATAATCGTTCCCCTACACTCTATCGAGATGTGCAGGGCACTATTGTGGTTCCTCCCCTTCGGCGTCAGCTCTAGGTCAGTGAACCCTAACCCATTTCCAGCATTCACGTGGGCTACGACCTCTTCCAACTGGTTTACCGATATTTCCTGCGGTACGTACGCGGCATTCAACACCTTCAGCAGCGCGTTGCGGTACGCCTCAGAACACAACAACAGGTTCAGGATGGAAATCTTCGAGGGTGTTTGATGGAGTTGATCCACGATCTTGTAGTCACTCTTTTTAATCAACCTCATAAATTCATCGGCGTCTTTAACAAGTAAGTCTTTTTCTACCCCACGAGGGATCTCTTCAACGACTTTACTTTTACCTTTATCAGTTGCATCAGCTTTGTCCGCTTTGTCCGCCACGACCTCAGGTGGTGCAAATACTCTTCCGCTGCGAGTGATTCCGCTAACGCCCGCTAGGTTCTCCACAGACGGCCCTGATGGTTCCAATTCCAACTTCTGTCCGTTGCAGTAGACCTCTGCCCCATAATGCCATGGAACAACGTTGGTGCTTTCGAAAGGTATCGACCCAGCTTTGGTGATGGTGATCGTGGGCGGTCTGGGTGCAGAAATAGTTATCGTCTGGCGAGGGATGGTGATGGTGGCAACCTCATCATCTAGCTTCAGCATTACCTCTCTTGATCCGCTTTCGGCCCTTCGACTAAATTGCAGGATTCCTTCGGTCATCAGACTCTGAATCCCCTCTACCAACTGTTCACATCCATCAGGACTTGTCGCATAACCCATGTACAGTTCTCCACAACCTGGAAAGAAACCTCTTTTCATCAGCTTAGCTTTAACGAAGCTAAGCGGTGTCTTCAGATCTCTGACGTCAGTCAACAAATCCAAGCTCTCGTCTTCAATAATGGCGTTTACTCCTCCTCCCCTATGATTCGGCATAGGGTTCTTCGTGACGTTTGGCACATTATCTGAGAAGTTGATGATCTTAGCGTCCACCATGTCCTGCACCTTGTGCTTGAAGGCTTTGCAGTTTTCTATCGTGTGGCCTGGTGCCCCTGAGTGAAACTCACATGTTGCATTCACATCATAACCTGGTGGAGGTGCCCCTGTCAAGGGAGCCAAGGTTCTCTTCTGGATCAACTGTAGTTGAAGCAAAGTCTGCAATAGTTGAGCGTAAGACATGGGCGGAGTCTCGAGGTGACGGCTCGACAGAGGTGCCCGGTTCTGATACTTTATGTACCCTTGTTGATTCGGTTGCTGCTGCTGCTGTGGCTGCTTTGGCTGTTGAACTACCGGGATAGTTATGCTGGCCACCTGCTGACCAATTTCTCATAATAAACCCCTGGGAGGGTGGCTACGAACATTTCCACAAGCTCACGTTCAACCATCGGTGGCTGAACCCTGGCTACCAATTCACGCCACCGCTGGGCGTATTCCTTGAACCCTTCGTTGTTCCTTTGCGACAGATTCTGCAGTTGGACTCGGTTTGGAGCCAAGTCACTGTTATATTGGTAGTGGTGCACAAATTCTTCAGCAAGTTCCTTCCATGTGCGGACACTGGTAGGCTCCAGACTCATGTACCATTCAAGGGAGGGCCCGGACAGACTGTCCTGAAAGAAGTGCATCAGCAACTTCTCGTCCTCAGAATGAGCGGACATTTTTCTGTAGTATGATCTCAGGTGGACGCGAGGGCAAGTGGTGCCCTTGTACTTTTCAAAGTCAGGTACCTTGAACTTGGGAGGCACCTTGAAATCAGCAATCAGTCCCAACTTGGACATATCAACACCCATGGTGTTCTGGTTCTCGATATTCCTCATCTTATCCTCGAGGGCCTTGAAACTAAGTCGTGCTTCAGCAGTCAACTCACCTTCAGCACCTCTCTGAGAGAATACATCGTCTTGACGGTCTTCTAAGCACGGATGAGGCCCGAACAGATTTCCAACACCTGCATTGCCGTTGCCCAGTCCAACATTGACGTTAGCTTCAAGACTCCCATTACCGATGCCCGTCGTATTACCGTTGAGTCCCATATTAGCTATCACATTGCCGTTGGCACTGCCATTCCCCCCGGTCACATGGACGCCATTCTGAGGAGTTTCAACTGGTGGAGGGGTAGGCACGGTCCCACCATGGAGTACGCCATTGCTATCGACCCTTGAAATCAGAGGTTGAACCAAGGTTCTGAGCTGATCCTGGCCATTGGCGACCGCTTGCATGAGCTCCATGAAGCGGTCCATTCTTTCGCGGAGTTCTTGAACATCAGTTTGCACTTGCTCCATGATTCTGGTTTGATTTGCTCTGGTCGGATAGCGGTGGATATGTCTCTGATCAATCCTGGGACAACCTGAAACAACCTGAAAACACAAAAGGGTTAGAAAAAATGACAAAGTGCTCGTTATGCAAATGCTTCATGCAAATGCAAACGTGTGTATGTGCGTTAGGGAGATATCCCCCGATCCTAGTGCCTGAGTGCCAGTGCTGATAATAAGAAGTCCGAGTCCAGTCGTGGAAAAAACATCTCATATATAAAGAAAGCCCATCAAGGCAGTACATAACGTCACTAAATACAAGCTGAATCAATAGCATGACCTCGACCAACAAGCCTGGTGATGGTTAGCATACAACAATGATCAACACAAAAGGATTGCAAATAGTCAAGCACGGCCACGGGCGCGAAACTCTTCTAACAACCCCTTCGTTTCTGGATGATCAGGCCGAGTGAGCAACCCTTCGACGAGCAACTCTCTCTGCATAATGGTGTACTGAAGACCTTCGACCGAATCTTCCCATGCTCCTTCGCCGAAACAATATTCTAGCTTCCGCTTCTTGGACTCAAACGTCAATTTGCGCTCCTTCAGGTTAGCAAGAGCTTTGTTGAGCTGGCCTTCAGCGGCATATCTGCGAGCGGTTTCTTCATCAAACCTCTTCTCACTAGCCTTCACCTGGGCTTTCAACTTGGAGATATGTTGCATCAGCTTATCCTCCCGCTCTTTCCTATTGGCTAGGGAGGCCTTCCAATGCTGGTTAAATTTGGATATCCTCCGATACGCTTCGTCTAAGTGCTGCTTCTTCGTGGCCAGTACATCGTTGACAGCTTTGAAGTCTCGACCCATGCGCTCACGCTCGGCTATCTGCTTAGTCAGATCTGTCCCCAGCTGGTTCACCAGCTCGGTCTGCCTCTTGAAGGAATGAACGGCTTCGCTTCTCTCGCTTCTGAGTTGAGCCAATTCTCTCTCCAGTTCTTCATTGGCCTTCTTCAGCTCATCTCTCTTAGCTAACACCTAATTATGCTGCTGAATAGGCACGGTGGTAGGATCTTCGATCACTGGAGGGCTTTCTGGCTTGGCAGGAGGAAACGACATCCCTATGATCTCTGCCCTGGCTCTGATCCAGGTCACATACGGAGTGTAGGCTTGACTATTACTTTTCCCCAGCAATGGTTTTCCCCGCTTATTGATACCATTCCAAGCGCGCCGAAGCTTGGACAACGTATCCCCCTCGAGAAGACCAGTGAGGTACAAAGATTCTTGCACCTCTTCATCCTTCGGTGGAGCTCTCAAAGCGTAAGCAAACTGTCGGACCAACAGAGATGGATTATAGTTTATGCAGCCCTTCCTGCCTATCAAAGGCACGTTCGGAAACCCGCTGCAGCTGAAGATAATCTCGGTACCCAACCTATCTCTATCAAACTAGTCAATATCCTCTGCTGATAGACTCATCAGACGCTCGGACCACTCAGCTGTGGCTGCAGACGAAGCAAAGGGACCCTTCTTGGGTAGATGACTATCGAGCCATCTATAAAGCAAGGGCACACAGCACGAGACATTCTTGCCCCTTTTGTTCTCGTTTTTGTAGTGGATGGAATGGTAGACATTTCCTATCAAGGTAGGGACTGGATTCCCTGAAGCAAAGATGTGGAAGGCGTCGAAGTCCACAAAGTCAGGCATATTGGGGAACAGAATGATGCCATATATGCACAGAGCGAGAATGGCGTTGACGTGACGGAGCTAGCTTTTCCCACCAAGAACTGCAAGGAGAAACCGGGAACCTTGTTCCAACTAGACAATACCAACTCGGAGGCATCCAGATGACGTGACGGAGCTAGACTAGCCAGGTTAGGCTCAGCATCCATATGGACAAAGGGCACCTGACTCTTGATTGGCACACCTAACAAATCAACATACTCCTCTAGCGTGGGTGCGAGAACGAAGTCCTGGAAAGTAAAGCATCTCAAGGGAGGATCGTAGAACTGCAGCAGGGCGTGCAACCCATTCAACTCAGACACAGAGGGTTTACGAACCAAACTGAGCAATTTACCGTAAGACTTTCTGAATTCATTTCTCACAGAATCATCTGCCAAAGCAATCAAACCAGAAAGCTGAACAACATCAGGAGTGGGGAGCTTGTAAGCCACGGTCTTCCTCAGAGAACCCATAATAACACAATAGGAGGCAAGAAATCCTGGATCGGGGGAAACGGTACCTGCAACACAGACACACGTTAATGAAATGCAAATGGGTATGCAAAACAATGTAAAATGCAATCATGCAGCAGGAGATCAAGATGACTGTGTTGTTGAAGTGATGAAGGTGAAGATTTTGTATCAACAAAACCATAATGCTGCTCTGTCAAGAACAACCACTATATCTGATAAGAAGAAAACCCTGGCATCAGACCACAATTCTGCTCTGTCAAGAACACACATTTGATAATAAGGACCTCTGATACAGGACCAAAACTATGCTCTGTCAAGCACAAACATCTGATAACAAGGACCTCTGATACCAAACCAAAACTCTGCTCTGTCAAGAACAAACATACATCTGCTGATGAGATCCTCTGATCCCAACCATAAACCTGCTCTGTCAAGAGCAAACATACATCTCTGAAGATAAGGCCCTCTGATACAGGACCATAACTCTGCTCTGTCAAGAACAATCATACATCTGATGATGAGAACCTCTGATACCAACAAAACTGATTCACTATCAAGAAAACCAGGAAGTCTGAAGGTTAAGGTTTCCTGCAACAAACCCAACCCTGCTCACAGGTATGGACCTAAACTGACACAAGTTTGGCATCCTATGCAGTCATCAGCGTCACAGACATTCAAGAGGGGTGATACGATACCCAGAAGGTATGGTATCACCAGCTCATGAAGCGGCCTCACTCGGCTGAATCCCAAATGATTGGTCCCCAGAGTCGACAATCCTCCAAACCAACAATCCCCTCAACCCAAAGGGTTGAAAAAGAAGTCAACCGGGAGAACCTCGTCTGAGCGTGGATTTCATGAGACACTAGTGCCTGCCACGCAAGCACGCGCCCACTAATTTCCACAACTAATGCTAGGTTCACTCAAGCCTGGGTCTGGCTTCTCACTCATCAGAATGCCCCTCCCACAACAGCACAGATAATCATATCATACTGAAAATAAAGTGCGGGAAACAAAATGCGATAAATAAACACAACCCAACAAGTAATCATACAAGCGCTAGGATTGACTCTCGCAGGGGACGTTGGATCCCCAAACTGACTCGCATACGGGACGTTGGATCCCAGGAAACTATCAAGTCCCCAGTAGAGTCGCCAGCTGTCGCTTCCGCGAAAATTAGGTGCCGGCAAAACAGAAGAGTCGCAACCTTTCGTTATTTATCCTTCGGAACGAGAAAGGAAACGATCGGAAAAACCTGACGAAAAGGTATAAGACAAGGTCATCACAACCATTGTCTGGGTTCGGGAGTCGGTTACGCAAGGGGAAGGTATTAGCACCCCTCACGTCCATCGTACTCGATGGGATCCACGCTTGTTGTGTTTACTGGACGGGTTGGTTTTATCTACCTACCTATCAAGGTTGGTCTAAACAGAAAAGAAAATGACTCGGCAATGCGTCACGCTTTATGCCTACGTATTCTCATAAGAGAATGGGAAATCAGAGTCAACGTAGTTCGGCTAACTACGGGTAAGCGGGGGAAGGTGGCTCGCCAATACGTCAGTATTGTGCCTACGTACTCTCAACAGGCTTGAGAGATCAGAGCTTACGTAGTTCGGGATAATACGGATTACGGGAATTCAGATTCATCTGTTTTATCGAGTAGGGTTAACAAACAGTTCCAGCAGTTGGATGTATGCAGCTCGACCCTTGGAGACTTAGGCGTTACTGTTTGCGGTAGAACTGGGAGTTAACGACACTCTTTTCTTCAGAAAAGCTTCCTTTGAATTATGGGCCCACGGGGCAAAAAGGTTTGAAGTTTGTTTTCTGTCTTTTACGGAAGAACTGTTTTTTATGGTTGTTTGCAACTAGTATCGCACTAGAGGCTATGACCTGAGAGTGAATGTGTCACATGTCACCCAAAGGGTTCCATACTAGACATCCAGACTGTTGAAAAGAAACTCTTCAACAATCCTTTCTCAGATAGCTTAAGGCTCGTAACGTACGACGTCAGTTAACCTTTATTATTGTATTTTAATTTGTTTTGAGATGAGAAGAGAGGGGGACAACTACGGGGAGACTATCAAGTCCTACTGTTGTCATGCCAAGGATTCATCCTATGGTTGAGGTTTGAAACAGGGAACTCCTAGAAGTTATCATGCATAGGTTTCAACCTAAAGTTCTAATCATCACTTCCTTATCAAAGGAAGTGAGATTCCTAGGGGATCATATCAATGATAAACAGAAACAGATAAAGCATCAGCTAGACAGTAAACAGTAAACGACTGTAAAATGCATGCAATGCAAGTGAGGGAGGAAATGTGTGTGGGGCATTAGCCTCCACAAGCTCATCTCAACCTCAAGCCAGATATGAATAACTTCAATCATACATAAAATAACATGATATCAAGCAAAATAATGAGTAACTGCAATCATACAGAGGAAATGACATGCTATCAAGCAAACACAAACCACATAGGCAAGGGAGCTGGGCTCTACCGAATACCCGCAAGCAAAGCCATACAGTAAAAATACAAGCAGAGGGAGCAACTCAACCTCTAGTGCAATCATGCTCCTAGCTTAAATCAGTCTAAAATGAACTTATTCTAATGCATCAAGCAAGTCAAACAAGGCACATCAGTACAGAAAAGAAAACAGACAAGAAAAGAAAGCAGATCAACCACTCCCACAACTAAACCAACTTTGACAGCACCACCTTTCAAGGCTATCATCTTCAGTAGCAAGTACCAACTTGCTTCTTCAAGCTTTCAATACATCATTCATAAGTATCAACTTATTCTTTCTTCTTCAAGCTTCAGCTCTTCAGTAAATCCCACCTTCATGCTTCACTCCTAACTGCAAGTATCAACTTGATTCCTTCAGGCTCTCAATGTATCAACATAAGTGTCAACTTATCCTTCATTCCTCAAGCCTCAGCTCTTCACTCAATCTCAATTGGATCTTCTTCACAAGTATCAACTTGGTCTTCAAGCTTCAGCTCTCCTTTCTTTACCAACATCAACTTGGCCCTCTTCATCTACAAGCTTCAGCTTCAAAAGGTAATCTCCAAACACAAAGAAGTATCAACTTCATCCTTCAATCTTCTTCAAGCAAGGGACTCCATCCTCTAACAAGGGAGAAAGATTCATCTAACAAGAGCAAAGTTGGGATGACTGGTAGCAGAGTGAAGACCAAAGGTCACCACTGAGCATCCCATCATCAGAGATAGGGACCCTCAAAGGTTCTACCAATTTGCAAAGAGCCACACATCCTACCAAAGGAGGGATGAGGCCTTTACAAGGGGACCTTGCATCATAGGTAAGAATGGAAGTGATCAACATCATCCATGTTTATGAAGGAAGAGAACTATCTAGAAGCTCTGCCTACAAAACCCTAATCTTAACCTAATCAAAACTACACCACAAGAAGGGAAGATCTTCACATCCGAGCCTCTTCAAGCAACCCAATGCACCTTCAACTTGCCTTCATCATCATCCAAGAGCAAGAGAAACAAAACCCTAATCTAAGGGAACTAAAGATGTTAATCTAGTTGAATTAGTGCTTCAAAATCATCTAAAACTAGCACTTAAACTAAAATCAAGACAAAAATAGTAAACTATATTATAAATTTCTACAAAAATTCCTAAGGGATCCTAATTCAATTAATAATGCCTCATACAAAAACCATGGACTAAATCATCTATTAAATCTTAAAATTAGGTCCTAAATCCAAAGGTATCAACCATAAACCCTAAAAATGGAGCTTCTAAAGGTTTCAACCTAAACTACCACTTATGCTCATCACAAAAACGTGAGAAAAATCTATGGGGATCATGCATATCTATGCTAGCCACATACAAAAAATCAGGGCAAGAATCATCACCCATTAATCACACAAAATTCCACAACATCAAGCATCAAGCATGACTATTTTAATATCAATTAAAATGTGAAAATTCCCATAAAATCAGAAAATGCATGAAATAAAAATATTTTTTATCTAACAAATACTAGACTCTATCATGAATCTAATGCAAAAAGAATGGGGTCAATTGAATCATTTTTCCATTTTTTATGATTTTATCAAGAACCATGAATAAAATGAAAAAATAAAGAAAATCAAAATAAAATGGCAAACCCACGGTGCAGATAGCAATGAAAATCAGTTCATTTTAACATACTGGGCCATAAAGGGGGTGGGGATAACAACTTTAACCTAAGCCCAACACCACCTAGTAAGTGAAACGCATCGTTTCACTTACTCAGACTCTCTCATGAATCCAAATTAATCCTGGCCGTGGAATACATTGCTCAGTCAAAGTCTTAATGCCAATCCAACGGTGTCCCATTCATCTTCTTCATTTGAACCAAAAATGGAGGGAGAAACGCCATGGATGCAAGGTGAAGAACACTCATCTTCTCCAACTCGGGTTCCATCAAATCTTCACTAAAAATCAAACTCTAAAACCCTAATCCACTCAGAATCTCTCCCTGAATCTAACCCTGCCAATCATTCTTATTGAATCATCACCATTCTCAAAACACGATCAAAAGCTCAGAAACTGACCAAGATCCAATCATCACCATTCTCCAAATTAAAGTGTCTAACATCATCACCATGTTATCCTGAGTTGATTCCACCATCTAGCTAGGGTTAACTCTCAAGAACCACCAAGATATGATCAAGAACAGAAATTTGGTCACTCCAATAATTGTCACCAAACCTCACCAAATGCTACCAGAAAGCTCCACATACTAACCTACAATCATTCTAACCTAACAAACCGTGCTAATTCTACCTAATTTATGCTGGAGGAAGAAGTTTACATACCTGTCAATTCTTGATGAACAGATGCACAAAATCTTCAAATCAAGCTCGCAAAACTTCCAGACACGATCAATGGATCATTTCCTTGCTTCTGTATGCACAAGAACTGGTTGAAACCTCTTGGAACTTGAAACCCGATAGTGAGTTGCAGGTTGAAAAATCCAAATGCTAACACTCAAATCCTCAATGCTTTTGCTATGATTTCACTCTGGGATCATTCAACAATGCAAATGGAAGCTGTTGGGATCAAGAGAATGGATTGAAATGAACTCAATTGGAGTAACCGAATTCAGTTGCAAAATGGAAATTTCAAATCTCACTCTCTCTTTTTCCTCTCAATTCTCACCAAAAAATGATCTGAACCACTTCTATTCAATATATAGAGTGTGTAGGGATGATCTAGAAAGCTCTAGATCCTTCCAAGGAGAAATTCAATCTCTCATGACATGAGAAGTTCACTTATATGCCATGGTGTGCATAATCCCGTTAACAGCTTGAAATCAATCCCATTCCCTTCCAATTTCTCCCCTAGTGACATTTTGGAAGTGTTTGGCTTGCAAGGGACCTTGATTATGCCTTGCATTTTGGTTTTGCAAATGTTACTTAAGATGTAAGTAACTACTTTTCAAAGCAAGTCCACAAATTAGACCTCAATTCAAAAATGTGGCTAAACCAATGTTCTTAAAATGATTTTTAGAGTCAAAATGACCTATTACATGCCTTGGTTTGGATGTGTAGATCAAAAGTATCAATTTCCAACTTTGGTTCATTTAACTTATACCCTCATTTTAGGTAATTTTTGCAACTTTGAGCTACAAGCAAATCCAACATATCATGACCTCTTGACTAGCCTTAAAACATCATTTTGAACAAGTTTGATGTTGAACATTTTCTCATTTGAAGCTTGGAAATAGGAGTTATGGCCTTATGGTTGAAATGACCTATAATCTCCAAATGACCAAAATGCCCTTAACTTGTCAAAGCCATAACTTGAGTTCTACCATTCCTATCAAGGACTTCTAGTACTCTCTAGAACGATAAAAGGATAAGGAACAACATTCATGTTGACCAAAAGTTCATAGGAATCATCCTTCTAGGGCAAAAGTTTCGTGCAAGTTGGGTAACTTTCAAGCCCCCAAATTCACATACCTCAGATAACCTGTAACTTGTCAAAGTCATACCTTGAGTTCTACAAATCCTATCAAGGACTTCTAGCACTAAAATTAAAGCTAATATCATGCTCTACAACATTCATGTTGGGGGAAAGATGAGATGACAATCACATCTTGAGCTAAACTGCCTTGAAGATAGGGGTCAAACTAGGGGATTTTACACTGTCAAGCCTTAGAAACCCTAGCTTGAAACTTCTCAAACCCTTCAATCATGATGAGTTGACCTTGGAATCATCCTTATAACATCTCAATGTATCCATCCATGATCACATGGTTCTTGAATTTGGTCTCAACCTTGCCCAAATCATCAGTTGACTTAGGGTTGATCCAGTCAAACCCTAATTGCACCACTCATGGCTGAGCCTTCTTAATCTTGCACAATGACCTGTCTAGTCCTCAAAGTGATCTTAAACACTTCTCATGAGCTCTCTCAAGACCTCAAGTCTAACTTCATGGCTTCGGAATCATCTGATGACCTCCCACAACTCTCAAGTTAGGAGACACACCCTCTTGGCTTCAATCACTCTCTCTGAGGATCTTTTAACTTCTCTGACAAGGATATCAACCCTTGAACACCTGAATAAGCCTCCCAGCTAGCTTCAAAGTCTTGTGTAGCCCTTGGTTGGTAATCATACCTCTTGATCTCCTGCATACATGTCAATGAAATGCAAATGATAATGCTAATGTGCATGAAATGAAACATAAGCTAGGTAAAGAGATGTTGGGCAAATTTTGGGGTGCAACACTCCTGTGGCAAGGTTAGAATCTATTCGTTTGCTTATTTCCTTTGCTGCACAGAATAACATCACTCTGTATCAGATGGATGTTAAAAGTGCTTTCTTGAATGGCTTAATTGAAGAAGAAGCTTATGTTCATCAACCTCCTGGTTTTGAAAATGAAAAATTTCCAGAACATGTTTTTAAATTAAAGAAATCACTTTATGGCTTAAAACAAGCTCCTAGAGCTTAGTATGAAAGGCTGAGTAATTTTATTCTGGAAAATAATTTTACCAAAGGGAAGGTTGATACAACTCTCTTTCATAAATCAATTAAGAAAGACACTTTAATCTGTCATATTTATGTAGATGACATTATTTTTGGAACTACAAATATTACGCTTGGAAAGGAGTTTGCTCAATTTATGCAGGCAGAATTTGAAATGAGCATGATGGGAGAACTCAGATTCATTCTGGGAATTCAAGTCAAACAAACTCCAGAAGGCACTTACATACATCAGACAAAGTATGTGAAGGAGCTTCTGAAGAAGTTCAACATGACAGAGAGCAAGTCAGCAAAAACTCCAATGCATCCAACAAGCACTCTGGGAAAAGAAGAGGTAAGTAAAAAAGTAGATCAGAAGCTCTACAGAGGTATGATTGGTTCTCATCTGTACTTGACTGCTTCTAGACCTGATATTCTCTTTAGTGTTTGTCTTTGTGCTAGATTCCAATCAGATCCTAGAGAATCTCACTTAACACCTGTTAAGAGGATTCTGAGGTATCTGAATGGTACTACTAATGTGGGTTTGTGTTACAAAAGATCTGATGATTTTAAATTAGTTGGCTTCAGTGATGCTGATTATGCTGGAGACAGAATTGAACGTAAAAGTACTTTTGGAAGCTGTCAGTTTCTGGGAGGCAATCTGATCTCATGGTACAACAAGAAGCAACCCACAATAGCACTCTTAACTCTAGAAGTAGAATATATTGTTGCTGCTGGTTGTAGCACAAAGATGCTCTGGATGAAGAGTCAGCTTGAAGACTATCAGATATTTGAGAGTAACATTTCTATCTTCTGTGATAACACTTATGCTATTTGCCTTTTTAAAAACCCTCTTTTACATTCTAAGGCAAAGCATGTAGAAATTAAACATCATTTCATCAGAGACTATATTCAGAAGGGAATTTTAAGCTTAAATTTTGTTGATACAGACCATCAATGGGCTGATATCTTTAAAAAAACCCATTGCTGAAGATAGATTTAAATTTATTCTGAAGAATATTAGTATGGATTTCTGTTCAGAATAAAAGTATTATTCAGAAGCAAATATAGTCAGATGAAAAATGATTAACGTCTATATTTTGAAGTGTTGCATCTGATTTCATTTATTACCTTATTTATTTTTGTGAAACTCTGGCTAACAAGCTTCAGAAGATCTGAGTGTTGTCTAACGTTTCATATTCTAAAGAGCTTCAGAGGCAAAACAACATCAAACACGTGTCACATGAAATCTGAAAAGGTGGAGTGTACCAAATGAGACGCCGTTTGAGGTACTGTTTGAATTATTACAATTCTCGTTTTCCCCCCACTTTTGTCAAATCTCATTAAATGCTTAAATCATTTTCTTATTCTTTAATTAATGTGTGATTAACTGCTAAGTAATGGTTGTGATATTTTGTGCCCTAATTTTTCTCTATATATTCCACAATCTCACACGATTTCACACTTTCACTTCTCTCACACTTTTTATGCATTTTGGCCTTCTCCATTGCTTTCTCTTATTTGCTAAATCTAAAAGAAGATCAGTTAATCTCAAAAGTTCGTCAATGGCAACTTCATCATCTTCATCTTCAAAGTTAGCATCTACAATGGCTGAGGCATCATCATCTGAAAAGGGAAATGAAACCTACAAAGCATCATAATGAACTCTTCTAACACTAGTGGATGATCTAGAAGTTCTTTGTGAGTTCATGGTGAACTTTGAATGCATGGAGAAGGACGGGTTTGATCTTCGTTCAACTGTATCATCTCAAGGCTGGGTAATGTATTTTGATAGGCTGTTTGGTCCAGTTTATCCTCATTTGGTTAAAGAATTTTGGATTCATGCAAAAGTTTGCCCCAAGTTCATAATTTCGTATGTTTTGGGTAAGGAAATCATCATCACTGAGGATTTGATTAGAAAGCTGATTGGGTATGAAGAAATGGATGGTGTTACACATCTTTCTGCAGGAAGGGTAGATATGGATGCAGTCTACAGAGAAGTCTTCACTTCTGGGGTGTCTTCTAGCAAGATCAAGGATTTGAAGACTCACTAAAAAATCTGGGCAAAAATCTTTCTGGGATGTATTCATCACAGAAAATCAACCAACTCTTAAGATTACATCAACACAGAACATCTATACTTTCTGTATTGTTTGGGAAACAATATTAAGGTGGATCTGCCACATTTCCTATTTAATCATCTGTGGAACCACGTTAAAATGTCCAGAGAAGAGATCAGAACAAAACATCAGAAGATCAGAAATTGGATCCCAATGGGAAGATTAATTTATGATGTTCTTACAGAAAATGGTTTAGTTGCACATCTGATAGAGGTAGGTCAGACAGAAGAATTGGAAACCACTATGGGAAAGCCTCTGGGTGGGAAAAGTTTGCAAAGGATGAGGCTGGTGGAGGAACTTCAATTTGAACCAGTTAAGATTGACTCTGCTGCTGTGCACAGAAGACGAGTTCCAGTGGAGGACTTTCCACTATTTACTGTTGAGGAGCCCAGAGAAGCTCTGCTCTACTATATTGAATCATGTCTGGAAGATGGAACTCCCATACCAGCAGATTTGATAAAGAGAGCATCTGAACCTGCTCCAGAAATAATTGAGAAGAAGAGAAGGAAGAAGAGAAAGGTTTCAAAAGAAGATTCTGCACGCCCCAAAAGAAAAGCCTCTGAAAATGGTTCTTCTGTGAAGGCTAAGTGTTCCAAACTTTCAGGTAACACTTCTGTTATTCCTGTTCTGGAAACTATAACAGAAATTCTGGCATCTGAACCCTCTCCTCCTCCCTATGACCCAATTCCCACTCCTCCTCCTCACACCACTTCTGAACATTTTTATTTTGAACATGTTCATGAATATGAACCACAACCTCAACCATCTGAACCACAAACATCACTTCCCTCTGAACCACAAATACCATAACCATTTGAACCACAAACTTCTGAACTACAAACATCTGAACCTCAACAATATGAACCACAACCAGATGAACCAAACCCCTCTGAACTAAACCATTCTGAACCTAACCCATCTGACCCTGATCATGACATCCTTGACATACAACCTCTCATGACAGTACACCCTATATCATCTGGATCATCTGACTCATCAGATTCCTCTGACTCATCTGACTATGACCTCTCGGATGTTTCCTCACCAACACATAACACCCCAAACTATTCTGATGATATTCCTACTCCCATTCCCACTCCTACTCAAACTCCCTCTCCTACTCCAATTCCCATTCCTACTTCCCTTACCATTCTTAATCCCCTACCTCCTCTTTCCTCAGAACAACTCTCATCTTCAAATAAACCATCACCTTATATTAACCCTAAGGAATCCTTCTTAGAAGCTCTCCTTAAACCCAAACCTAGATCAGATGTTGGGACACTGTTATATGGTTTCGAGTCAGAAATGCAGATGTGGTTGTTTGTTGCTAGGGAAAGGTACCTGAATAGAGTGAATCCTCGTGATTATGAAGTATTTTGGACTACTTTTAGAAGAAGGTTCAACTCTGTGACTGAGAACCTTCAAGCTGTTTGCTCTGCAGATGCTCAAGAGAATTTTTTTGAAGCTGTAAAATTTGCTCTTCTGGGTGTAAGCAGAAATCCTACTCAGTTTCTGGAAAACACACCTGAAAAGGTTGTGAGTTCAGCATCTGAAGAAACTGCTACACTTCAGATTAGTGTAATTCCTCAGCCTGAAGAAACTTTCACAGAGGCTGCTATCTCTGAAGAGACTTCTGCTTCTGATGAGCCTTCTGATATGGATTTAGATACAACATCTGCTTCAGTAGTCATTCCAGAATCATCAATTTTGAAGACAGACTTTGAAGAAGTTAAAGTTTCTGAAGACGTGAAGGAAAAGCTTGCTAAGCAAGAGGCTGCAACTTCTGAGATTAAAACCTGGATGGTCAAGCAAGAGAAGACAACAGAAGATATCAAGACTTGGATGGCTAAGCAAGAGGAATCTACTTCTGAGATAAAGACTTGGATGGCAAAGCAGGAAGCACAAACTTCTGAGATAACCGAGCTTCTGAAGATTATAGCCTCTCGTCCTTCTTAGTTGTTTTTCTTGTCTGTGCACACCTATGTTTTTGCTTGTCTTTTGTTATCTTCTGAGTACTTAAATGAATACATCTGACTGTTTCTATTCTGCTTATCTGTTATACTTGTTTTCTTGCTCTGTTATTTTTTGTCCTAAATGATTTTTTTCTGAAATCACTTTTTGATATGACAAAAAAAAGGGGGAGAAAATGGAAATTTTGATTATTCATATAAACAGATACAAAATGGTAACTCATACATGATAAAATACAACTAATGTTGAATTAAGTGTTTCAGAGCTAAAAACTTCTCATCTGATAATATCCTAAGAGCTAACTCTGAACAAACTCTGAGAAAGTCTACAAAGCTAACTCTGACTCTGGAAAGAATACTAATGTTGAAAGGGAAGTATTTATTTTTTTCTAAGTATTCATTTCAGGGGGAGATTCATAATCTCAGGGGGAGATATATTTTTCTTGTCTTGAACGAAATTTCGTATAGTTTTTGTCATCGTCAAAAAGGGGGAGATTGTTAGAACACGGATTGGTTCTTAATATATCTCAACATTTTGATGATAACATTAATGAAATTTTGTATAAGAAAATATATACTCTAATTTTGTTCAAGTGGTTTTTGTTTCAGATATCAAAGAAATATTCATCTGAAGACAAATAATTCCTCTGAACATTATTTAAAGCAAAGCTCTGAACATAATAACGCAAAGCTCTGAACATGATCCAGAAGACTTTGAGCGTAGGAAGCTGCAGAAGACTCTGAAGCGCTAGCTGAAGACTCTGAAGTGCAAGCTGCAGAAGACTCTGAAGCGCAAGCTGAAGAATCTAAAGCGCTACCTACCAGAAGACTCTGAGCGCAGCGTATAAAGACTCAGAATATTCAGAAGACTCTGAGAACAAAACGCTACAAGTACAGAGGCTCTGAATTAAGTCAACTCTGATCATAATTCACGCTAAGCACTTTGCTACAAGACTCTGGATTGAATGACTCTGATAAGAAGAACAAGAAACAACATCAGAGGATCTGATGCAAAGATTACTTTTCATATATGTTTATTTGAAAAGGAAGTGTTCAAGAAAGAGACGTTGCTAAACCCAAGGTCTACCAACAGTGCTATTTCACATTCGTGCATGACACAGAATTTCAGGAAAAAAGGGAATGTCAAATCAAGACGAAAAGTATTTGTCCTTTATGTCTACATCCTACAATACTTTCTTCTACACATTATTGAGAAAGTGGTGTATATAAAGAAGTCTTCATCAACACTTCAACTACAATAATTTGATACAAGATTTTGAAAAGAATTCAAAGAAGCAATCAAAGAAAACATTCAAACAACATTCATAAAACACTAAGTTTTATTTGTTCTTCATTTGTGTAAATCACAGTTGTGATAATAGCTTTTTAGAAGCACCATAAACACATTTGTAATTTACTCTTGTAAAAGTTCCTTGAGAGACCAAGTTGTGGTCAGGATTCTTGAGAAGACTAAGACAGTTGTCTTAGTGGAAATCACTGTAATCAAGTTTTGATTTAATGGATTAAGTCCTCGTTTGAGAGAGGCGAAATCATCTTGGCCGGGTGAACTGGAGTAGTTTGAGTTCAAACAAACCAGGATAAAAATAACTTGTTATTTTCTATTGTCATATTTGTTTGAAAACCCCTTATTCAACCCCCTTCTAAGTATTTTCCTACCTTCAATAGAAACCTCTGATATCGAGAACATAGATTCACACTGCAAAGAAAACCGGGTAGTCTGAAAGTCAAGGTTTCCTGCATAACCCAATCCCTCTCACAGGTATGGACCTATACACTGATAAGGTTCATCATCCTATGCGTTCATCAACGTCACAAACTTTCAAGAAATGATGATACGTTTGCCATTTCTAGTTTGGCATCATCATCTCCTAAAGAGGCCTCACTTAGCTGAATCACAAATGATCGGTCCCCAGAGTCGACGACTCTCAAATCTAAAATCCCGGCTGATCCTAAAGATCGGAAGGGAAATCATCAAAGAGAATCTCGTCTGAGCGGGAATTTCATGGGGAACTATGTCTTCTAAGCAAACAGACCCCCCTCTAGTCTCCACTACTAATACTAGGTTTGTACTCAAGCCTGGTTTTGGCTTATCAGTCAATAGAACATCCCCCCCCCCCCATAGCACAACAATACTGATATATAATGCTGAAAATAAATGCGGGAAAAATAAAGTATAACACGTACATACATACACCCAAGATAAACAAACAAGCGCTAGGATTGACTCGCATAGGGAACCGTTGGAGTCCCCAGCAGAGTCGCCAGTTGTCACTACTGTGAAAAAAGGTGCCGGCAATGACAGAAGAGTCGCCACCGTTCGTTATTTATCCCAATAGAGGGAAAGGAAACGAGCAGAGAAAACCTGATGAAAATGGGATAAGATTGGTCATCGCAACCAAATCTCGGGTTCGGGAGTCGGTTATGCAAGGGAAAGGTATTAGCATCCCTCACGTCCATCGTACTCGACGGGATCCATGCTTGGTTATCTATCTAAAAGAGTGTGTTTATCAATCTAGCTAAAGGTCTCAGGGATAAAAATAAAATAAAAGTGACTCAGAAGATCATCGCCGCTCTGTGCCTACGTATTCCCTCGTGCAATGGGAAAGTGAGAGTCAACGTAGTTCGGCTAACTACGGGTGAAAGAGGGGAAAGGTTGCTCGTCGAGACATCGTCGTCTCGTGCCTACGTATTCTCGCACGGTACGAGAAATCAGAGCAAACGTAGTTCGGGCAAATAAGAACACTGATTGGTTCAACTGTTTTTACCCGAGTAGGGTTAACAATCAGTTCTAGCAGTTAGGTGTATGCATCTCGACCATTGGAGACTTAGGCGTTACCTGTTTGTGGTAGAACTAAGAGTTAACAAAACTCTTGTTTATGAAAAGGTTTTCCATTATTAGGGTTCCAAAGGATAATATGAAGTTTGATCATTTGTTTTTGAAGTCTTTTAAGAAGAAGTGAATTGATTATTGTTTGTAATTCCTGTTGCACTAGAGTCTATAACCTAGGAGCGAATGCGTCGCATATCGTCCTAAGGACGGATACTAAACACTCTAGGCAATTGAGAGGTAGCCCCCCAATCACCATTTCACAAGTGCTTAAGGCTCGTAATGTACAACATTCATTAGCCTTTATTAAGTGTTTTTAGAGTTGTTTTGAGATGAGAAGAGAGAGAGGACAAACTAAAGGGAAACTAGTTCAAAACCTAGTAGTTGTCATGCAAGATGGACCTATAGTTGATGTTAAAGGGATACTCTACTTAATATTCTCATACATGGTTTGAATCCTAGAGTCTATCATAATCATCCTTAAACAAGGAGATTAAAAATCCTAAGGGAGCATGGTAAGAAAAGAGAAGAAGAGAACATGACACAAAACATGAGATAAGAATGAATGCATATGCTATGCAACACACAAGCAAAGGGAGGAAAAAGTGTGGGGTGAACACCTCCACAAGCACTTCTCAACCTTTATTAATGCAAGTAAGAAATGCACAAAGGGAAAATAACACACAAGCAAAGGGAGAAAAAAGTGTAGGGTGAACACCTCCACAAGCACATATCAACCTTTATTAATGCATAAGAAAGAAAAGAAGGATAAAAGCTTACAACATTCACACATCAATTCTAACGCACAAACACACCAAATGAAAAGGAAAGGAGGAAATGATTGAATGAAATGATGGGAGGCAAAGTGGGAACCTAAGGAACTCACAAGGGCACTCAACCAATCATACCACATTCAATATGCAAACAAAACACACCAAGAGTCCTCAAAGGCTCACTACTTATGGCATGCTTCAAGTTCCTCCTAAGGAGGGACTAAGCTTCCATAAATAGGATCCTAAAGTCCTAGGACAGAAGTATAGATGAAGGTAGAATGTAATCAAGGTAAATGAAAATAAATGCACCAAAAGATTGCAAAGGAATCATGTAAAAGATAAGAAACATTCAACATGTGCACAAGCAAAACCCTAAAAGAAAGTCCTAAAAGAAAGGCAAGTATTAACAAGTTACAAACCACATTAGGAGCTATAATTTAACCTACACATGCTTAAACATCTTAGAGGCATAAAACAGCAAGAGTTGGTGCTCAAAAGTTTGCACAAATATCATTTTCAAGGCCTATTAGTTCAAGCATGTGTGTAAGCTTCAATTATAGGACACCTAACTTATGAAATACCCTAAAAATAGCAAACAAACTCAAAAATTGCCAAATAAAATCCTAGATGACCCCTAAGGTGTTAGGAACCATGGGTCAAAAGTGTGGGAACTAAATCTAAACACAACTATGCAAACAGAGGAGAAATTCTAAGGGATACCCTAAAAGCAAGGGTAAATCGAGGGTCCTAAAAATCAACCTAAAACCCTAATGAAATCTACACAAGGCAGGGGCAAAATGGTCTAGAAAAATCACATAACATGTCAAGAATATGAGGGAGAAGAATTAACCATTAATATGAAAAATTCATCAAGAAATAAAATTAAAATAATTAGATATGCAATTTTAATCCATTTAAAACACCTCAAAAATGAAAAAAAAAACAAATTTAATTGAAAAATGACTAAAAAATCAATTGAAAAATTTGTAAAATCAGATAACACGGTAAAGTGTATAGAAATACTTTTTGCAAGATTTTTAGATGCATTGAGGTATTTTTAACGGATTAAAATCTCAACTGAAAATAAAATGGAAAAAAGAAAATAAAGAAAAGAAATTGAAAAACTTGTGTGGCAGTTAGCAATTATATTCAATTGTTTGGATGGGCTTAGCACGCAGGGGATGTAAATAGGAATTGTGGCCCATGATCCAAACAATTCAAAGGGGCAAGTGAAACGAATCGTTTCATTTAATATGTGGATTCAGCATTACACATGGATGGTCAACAAAGCAATCTCGTCCGTCCATCCAGTTACAATCAACAAATCAAATGCCTACATGGCAATACACGTGGGACAGTGGGGAAATGATACAGACGGTGGAGAGGATGAGCCAGACGGTGGCTCTGGTTTCTCCGATCGTCTTCAACCTTCCAACTGTGCTACAATAACTTCTTCCAAACTCAACCAAAACGCCTAAAATTTGACACCATTCTAATCCTCTAGTTGCGTACATTAATAATCCAACGTCCATTTTCATTTTTCGTCCATAAATTAAGAAACACAAATCATTCAAGAATTGAGGTCAAACCATAAATCTTCAGGAACAGTTCTCAAACTAATCCAAAAATGGCCTATGATGATAGGGCTTCAAGAATCCATGAAAATGGTGCATGATTGTTGCATAAAGACTGAGAATTTGTGAAAGAGAAATTACCTAACGGAGCTCCTCCGTTGGGTCTTGAATGGACATGTAAACTTGTGCACAACCACCCAGAATCCTTCACTAATCTTCAAGGAAGCTAGCTATAGCCTTCAATTGGAATGAACTGCCTTGAATCTTGATATCACGATCTCACTTTCACCTTGAAAATTCTTAACCGCTTCTGCTCCAAACTTGATCAATCTTCCACACTGAGCATTTGTGAATCATCTAAGAACTATATACTTTGGATCTAAGCACAATTGGAGGCCCAATTGTGGCCTGCTAGTGGAATTGAGAAAATCCAATTTTTGATTTTGAAGCTTGAAATTCACGACTGTTTTTGGCTCCAATGGCCTTTCATTTGGTTCAAACTAGTTGCTTGCAATGAATAGAGATCCAATGGATGAAAGTTGGCCCTTGGAATGATCTTATGGTTGAAATTGTATGTGTTCCTTAAGCTTGAAGCAACTTTGAATTTCTATGTGAAAATGACCTCAAATTTTATTTCTGATTTTGGCATCTCATTTGTTAGCTTAAGGGGACTCAAAAAATGCATAAACATGTTATGAAATGGTTCAAAATGAATTTGATTGAATTTACCCCTTTTAAAGCTTTTTTCCATGAAATTTCTTTCACCATTTCTCATATACAAACCAAACCCATAATAGCTTGATGTTTGATGATGAAAATGAACTCATTTGATGCAAGTTTGATGTTGGAGAAAGTTCCATTTGAAGTGTGCAAATTTATGAAAAGGACCTATAACCAAAATGACCTATAATCAAAGTTTCCCAAAATACCCCTGCCTTGCAAGCTTCATATCTTGAGCTCTACAAATCAGATGGAGGACTTCTAGTACTTTTTGGAAAGCTAAGATCATAAGGAAAAACTTTCATGTTTGGGTCAAAGTGAGGAGAAACATCCTTCTAGGTCAAAAATGTCTTGGAAGTTGGTTGACTTTTGTTGACCAAAATCACATTCATCTGAGGACCCATAACTTGTCAGCATCCTAACTTGAGTTCTAGAAACCCAATGGATGATTTCTAGTACTCAAAAGAAAGTTATAAACATGCTCTACAAATTTCATGTTGGAGTCAAGATGAGATGAAACTTTTATCTTGAGATATGTGGTCTTGAAGTTAGGCACTAAACAGGGGATTTTACACTGACAAACTTAGAAACCATAGCTTAGCAACTTCTCACACTCTTGATTCTTCTTGATTTGATATTGGAATAACACTTAGGTGCCTCAATACAACATTCCACGATCATAAGGACTTGGAAATGAGTCTTAATCTCCTTCAACTTCATAGTTGACTTAGGGTTGATCAGATGAAAACCCTAGCTGCACCACCTTTGACTGTGGCTTCTTGCACTTGATATAATGACTTGAATAAGCTCCTTAATGACCCTCAAGACATTCAATGAGCTTATATAATGTTCTCCATCCATAATCATGGACTCAATATCATCTGATGATCTTCACATGGTCTCCAAGATAGGAGGTGAACCATATTCATTCATCTACCTTTTCCAATAACTTTGACTTTCTTCTGATGATCATAAGCACTTTATATCTTGAATAAGGCCCCTTTATTAGGCTCAGAAACTTTTGTAATCTCCTCTTGCTAGGCACACCTCTCTCAATCCCCTGTAAATGAACAATGGTATGCAAATGCTAATGCTATGAAAATGCAATGAAACATAAACAAAGTTAGAAAGGTTGGGCAAATTTTGGGGTACAACACCAGCTGATGCCGACCTTGGAGGAATATTCTCAATTTATGAGAATGGTTTTAACTACCCGACCTCTGTTTTCTAGGTTGAAAGACACACCCAGTGATCAGGAGATTGCAAATGCTACGCGCCTCAGTTTAGCTGATGTTCAAGCTCACTTAACCACCAAGGAAGGAGTCCTTGGGTTTCCAGCCAATTTCTTGATAGAGAAGATCTATTACCATGCTGAAAGGAAAGAGGTCCCAATACTTGAAGCTACCTATGCATTGTTGGCCTACGGGATTTTTCTATTCCCGAAGATCGATGATTTTGTTGACATGGATGCAATCAAACTTTTCATTCCCAAGAACCATGTTCCTACTTTACTAGCCGATACTTATCATTTGATCCATCTGCGAAATGCTGAAGGAGGGGACATATAGTTTGTTGTACTGCTTTGCTTTATTCATGGTTCATTTCTCACCTGACATAGTATCCAACTATCTGGGAATTGAAGGAGGCACCTTGCTGGCTAGAAATAGTTATCGCTCTTACCCATTCTGACATTGTATGGTATGATCCTACATACGGAGGCATTAGAATGATCAACAACTTTAGAGATTTCCTGAATGTACCCCTTATTGGGACTAAGGGATGTATCAGTTATAACCCTGTCTTGGCCCACAGACAATTGGGACACCCTATGAATGAGGTACTAGACCAAACTCTGCTAGAAAGGATCTTTCTCAAGGAAGGAGAGAATCCAGACTTGATAGTAAGAATACTACAAGCTTGGGATCACATCAACATGAAAGGGATGACTGTGCTACGATACCTCGACTGTACTACTTTAGAAAATTATCTACACTGGGTGCGAGAAAGGGCTCTCAAACTCAAGATGCCTTTTCCCTTTCATGAGCCCATGGTGCTGACCCTTAGGGATCCTGCTTGGCTCGATACAAGTGAAATAGGGACATTGAAGATTGCTTTGGACGAAGCCAAGAAATTGAAGAATGCTTGGAAGAACAAATACTTCATCCTCAAGTTGGAAAAGGAGAAATTTTAGAAGCTGCAACTCAAAGAAGGAGAATCTGCAAAGAAGAGGAAGGCGCGAGAGGATTTATTTTCCCCTCACACCTTATCAAGGCCTATCACCAGTGCTGACCTTCCTCCAACTACTATAGCTTGGAAGCAATATATAGACCAGCTCATCAATGAAAAAGCAAAATTGCAGAAACGCATCAATCAACTCATGGAAGAGCTTCAGGCGAAGAAGTAACCTTTTGAGTAGACTTCTAAGTTTATTTTGCTTTGTTTTGATGTATTAAAACTCTTGAAGGAGTACTTCTGTTTTGTAATTTTTCTCAAATTTCAATAATAAAATAAGTTTTTCAATTATCCTATGTTATAATACTGGTAAAAACATTTTGAGTTTCTTGAAGTTTCATTCTCTGCATCTGCATTTTGCATCAGCATAACATCCTTTGCATTCCAGGGTCTCACTCTTGCCTCATCTTCATAGACAAACTGAATCACCAATAAAACACTCGAGCCAGTCAAAACCAAAGAATGGATCAACTGGAACAAGAGAACAGAATGCTCCGCAATGAAGTTACCACTCTAAAAGAAAGCTTGGAAAGATTGAATGGGTTGGTTGAAGCTCTGTCTAATCAATCTACACTTAACAATCAAGACAACATTCAAAGGACTGTTATTTTTGAAGTTGTATCAGCACCGATCCCAGTGGTGCGCGCTATTACTGACCCTACTTACAGCATGCCACCAGGTTTCCCACGGGGGATGCCTCCTTACTTCACTCCAGCCGGTTATCGTCTGCCTGTTTCTGAAATTCCTGTTGTGACCATTATGCATGCCATTCCTGCAACTGCTGTTGTGATGACTGTGCCACCTCCACATGTGAATGCTACTCCATATGTTCTAGATGAGCTGATATTTCATGGGTCACCAAGTGAAACTTTTGGGTTCAAAGAGAGAATGGATGGGTTTCAAGATAAGCTCTCTGAAATTCAGAAGGAATTGAAAGCTCTCCATGGGAAGTAATTGTTTGGTAAAAGTGCTTATGATTTGTGCTTAGTTCCGAATGTTAAGGTTCCTCTGAAGTTCAAGGTCCCTGATTTTGAGAAGTACAAGGGAAACACTTGTCCACAAAGCCATCTTATTATGTATGCTCGAAATATGTCCATGCAAACCGACAATGATCAATTACTTATTCATTACTTCTAAGACTGTCTAACAGGTGCAACACTCAAGTGAGATATGGGGTTAGATGGTGCAAAGGTCCGAACTTTCAATGATCTATGTGAAGCCTTCATCAAACAATACAAGTATAATGTGGACATGGCTCCTGAATGTGATCAGTTGAGGGCCATGGCTCAGAAAGACAAAGACAATTTCAAAGAGTATGCGCATCGTTGGAAATGACAGAGATCTTTTTTAAGACTCTCAGTTCATTTTTCTATGAGAAGATGGTAGCCAGTGCGCCTAGTGATTTCACCGAAATGGTAAACATGGGTATGCGTTTGGAAGAAGGGGTTCGTGAAGGAAGGCTAGCCAAGGAAGGAAGTACCTCTAACAGTGCTAAAAAGTATGGGAGTAACTTCATAAAGAAGAAAGAGCAGGATGTAAGTGTTATACAGCAAGGACGATCAAAGAGTATGTATTCACTATCACAACAAGTTGTTGCAGTAACGCCAATACTCAATGCTCTAACTTATCAACCACAGTTTACTCAGCAGTATCAGCAATCTCAGTCTCCAAAGGCTCCACAACCACATTCGCAACATCAAAAAAGTCCACAATCTCCTTAATATAACCGACCACAATTCAACAATCAGGGTCGTGTACACAAAAGAATAAACTTCGATTCCATCCCTATGACATACGTTGAATTTTTCCCGGTTTTGATCCACAAAGAATACATCTAGACAAGAGCTCCACCTGAGGTACCCAAGAATCTTCTATACTGGTACAGAGCTGACAGATTTTGCCCTTATCATCAAGGTGCTCCAAGTCATGACATTGAGAACTGTTACGGTTTGAAGGCAGACGTTCAAAGGCTGATTAAGTACGAAATCTTATCCTTCAGATATTCCAATCCTAACGTGCAGGATAATCCTTTACCCCAACATGGTTCGTCCTCTGTGAACATTATCCAAGGCTATTTGAAAAATGTGATCAGAAGATTTCAAGTGAAAAGACTGAGGAAATGTTTGTTATAGTGCCTCACTTTAAAGAAGTGGAGTGCATCGAAGTTACTTATGATAGTAGAAGACTAGCTGTAACTCCTTTGGTGATCAATGTGCCTGGGCCCACCCCTTACACTTCTAGTAAAGCGGTCCCTTACAGATATAACGCCGCGATGATGGAAAACAGAAAGGAGGTGCCTTTGCCTACTTTTCCTTCAGGTTTTAATATTGCGGACATTAGCAGAGTGACAGGAGCGGTCGAGTTTATCCTTCGGTACCCTCGAAAGATATGGGGATCTCATATGAACAAGCAATTTCAAAGGATCCAATTGAAGAGCAATCTGGTGGGTCTGACTTGTCCAAGCCAGACGAATTTCTGAAGCTGATCAAGATAAGTGAGTACAAGGTGGTAGATTAGTTGTTACAAACCCCATTTAATATTTCTGTGTTACAGTTACTTATGATTTCTGAAGCCCATAGAGAAGCGCTCCATAAGGTGTTGGAGCAAGCATATGTTGAATAGGACGTGACCATGGAACAGTTTGAGAACATTGTCAGTAATATTACTTCTTGCAACAATCTTGGATTCAGTGAGGAAGATCTTCCAGAAGAGGGAAGAAATCATAATATGGTGTTGCATATCTCGGTGAACTGTGGACATGACTCCTTGTCTAGTGTATTGGTTGTTACTGGGTCATCTTTGAATGTGATACCCAAGACTACTCTGTCAAAGCTGTCATATCAGGGACCACCGATGAGGCCAAGCCATGTCATTGTCAAAGCTTTTGATGGATCTAGAAAGACGGTAATTGGCAAAGTGGATCTACCAATGACTATTGGGTTGCAAATCTTTATGATCATGTTTCAGGTCATGGTCATTCGCGCCGCCTATAGTTGTTTGTTAGGGAGGCCATGGATACATGAGGCTGAGGCAGTTACTTCTACTCTGCATCAGAAGCTGAAGTATACTTTTGAGGGTAAGACAGTTACAGTTTTCGGAGAACGAGCTTTAGTGGTGAGCCACTTATCCTCATTTTTATATGTTGAAGCTGAAGAAGAAGTCGAACACAGTTTCAAGCCTTATCTATTGTGGACAATGGTACTCAAAAGTCTAGAATACATATGTCATCCTTCAAGGACGTGCAGTTGGTTGTGAACAGTGGCTCCCAAGCAGGTTGGGGCAGAATGTTGTCTCTACCAGAAAATAAGAACAAAAAAGGTCTCGGCTTTACTACCGGTTCTGCTCAACAGGTTATTAGAAGTCAAGAGTTTCCACCGATCAAAGAGGTATTCTGCAGCGGAGGGATCATCCATCCTCCTCACATCAATGCAGTGTCTGAAGATGAATCGGAAGGCTACATATCAGATGGTTCTGCAAGCCTCTCTATTCCGTATGAAGATTATGAGCCCTATATGGAAGATCCAGGGTACGTCTCAGACGACTTTGATTACAGTTTTAGAGTCTATGCTATCGCTGAAGAGGATTCCGATGAAGATGTTCCTGACTTTGTGACTCCAGGAGTTATGGTCAAGAATTGGAGTGTGGTTGAAGTCCCTGTTGTTGTTCATATATCAAAGTAAACATTTTGTTTTAAGTTTTCGCTCTGCCCAAGGCGAAAATTTGTTGTGTGGGCTTACTTTTTTTTAATAATTCCCTTTGCTCTTCCCAAGGCAAAGGTGATCTTGTTGGGCATATTTTTTCAGACTTTGCTATCATTAATAAAACGTTGTTTTATTTTCATTTTGCGTTCTTTTATCTTTTATTTATTATTCTGTTGGAAAATAATAATAATAATAATAATAATAATAATAATAATAATAATAATAATAATAATAATAATAATAATAATAATAATAATAATAAGCATCTTGCGTGCACACACTTTCCACTTTCCAAAAGCTGAATAAAACCATGTCACATGCGCAGATTGTTGTACAAACCACGTCTCGTGAATAATGACCCACTTCCTTCACCGAACTTTGAATTTCCTATGTTTGAGGCCGAAGACAAAGAAGATGATATTCTAGAAGAGATCTCTAGACTGCTTGGGAATGAAGATAAATCTATTCAACCTCACAAGGAGCCTGTAGAAGTAATCAATTTGGGTACGGAAGAAATCCGTAAGGAAGTGAAAATTGGAGCTCTGTTCAAGTCTGATGTGAAAGAACATTTGATTGAGTTGCTTAAAGAGTTTGTTGACGTGTTTTCCTGTCATATCAAGACATGCCTGGTCTTGACACTACTATAGTTGAACACCACTTGCCTTTGAAGCTAGAATACCCGCTGGTACAGAAACAGATCGATGCAGGTTTTCTTGTCACTGCCGAGTATCCGCTTTGGTTAGCCAACATTGTGCTCGTTCCGAAGAAGGATGGAAAGGTTCGTATGTGTGTGGACTACAAAGATTTGAACAAGGCTAGTCCGAAGGATGATTTTCCACTGCCTCGCATTGACATATTGATAGACAACACTATAAGGTATGAGATCTTCTCTTTCATGGATGGACTTTGAGGATACAATCAGATTAGGATGGCTCCTGAAGATAGACAAAAGACATCGTTCATCACACCCTGGGGCACTTTCTGTCATAAAGTTATGCTATTTGGATTGAAGAATGTTAGGGCAACATATCAAAGGGCTATGACTACTTTGTTCCATGATATGATGCATAAGGAAATCGAAGTGTACGTGGATGATATGATAGCGAAGTCTAAAATCGAGGATGATCATGTTAAACATCTGCTGAAGTTGTTTGGTAGACTCAGAGAATACAAGCTTCGTTTGAACCCCAAAAAGTGTACGTTTGGTGTACGATCAGGAAAACTCTTGGGTTTCATTGTTAGCCAGAAAGGTATTGAAGTGGATCCTGATAAGGTTAAGGCTATTCCGGAAATGCCAGCTCCTGCTACAGAGAAATAGGTCAGAGGATTTTTGGGACGCTTGAACTACATCTTCCGGTTTACATCTAATATGACTGCTACGTGTAAACCTATCTTCAAGCTTTTGAGGAAAGAACAGGGTTATGTTTGGACTGAAGACTGTCAAAAGGCTTTTGACAGCATCAAGGAGTATTTGCTTGAACCTCCCATTCTAATTAATCCGGTTGAGGGACGACCTCAAATCATGTATTTGACTGTATTAGAAGACTCAATGGGCTGTGTACTCAGTCAGCAAGATGAAACAGGGAAGCAAGAGCATGTTACTTATTATTTGAGCAAGAATTTCACCGATTGTGAGTCTAGATACACTATGCTTGAGAAGACTTGTTGTGCTTTAGCATGGGCCTCCAGGCGTCTGCGACAATATATGTTGAGTCATACTACTTGGTTAGTTTCAAAGATGGATCCTATGAAGTATATCTTTGAGAAGCCTGCATTGACTGGGAGAATTGCCAGATGGTAGATGTTGTTATCAGAGTATGATATTGAATACCACACTCAGAAGGCTGTTAAAGGGAGCGTCTTGGCCAATCATTTGGCGCATTAGCCTATTGATGACCATCAATCCGCTAACGACGATTTCCCTGACGAAGATGTTATGTATTTGAAAATGAAAGATTGTGAAGAACCTTTACCAGAAGAAGGACCTAAGTCAGGTTCTCAACGGGGTTTAATTTTTGATGGAGCTGTCAACGCTCATGGAAAAGGAATAGGTGCAATTATTGTGACTCCTCATGGATCTCATATCCAGTTTACTTCCAAATTAACATTCAAGTGTACCAATAATGAAGCCGAGTATGAAGCATATATCATGGGCCTTAAAGAGGCAGTGGATTTAAGGATCAAGAATTTGGACGTATTCGGCGATTCCGCTGTGGTAATCTACCAAATCACAGGAGAGTGGGTAACTCGCCAGGATAATTTGATCCCATACAGAGATTATGCAAGAAGACTGTTACCTTTCTTCGATAAAGTCGATTTCCACCATATCCCTCATGATGAGAATAGGATGGCAGATGCGTTGGCAACCCTGGCCTCCATGATTGTGGTAAACTTTTGGAATGATTGTCCTCAGATTAATGTGAGGCGTTTGGACAGACCCGCCTACATCTTTGCCATCGAAGATGTTGAAGACGGTAAACCTTGGTATCATGATATAGAAGTGTTTCTTAGAAAACAAGAGTATCCATTGGGAGCCTTTAACAAGGATAAGAAGACTTTGAGAAGATTGGTTGGTAATTTTCTCCTGGGTAATGATGTGATGTACAAACGGAACTTTGACATGGTCTTGCTAAGATGTGTTGACAAGCGGGAAGCGAACGTGTTAATAACGGAAATTCATAAAGGATCTTTTGGCACTCATGCCAACGGACATGCTATGGCTAAGAAACTCCTAAGAGCCGGTTATTATTGGATTACAATGGAATTCGACTACTACAAGTTTTCTAAGAAATGTCACAAGTGTCAGATCTACGTAGACAAGATTCATGTGCCTCCAACTCTACTGAATGTTATTTCGTCTCCGTGGACATTCTCTATATGGGGCATTGATATGATTTTTATGATAGATCCGAAAGCATCTAATGGATACCGATTCATCTTAGTGGCAATTGACTATTTCACTAAATGGGTCGAAGCAGATTCTTATGCTAATGTAACTAGGCATGTGGTTGCTAAATTTATCAAGAATCGAATCATCTACAGATATGGTGTACCCATCAAGATTATTACAAATAATGGGTCTAATTTGAACAATATAATGATGAAAGAACTATGTGAAGAATTTAAGATTGAGCATCATAACTCTTCTCCTTACAGACCGAAGATGAATGGGGCCGTTGAAGCTGCCAACAAGAATATTAAGAAGATAATTCAGAAGATGGTTGTTACGTACAAAGACTGACATGAGATGCTCCTGTTTGCTCTACACGGATATCGTACTTCAGTACGCACGTCAACTGGGGAAACTCCATTTTCACTTGTTTGCGGTATGGAAGTTGTACTCCCGATAGAAGTTGAGATCCCTTCTATGAGAATTTTGATGGAAGCGAAGTTATCAGAGGCTGAATGGTGCCAAAGCCGATACGATCAACTAAACCTAATTGAAGAAAAGAGAATGACGACATTGTGCCATGGTCAGCTATATCAACAGAGAATGAAGAAGGCATTCGACAAGAAGGTTCGACCCCGTGAATTCAAGGAAGGAGACCTTGTGCTCAAGAAGATTCAATCATTCCTCACCGATACCAGAGGAAAGTAGGCTCCGAACTATGATGGTCCATACATGGTGAAGAAATTCTTCTCGGGAGGTGCTTTGATGTTAGCAACTATGGAAGGAGAAGAGATCACTCGCCTCGTGAATATGGATGTTGTTAAGAAGTATTTTTCTTAGAACCTAGGAAGTGCAAGTTGACCTAGGGAGAAACAGGTTATTATTCCTCTGATGTAATCATTATTGTTATTTTCCAACAATGTAATATTGGAGCCATGCCTTTTTGTAACACCCCACTTCCCAAAATCATCTAAATTAATAAACATTATAAATAAACAAAATCAGAGTTCCAATTCTCCCAAGTGGGATATCACATAAAAACAACGTTTCCTTATAAAAAGGTTTTTCTCCAAATACAGCGGAATGTTAAATAATAAAATTCAATAAAAGTTTGATACGTTCACAGGGAAATAAAATATAAGTTCAACATAAAACAAATAAAAACGCCCAAGTCCCGTGCTACGTATCAGAGCATCCTAGACTCGACAATCACACCAATATCCAAGCTAGCTAAGCACCTGGATTGTCTGTACTTCCGAAGAAGCACAAACCACAACAACAACAAAGGGGTGAGAAGACATGATCAAAAATATAATGGTAATGTAATACATGTAAATAAGGTAGTACAACACACCAACACACCAAGATTCACCCCTAACAACACCACATGACGAACCTACTGTTCAAATTACAATATAACATATTATAATGCACAATGCAACTCAACACCATGCATGCGGTACCGACTCGTTGGTTCATTCAATCGAACCTGGATAGATCACTTACGCTCCTCCTGAGACATGATCTATCCCCCACCATTCTCCACGAAGGAGTACGGATGAATCACTTACGCTCCTCCTGAGACATGATTCATCCCACCAAAACACCATGATATGCACACACCAATGCATAAATAATATCTTTAGGCACTCAACGTGCACATGATCCTCCTGATCATATCATCATACATCATATATATATGCATAGATATATTATACACCAACACCATATAAATCAACCGGATAGTAAACAAGTTCCTATTCTATCACCAAGATACAAACACATCCCACTACTCGGGGATACACGATCCTACTGATCACTATATACATATACATCAACTAATTGCCCACCAGTCATTATTACGGGAAACATGTACTATCACCGAGTACACAAGTTAATTCCCACAGTCATCATTCATACATGGCATCAAGGCCAAAGGAATCACACAAGTCCAGAGCTCAAGGCCAAAATATCACAACACTCACATTCTGGTTCTGCTACGTTCGCTGACATTCGCCAGGCGAAGCCCCGTAGCGAACCTTCTCTAGCATTCGCCAGGCGAACCTGCTGGCGAAGCCCCCTTTCCACTATCGTGCACTCGCCAGGCGAACCTTCATTCGCCAGGCGAACCTTCGCTGGCCACACTTGCCAGGCGAAGTTTCTACCCTTTAGGTCTGGGACTTAATTCTGAATATTCGCTGCCACTCGCCTCAGCTCGCCAGGCGAACACTCGCCTCCCTTCGCCAGGCGAAGCTTCGCCAACACTCGTCAAGCGAAGCCCAGCGAATGCTGCGATTTACCAATTTTTCACAGTTCTGCAGAGTGCTTTCTAAGCCAAATGGGTTAAACTTCCTACTTCCAATTCACCTCTTAACATCAGTACCAACATTACACGTAATTCAGCCTAAATGATTCCTAATCCCAATCCCAAAATCATCACCTAGACACTTTATTGATACATCAAAATCCCTACAGAATTTCCCTAAAAACCGTAAAATCACCTATATGCCAAATTGGCCAAAAACAACAATTCATCAACGTTTAATATCCAACCATCAACAATCAACAACAATCACCACATATAATACAGAAAATCATATATCGATCAATCTCCTACGGGGTTAAGGACTCCCCACTACCCTATACATGTATAAACCATTCCCAATCAGGTTTCTCCCCCCTTACCTTGTTAATCGGTTGATCGATGAAAGAACCCTCCAAGGTTTGGCCAATTCTGATTTTCCCCTGTTCCTTCGTTCTTCGCTCCCTTTTCCGTTCTTCTCACTTCTCTCCTTTCTATCGTTCTTTTTCCACTTTCTCTAACTTCTCACAATGTATCGTAAAAACTACTAACCCCTCACATTCTCTATTTTAATTCTCTAATCCCAATAATAATAATAATTTAATAATAATAATAATAACTTAATAAAATAATAATAATAATAATAATAATAATAATATTATTATCTCACCAAAATAATAATAATATTAATAACAATAGTAACTATAATAAATATAATAATAATAATAATATTCCCACCAATATTAATATTATACACTATACTATTATATTCATCAAAACACCACCAATAATCCTCCCACATTAGGGACACCCACCAAACATCACCAAATACACCCCCACCAGAGGGCACACCAACACATAATATTTAAAATAATAATAAAATGACTAAATAATTAAAATGGGTGTTACAACTCTCCCCCACTTTAATTATTTTCGTCCTCGAAAATTACCTGATGGAAATAGCTCCGGATACGCTTCTCGCATCCTGCTTTCCAACTCCCAGGTCACACTGCCTCCTGCAGCACCTCCCCAAGCTACCTTCACCAAAGGTATCTCTTTCCCTCGGAGCTGTTTCATCTTACGGTCCTCGATCCTCAACGGCGTCGTCTCAACAGTAAGATTCTCCCGAATCTGAACATCATCTCTCTGAATCACATGAGATGGATCAGAAACATACTTTCGCAATTGCGACACATGAAACACATCATGTAAGTTTGACAACTCAGGCGGCAACGCCACCCTATAAGCCACATCACCAATTATCTGCAAAATCTCATAAGGTCCAATGAACTTAGGATCCAGCTTCTTGGACTTCAACGCACGACCCACACCGATCATCGGATTAACTCTTAGGAATACGTGGTCACCTACACTGAATTCCAACTCTTTCCTCCGATTATCATGATAGCTTTTCTGCCTACTCTGAGACACTTTCAATTTCTCACGAATCATCTGAATGGTCTCAGTAGTCTGCTGTACAATTTCTGGCCCAAGCACCATCTTCTCACCAGTTTCATACCAACACAGAGGAGTCCTACACCTCCTCCCATACAAAGCTTCAAACGGTGCCATTCCAATACTCGAATGGTAATTGTTATTGTATGTGAATTCAATCAATGGTAAATGAGTATCCCACGCACCACCCTTTTCTAACACACAAGCTCTCAACAAATCTTCAAGCGACTGAATAGTCCTCTCCGACTGACCATCAGTTTGCGGATGATAAGCTGAACTCAATTTCAACTTAGTTCCCAAAGCTTCCTGCAAGCTCTTCCAAAATTCCGAAGTAAACCGTGGATCTCTATCCGACACAATACTGGACGGAACACCATGCAACTTCACAATTACCCGAATGTAAATATCTGCCAGCTTCGTTAACGGAAAACTAATATTGAGCGGCACAAAGTGTGCAGACTTTGTCAATCGATCCATAATCACCCATATAGCATCAAAACCTCTCGCCGTATTCGGCAAACCTGTCACGAAATCCATAGTAATGCAATCCCATTTCCAAACCGGAATCTCTAATGGTTGCATAAATCCAGAAGGTCTCTGGTGTTCCACCTTCTGACATGTCAAACAGGCATACACAAATTGAGCTATGTCTCTTTTCATACCAGACCACCAAAATAATTTCTTCAAGTCATGATACATTTTCGTAGCTCCCGGATGAATACTCAGGCTACTACGATGTCCTTCGCTCAAAATTGACTTTTTCAATTCTTCATCATCTGGTACACAGATCCTGCCTCTAAATCTCAACACACCTGTACTATCCAATTTAAAGTCACTATCGGAGTCACTCCCTACTCCAGGCATCAAATCTACCAATTTCACATCCAACTTCTGATTTTCTCTAATCATATCCAAGAAGTCATTATTTACCTGCAACATACCCAACATTACACTATCTGCAGTAGTCTCACAAACCATGCTCAAATCTCTAAACTGTTCAATTAACTCAATTTCTTTCACCATCAGAGCTGCCATATGAATTGCTTTCCTACTCAAAGCATCTGCCACTACATTGGCCTTTCCTGGATGATAACTCAAACTAAAGTCATAATCCTTCAAAAATTCCAACCATCTCCTCTGCCTCATATTCAGCTCTTTCTGATCAAACAGGTATCTCAGACTCTTATGATCACTAAACACTTCAAATCTTGAACCATATAAATAGTGTCTCCAAATTTTCAACACAAAAACAACCGCAGCTAATTCAAGATCATGAGTCGGATAATTTCGCTCATGCACTTTCAATTGCCGCGATGCATACGCTACTACTTTACCATTCTGCATCAGAACCCCGCCTAATCCCATCTTAGACGCATCACAGTACACCACAAACGGTTCACTCGGAGTCGGTAACACTAACACCGGTGCCGTAGTCAATCTCTTTTTCAACTCTTCAAAACTTTCTTTACAAGCAGCATCCCATACAAAAACTTGGTTCTTTCTCGTCAACTGAGTTAATGGCAACGCCAAATTAGAGAACCCTTCAATAAACCTGCGGTAATAACCGGCTAACCCCAAAAAGCTTCTAATCTCTGTCGCTGTCTTCGGCGGTTCCCACTGCAATACTGCACTTACTTTTGACGGATCCACCGCTATTCCATCTTCAGATATTACATGCCCCAAGAAACTTACTTTCTTCAACCAAAAGTCACACTTTGACAGTTTAGCAAATAATTTATTTTCCTTCAACACTTGCAAGGCAATTCTCAAATGTCCTGCATGCTCTTCATCAGATTTAGAATAAATTAATATATCATCAATAAACACTACAATGAACTGATCCAAGTAAGAATGGAAAATTCCGTTCATATACTCCATAAATACTCCCGGTGCATTAGTCACTCCAAACGGCATTACAGCATATTCGTAATGTCCATATCGAGTCCTAAAGGCAGTCTTCTGAATATCACCTTCTTTTACTCTCATCTGATGATAACCCGATCTTAAGTCGATCTTACTAAATACACGAGCTCCCACCAGCTGGTCCATCAAATCATCAATCCTAGGTAAAGGATACTTATTCTTAATAGTTACTTTATTCAATTGACGGTAACCGATGCACAGACGCATACTACCATCCTTCTTCTTCACTAACAACACTGGAGCTCCCCACGGCGATACACTTGGTCTAATAAACTTTCTATCCAACAATTCTCCAATCTGAGACTTCAACTCAGCCAATTCCACTGCAGACATCCTGTACGGCGCCATAGAAATAGGTCTCGTACCAGGAACAAGATCAATACCAAATTCTACTTCTTGCGTCGGAGGCAATTCCGTAATGTCGTCAGGAAACACTTCTGGAAATTTATTCACCACTGCTAATTCCTCCATTGGCACTTTGTTATCCAGCGATAAAGTTGCAAATAAAGCAAACACTCTAGTTTCATCTTCCAACAAGGCCCTCAATTCTTTATTAGACAAAGAACTTGCCACAACTTCCTCTTCAGGGGTCAGGAACAACAATTCCTTCCGAAAACAATCGATGTAGACTCGGTTGAACTCTAACCAGTTCATACCCAGAATAACATCCAACTTACCAAGTGGTAGACAAATCAGATCCACTCCAAATTCTCTACCGAAAATAGTCAGCAGACACTTCAGGCATACCAAAGAAGTAGTCACTGAACCTATAGAGGGTGTCTCAATAGTCATCTGTATCTCCAGAGTGGACGGCACCAAACTTATCCTCTCCACACAATCTACAGAAATAAACGAGTGCGTTGCACCCGTATCAATAATAGCAATCAAAGGAATATTATTGATAATACAAGTACCTCTGATCACACGCTCATCACTGGCAGCTTGAGTTCCTGCCAAGGCAAACACTTTTCCACCAACCAGAGACGTTTGAGGCTTCTTCGGCTTCTCACAATGTGTACTGATATGACCCTTCTCACCACAGTTATAACAGGTCGGCATAGTTGCTCTGCAATCAGCTATCACATGAACTGGTTTCCCACACTTAAAACATTTCTTGGCCTCATTAGGACAATCATTAGCACGGTGTCCCATGCCACCGCACCGAAAACATTTCCCTTCAGCAGATGCTCTCCCATCTCTAGGCTTCTTATCAACAACAGCTTTACGTTTTCCCTTATCAGCAACAACACTATAAGGAGTACCACTAAACCTCTGCTTACCCTTACGGTCATTAACAGCTTTGTAGTGCGCAATCCTTGCTCGGTTATCGTTATCATAGATTTTGCTCCTGCCTACCAGCTCAGGATAGCTCCTGATCTTCTGACAAGCAATCCCCAACTTAATCTCTAGACGCAGTCCATTCTCAAACTTTAAGCACTTAGAGGTCATTGCCCCCTCCACATTATAGTGGGGACAATACTGCACCAGCTCCTCAAACTTGGCAGCATATTCTGCTACAGTCATGCTACCCTGTTTCAGCTCTAAGAATTCAATTTCCTTAGCGCTTCGGATATCTTCCGGGAAATACTTCTCCAGAAAACCTTTCTGAACCACCTCCCAAGTAATGGTAGTTCCAGCAGCTTCCAACCTTTGGCGACTATTGTCCCACCAGGCTTCAGCTTCACCCTCCAGCATGTGAGTACCAAACCTTACCTTTTGTTCATCGCTACATTCCATAGTCCTGAAGATCTTTTCAATTGCCTTCAGCCACTTCTGAGCAACTTCAGGGTCCAGAATTCCTCCTTCGAACGTTGGCGGCTTGTTGCTCCGAAACTGCGCCAAACTCCTGAATTGGGCATTTGCAGTTTGATTCTGATTAGCAACAGCCTGTGCCATTGCTTGCATAGCAGCAGCCAATGCAGCATCGTTCCTTCCTGCCATACTGCTCAAAACAACAACACCAGGTTTAAAAGATATTCAACTCCATCCATAAGGACAGACTCAACTCGACTCAACAACACTGGCCGGACGGACCGACCTGCTTTGATACCAATTGTAACACCCCACTTCCCAAAATCATCTAAATTAATAAACATTATAAATAAACAAAATCAGAGTTCCAATTCTCCCAAGTGGGATATCACATAAAAACAATGTTTCCTTATAAAAAGGTTTTTCTCCAAATACAGCGGAATGTTAAATAATAAAATTCAATAAAAGTTTGATACGTTCACAGGGAAATAAAATATAAGTTCAACATAAAACAAATAAAAATGCCCAAGTCCCGTGCTACGTATCAGAGCATCCTAGACTCGACAATCACACCAATATCCAAGCTAGCTAAGCACCTGGATTATCTGTACTTCCGAAGAAGCACAGACCACAACAACAACAAAGGGGTGAGAAAACATGATCAAAAATATAATGGTAATGTAATACATGTAAATAAGGTAGTACAACACACGAACACACCAAGATTCACCCCTAACAACACCACATGACGAACCTACTGTTCAAATTACAATATAATATATTATAATGCAAAATGCAACTCAACACCATGCATGCGGTACCGACTCGTTGGTTCATTCAATCGAACCTGGATAGATCACTTACGCTCCTCCTGATACATGATCTATCCCCCACCATTCTCCACGAAGGAGTACGGATGAATCACTTACGCTCCTCCTGAGACATGATTCATCCCACCAAAACACCATGATATGCACACACCAATGCATAACTAATATCTTTAGGCACTCAACATGCACACGATCCTCCTGATCATATCATCATACATCATATATATATGCATAGATATATTATACACCAACACCATATAAATCAACCGGATAGTAAACAAGTTCCTATTCTATCACCAAGATACAAACACATCCGACTACTCGGGGATACACGATCCTACTGATCACTACATACATATACATCAACTAATTGCCCACCAAACATTATTACGGGAAACATGTACTATCACCGAGTACACAAGTTAATTCCCACAGTCATCATTCATACATGGCATCAAGGCCAAAGGAATCACACAAGTCCAGAGCTCAAGGCCAAAATATCACAACACTCACATTCTGGTTCTACTACGTTCGCTGACATTCGCCAGGCGAAGCCCCGTAGCGAACCTTCGCTAGCATTCGCCAGGCGAACCTGCTGGCGAAGCCCCCTTTCCACTATCATGCACTCGCTAGGCGAACCTTCATTCGCCAGGCGAACCTTCGCTGGCCACACTTGCCAGGCGAAGTTTCTACCCTTTAGGTCTGGGACTTAATTCTGAATTATTCGCTGCCACTCGCCTCAGCTCGCCAGGCGAACACTCGCCTCCCTTCGCCAGGCGAAGCTTCGCCAACACTCGCCAGGCGAAGCCCAGCGAATGCTGCGATTTACCAATTTTTCACAGTTCTGCAGAGTGCTTTCTAAGCCAAATGGGTTAAACTTCCTACTTCCAATTCACCTCTTAACATCAGTACCAACATTACACGTAATTCAGCCTAATTGATTCCTAATCCCAATCCCAAAATCATGACCTAGACACTTTATTGATACATCAAAATCCCTACAGAATTTCCCTAAAAACCGTAAAATCACCTATATGCCAAATTGGCCAAAAACAACAATTCATCAACGTTTAATATCCAACCATCAACAATCAACAACAATCACCACATATAATACAGAAAATCATATATCGATCAATCTCCTACGGGGTTAAGGACTCCCCACTACCCTATACATGTATAAACCATTCCCAATCAGGTTTCTCCCCCCTTACCTTGTTAATCGGTTGATCGATGAAAGAACCCTCCAAGGTTTGGCCAATTCTGATTTCCCCCTGTTCCTTCGTTCTTCGCTCCCTTTTCCGTTCTTCTCACTTCTCTCCTTTCTATCGTTCTTTTTCCACTTTCTCTAACTTCTCACAATGTATCGTAAAAACTACTAACCCCTCACATTCTCTATTTTAATTCTCTAATCCCAATAATAATAATAATTTAATAATAATAATAATAACTTAATAAAATAATAATAATAATAATAATAATAATAATAATAATAATAATATTATTATTATCTCACCAAAATAATAATAATATTAATAAAAATAGTAACTATAATAAATATAATAATAATAATAATATTCCCACCAATATTAATATTATACACTATACTATTATATTCATCAAAACACCACCAATAATCCTCCCACATTAGGGACACCCACCAAACATCACCAAATACACCCCCACCAAAGGGCACACCAACACATAATATTTAAAATAATAATAAAATGACTAAATAATTAAAATGGGTGTTACACTTTTTGCTGACTACCATTCAATAAATAAAATTGTTTTTACTTATATCTTGTGCGGTAAATATGTTGTCTTGATAGCAAAATTCTAGAACAAGTTTAAAACCTTTTTCAAAATTATTGTTTTACTTGATATATGAATAATGAATGGACGTTCATGGATGTTTATTTCATTCATGGAAATACCAAATCATGATTCTTGTATAAGACAGATGAAGATTGTTCTGAGGAAGTGGATATTTATTTTACCTTGTCGCGAAGTCCGATAGTTGTTCCCAGAGGAAATTCTAGAGCAAGCTTATTTTCTCCAGGCGATGTTTGATATGTGAAGATTTGGTTTGAGTGCCTTTCGTCTGAATTGTTTATTTCATCTCTGTTGTTAGCATACGCATAACATATAAGTAGATAGGATGACATGTGCATCATGCATCTATGTGTTTGTGTGTTCTATCGCTTTGGCCGTGTTTGTCCCCGAGTGACTGGGTTTGTCTTCTCCCTCCAAGTAGAGTTGTCAGCCCTAGGCAGAAAGAGCACAATATTTCTAATTCCCCATGGAGTTCGATCCTCGTGGAAGACGGTGGTTTTAGTTGAACCCCATTTGAGTTCATACCTTAATGATCGAGTCTTGCTTGACAGTTTCTCTTCAGGTTTTTCCTGAATTAAACTTCGGTCCCTAACCATCACATTTTCGGATATCTCCAACATTTGAATATAGATTAAGCGTGCATTTTTTTTGCATTTTACTCCCCAACAGAATCTGTTTGAAGATCATCATTGAAGACAAATATTTCTCCAACGATATTACAAGATTTCCTCAACAATTTATATTTGGATTGCAAGCTGTAACGCCCGTTTTATTTCGATTAAATCCAATTATGACTTTGCCATGTCTCGTTGCGTCGTAGTCGTAGTTGAGTATGTGTTTGGATCGAAGAAAGGAATTGAATCGGCCGAATTGTCGGAAAAATTCTGGTTTTGTCAGAAAACTTCGAAAAATCATATCTCTTGATTCGTAAGTCGGATTTGACCCCCGTTCGAAGCGTTGGAAAGGTAAAGAGATGTTCTATCTAGAAAAAAATGGAAAAGAATGAAATTTTGCTGCTATGACGACCGTCATAGGAGTGTGACGACCGTCACACGAGCAAAAACTGCAGTTATGCAGAATTTGAACGTGTTCTGGTGGAATGAGATTTTGTAGCAAAAATATATTCCAGTAGACTCTTTTACCCTCAATTACATCATTTTTTGGGAAAGGAAAGATGTAAAAGAGAAGTTACGCATTGAGAGAAGTGGAGAGCGAAGAATCATCCATCGGCGAATTCAGAAGATTTCTGCAGAAAAATCACCGTAGAGCAGAATCGGAACCGGAAGCGTGGAATTGGCCTCTATTCTAAGGTAAGGGTGGGGTTCAATTCTATAACCGGGAGTATGATCGAATTCATGTGGGGATCGAGTCATAGGTATAGTTTTCGTTGATCGATAAATGTTAAGGAAAAGGTTTCCCTAATGGGACCAAATTTCTATGTAGGAATGAATGTGTTATGTAGTTGTTAGTGCGATGCTCTAAGGTTTTCCCTAATTGGCCAAAAAGGACAGTTACCTAGTTGTGATTGATTTGTAATTAATTACGTGAGAAGATGCCGTAATGTTGTTATTACGATAAGATGTTAAAGATTAATTGTTGAACTGATGTTGATGTTATACCTGTATAGGAATAGCCGTTTTGGATGAACACTTTGAGTTCCTATTTGTTGGTACGATGTTGTAATGTTCATTTACATTAATAGTTGGGATGATGAACATATGGTGCATATGAAATAGCAGTGTTCTGTTATGGACGTTTTGTTGTAGGCTTGATGCCTTGTTGCATAGTTGATGATGTTGTGGTCCATAATAGAGGTATTTCATGGCATAGCATATTAGCGATGGCCTGTATTGGCGGCCCTTGTGGCAAGTTCTGCGATTGCCTGCATTGGCGGCCCTTGTGGCAAATTCTGCGATGGCCTGTATTGGCGGCCCTTAGTGGCAAATTCTGCGATGGCCTGTATTGGCGGCCTTGATGGAAAATTGGTACCACATGCATATGCACAGTTGAGTCGCATTGCTGAGTCACATGAAGTTGCATAATTATGTTTGTTGTATATTAATGTTGTTTTACGTGAGATATGGATTGTTGCAGTTGTTGTCGATGATGTTTATGATTTTGAAACTTATAATGCTATGATGAGTTTCTGGCATGTTTTCTATCATGCTCTATGTTATATCATTGATATCTCACCCTTTACGTTGTATGTTACCTCCTCTGGTGGTAATTTGCAGGTAGTTCGGAATGAAGTTCCGCTTTGTCGATTAAGTGGTCGTTGGTCGCTCTGATACGTAGCACTCTTGGGGGGATGAACGATTGTTTATGTTGTTTATTTGATGTTTTCTTGTTGCTGAATTTTACTATGTATTTTAGTTGAATTGGTTGTTTTTTGTTAATGCACCGAATGCTGGTTGTACGCACTGGACCGGTGGGTCGGTAGTGCTGAAATTTATGACTGAACTAATTGTTTTGTTGAATCTATGAAGATGACTGCTTGCTGAATTTTAATCGAGTTGGTTGCAAGTTTTATGATTTTACTTTAATGATTAAGAATGTTGGAAGTGTTTTATGTTCTGCTGCAAATTAATAAAATATTGAGAACTCGATATGTTAAGCAAGCTGTCGTATGTTCATCCAAGTTCATGTGCTATGTATCATTACTGAATGCATGTTGCCTAGTTAAATAAATGGTAAAATGCATGCTTCTGCTAGCTGAAAAATGTGACGCCCAAGTTTTTGCCTGTGTGACGACCGTCACAAGTCCATGACGATCGTCATGCCTGCAAAATTCGTGCACTCTGATTTTGATTTATTTTAAATATGCCTTGGGTAGAATGGGGTGTTACATTAGTGGTATCAGAGCAGGTCGGTCCGTCCGGCCAAGTTGTCTAATGTTGTTGTTTAATCCCTTGTATGCGGCATGTGTGTGAAAACACTGCCGATACATGTTTGTCGTCTAGCCTTTGTCTACAAAAGTGGGAAGGATTCAAGTGGGGGAGAAGCATGTGTTTCTCCGGAATGCTGCAAGTGCAGAGTGAAGGCTCAGTGTGTGGTTGAATGCTCTCATAGTTTGGCAAAGATGGTTTGTACCCCATCATGATTTTCGGCTGCCTATTGACAAATTGAGGAACTGATCACCCTTAATCTCTTGTTAATAGTAGACGGGATTGTGTTGGATGGGATAGACGTGTCTTGCAAGCTTGGATGGCGTGAGCAGTGAATTGTTTGGAGTAGAGCTAAGTGCTCAAGAATTGTTTTGATGAGTCGGTCGATGTAAGAAGGTGCAGAGATGTGCATTTTGATTGGATATTTCGAGAGAGTTGTCGACGACTCGTGTGTTGATTGTTGCCAAACCCGACGGGACTAGTGGTGGTGTTTGGAGATGCTTTGTTGATATGATTTGGAGATATGTTAAAAGTAACTTCAGCGAGTTAGTTATGCTTTAAGGCAACTTGAAGTACGTAAGAAGAATTATCTGACCAGTGTTCAAGAGTTGGTCATTGTTGTAGTTGTGCCGGAGTTGGAGGCTGAAATTGCTTAATCTGAGATTTTGTGAGGAAGCGATATTTTATAGATGAAAGTCGGAGTAGATTGCGTAGTTGTGTCGGGTAATGTTAAGCCGTGATTGAGCATGCTTGTTTTATATAATGTGGTTGATTTGGCAAGTTTTGGCATTTTGGAGATTTGAGGATCTAAGATTCGGATTGAAATCGGACGTCGTAGAAATTGCATTTTATGGTTCTAATTCAATGCCATATGTTAGGGGAGTATGAGTATGTGTTTGTTTCGAAGAAATAAATTGAATCATTCGAATTTTCGGGCAAAAATGCAGCATTCCCGCAGCAGATTTTGGGCAAAATTCTGATTTTTCGAAAAACTTCGAAAATTCATAACTCTTGAACCGTATGTCGGTTTTGACTCCCGTTTGAAGTGATGGGAAGCTAACAAGATGATCTTTCTAGGAAAAATGGTTTTGGAGTTATAGAATGAGCCAATTATAGCAGAATATTCGAAACGTGTCATTTTGGCAATTTTACCGTTGTGAACGGGTGCGGTTGATGTGTTATCATACTGTATGTTTTCGGTATACAACGTGGTAGCTGATGCTTTGATTTGAAAACCTTACCAGTAACGATGATGATGGTGAAAAGAGTTAGAACTGATTGAGCAGTTTGGCGATACAAGTTTGGTCTGTGAAGAGACTTGTTATGGAGTTAAGCCGTGTGTGTTAGAACTTACTAGTAGTATTCTTGAGGAGATTCGAGAAGGTCAGAAAATCTGGTTTGAGTTGGTAGATTGGTTGAAGTTGATGAATCAAAGTCGAAGAGTTGATTTTCGGATTTGTGGAAGTGGTATCGCGATATGTCGTGATGGAGTTTGTGGTCGACTTAGTTACGGAAACTAGTCTGATATTGAGAACTCCACATTGTATGTCTGTTTGGATGGTCGAGGAATTAATTTGATTGAGTGGTTTTGAGACTGTGTCTGGGGTGTATTCTAAGGCAGCAGATTGTGAAGTCGAATAGAGGGTGGACAGTGATTTCTGGTGATTGTGAGAAGAGGTTGGGCGTGGAAAGCAATATTGGTGTACTTGAGGTTTAAAATATTTCAAGTTGAAATTGTGCCGAATGGTTTCCAAAGTGTGAAATTGTTGTTGTACGTCGAATTCTAAGATCGCAGCTTTTTACGGAATCGAAATCGGACATACGGAAGTCGTTTAACGGTCAAAAATAGAAATCCGGACTGTCATGTTCGCCGAGAGATTCGCCTAGCGAAGTGTCCTGGGCAGAAAAATGTTGTTGAGTGGAGTAAGAATACTCTTGAAGAAGTGCCTTGAGATAGATGGAGTATCCATCCAAGTGCCATGAGGATGCGACCGAATTTAAGCAAATTGTTTTGGTGGCCATAGATAGAGAGTCACAGGAGTAAGTTGAGTATTCATCCGGGAGCGACAAATATGTATAGTGATTTGAAGAATCTATTTTGGTGGCCTGGTATGAAGCGTGATGTAACACGATTTGTGTATGCATGTTTGACTTGTCAGAAGTCGAAAGTTGAGCATCAGAAACCTGTTGGGTTGATGCAACCGTGAGAAACTCTAGAATGGATATTGGATAGTGTTTCCATGGATTTTGTGACGGTTTTCCAAAGAATTTGAAGGAATATGATTCGATTTGGTTGGTTATGAATGAATTGACAAGATTAACCCATTTCCTACCAATGAGGGAGAACCAGTCTATGCTGAAGCTAGCTGAGATGTGTATCGATGAAGTTGTGAAGTTGTATGAGGTGCCGTCGAATTTTGTGTCAGATGGGAACCTGAGTTCTTCATTGAGATTTTAGGAGAGTTTTGCAGACGTTTGAATGTCATGTCGAAGTTGGATTCTTTCTAGCATCCATGGACGGATGGGCAGACAGAGAGAACTATTCAGTATGTAGAGGATTTGTTGAGTTATGTTGATGTATGTCCGACGAGAGTGTTGTGCTCGGACATGAGATTGTGTAAGAGACGATTGAAAAGATTAAAAGGATCCAAGATAAGATGTCTTTTGAGAGTTACGATAGTAACTGGTGTTGGTCGAGCGTGAGGTCTCGGAAATACCACTATGTTTTGTTTATCTGTATCAGAGTGGCGCAGCGGAAGCGTGGAGAAAGTAGCATGCTAGGTTGTTTTACCGCTGTCACTTGTGGGAATTGCATGATGTGTTCATGTGTCCAAGCTGAGGAAGTACACTGATTCAGATGGATAGTGTACAAGTGAAGGATGATTTGATTGTTGAGGCATTTCTAGTTCAAGTTGATGGACGAGAAGCAACTTCGAGGTAAAAGGATTCTTTGGTAGAGGTAATTTGGAAGATTGGGATGCGAGAGTCGTATCCAGAGTTGGTTGAATCGAGGTAATTTCGAGGACGAAATTCTTTTAAGTGGGGGAGAGTTGTAATGCCCGTTTTATTTAGATTAAATCCAATTATGAATTTGCCATGTCTCGTTGCGTCATAGTCGTAGTTGAGTATGTGTTTGGATCGAAGAAAGGAATTGAATCGGTCGAATTGTCGGAAAAATTCTGGTCTTGTCAGAAAACTTCGAAAAATCATATCTCTTGATCCGTAAGTCGGATTTGACCCCTGTTCGAAGAGTTGGAAAGGTAAAGAGATGTTCTATCTAGAAAAAAATGGAAAAAAATGAAATTTTGTGGCTATGACGACCGTCATAGGAGTGTGACGACCGTCACACGAGCAAAAACTGCAGTTATGCAGAATTTGAACGTGTTCTGGTGGAATGAGATTTTGTAGCAAAAATATATTCCCGTAGACTCTTTTACCCTCAATTACATCATTTTTTGGGAAAGGAAAGACGGAAAAGAGAAGTTACGCATTGAGAGAAGTGGAGAGCGAAGAATCATCCATCGGCGAATTCGGAAGATTTCTGCAGAAAAATCACCGTAGAGCAGAATCGGAACCGGAAGCGTGGAATTGGCCTCTATTCTAAGGTAAGGGTGGGGTTCAATTCAATAACCGGGAGTATGATCGAATTCATGTGGGGATCGAGTCATAGGTATAGTTTTCGTTGATCGATAAATGTTAAGGAAAAGGTTTCCCTAATGGGACCAAATTTCTATATAGGAACGAATGTGTTATGTAGTTGTTAGTGCGATGCTCTAAGGTTTTCCTTATGGGAAAATATGTAGAACGAATATGCTATACGGTTATTCGTACAACGCTCTAATGGTCTTCCCTAATTGGCCAAAAAGGACAGTTACCTAGTTGTGATTGATTTGTAATTAATTATGTGAGAAGATGCCGTAATGTTGTTATTACGATAAGATGTTAAAGATTAATTGTTGAACTGATGTTGATGTTATACCTGTATAGGAATAGCCGTTTTGGATGAACACTTTGAGTTCCTATTTGTTGGTACGATGTTGTAATGTTCTTTTACATGAATAGTTGGGATGATGAACGTATGATGCATATGAAATAGCAGTGTTCTGTTATGGACATTTTGTTGTAGGCTTGATGCCTTGTTGCATAGTTAATGATGTTGTGGTCCATAATAGAGGTATTTCATGGCATAGCATATTAGCAATGTCCTGTATTGGCGGCCCTTGTGGCAAATTCTGCGATGGCCTGTATTGGCGGCCCTTGTGGCAAATTCAGCGATGACCTGTATTGGCGGCCCTTAGTGGCAAATTCTGCGATGGCCTGTATTGGCGGCCTTGATGGCAAATTGGTACCACATGCATATGCACAGTTGAGTCGCATTGTTGAGTCACATGAAGTTGCATAATTATGTTAGTTGTATATTAATGTTATTTTACGTGAGATATGGATTGTTGCAGTTGTTGTCGATGATGTTTATGATTTTGAAACTTATAATGCTGTGATGAGTTTCTGGCATGTTTTCTATCATGCTCTATGTTATATCATTGATATGTCACCCTTTACGTTGTATGTTACCTCCTCTGGTGGTAATTTGCAGGTAGTTCGGAATGAAGTTTCGCTTTGTCGATTAAGTGGTCGTTGGTCGCTCTGAGACGTAGCACTCTTGGGGGGATGAACGATTGTTTATGTTGTTTATTTGATGTTTTCTTGTTTCTGAATTTTACTAAGTATTTTAGTTGAATTGGTTGTTTTTTGTTAATGCACCGAATGCTGGTTGTACGCACTGGACCGGTGGGTCGGTAGTGCTGAAATTTATGACTGAACTAATTGTTTTGTTGAATCTATGCAAGATGACTGCTTGCTGAATTTTAATCGAGTTGGTTTCAAGTTTTATGATTTTACTTTAATCATTAAGAATGTTGGAAGTGTTTTATGTTCCGCTGCAAATTAATAAAATGTTGAGAACTCGAAATGTTAAGCAAGTTGTCGTATGTTCATCCAAGTTCATGTGCTATGTATCATTACTGAATGCATGTTGCCTAGTTAAATTAAATGGTAAAATGCATGCTTCTACTAGCTGAAAAATGTGACGCCCAAGTTTTTGCCTGTGTGACGACCGTCACAAGTCCATGACGATCGTCATGCCTGCAAAATTCGTGCACTCTGATTTTGATTTATTTTAAATATGCCTTAGGTAGAACGGGGTGTTACACAAGCGATCATATTTGAGCAACTCGTTTCGATCATATTTTCTATTAAAAATGACAAATGGCAGTCTCCTCAAGACAGTTTATCCATCCCCAGTGGGTTTATCAAGATTATCAACTCGTCAAATGGCATCTCTCTAGAAATTTGTCAGAGAAGTTCGTTGAAGACTTCACGGATATTTTCTCTTTATTTGAGAATTTGCACTTCAATAGTTCCATATATTTTACAACTACAACAAGGAATACTCCTCGGGAATGTATTCCCCGGTGAATCCGTTACACAAGACTAATTCCATCAACTGACATCTCTCCTGAGAAGTTTGGTGAAGTTTATTACAGTTGACCTACCTCTTTATTTGAGAAGTCATATTTGCAAACCAATCGACTTACATCTCTTCTGAAGATCCCCAGTGAAGTTTTACAATCTCCAGTACATTATGGATTACCACTGAAGTCTTTAACCTCCAGTGATAATTCCAATCCCTTGTGAAGATGTTCTCTTAAGTATTCATCGTCCCAAGAGGAAACTGTATCTTTTGGTTATCACCTTTGCTTAAGCTATCATACGTCTGATAGTAGGTAATTTACCGTATCTTTTGGGTTATTACCTTTTCTTAGGCTATCATACGTTTGGTAGTAGGTAATATACCATTTCATTTTGGATAAGATACCTTTTCTTAGGCTACTAGGATTGGTAGTAGGTCATCTTTTCCTGCATGTTACCTTTGCTTAGGCTATCAAGTGACTGATAGTAGGTAATGTGCGTTCTTCATTTTGGACAAGATACCTTTTCTTAGGCTACCATGTTTGGTAGTAGGTCATCTTTCCTTTTGTGTTTACCTTTTCTTAGGCTATCATATGTTTGATAGTAGGTAACACACCTTTCTTTTGGACAAGATACCTTTGCTTAGGCTACCATGTTGGTAGTAGGTCATCTTTCCTTTTGTGTTTACCTTTTCTTAGGCTATCATATGTTTTATAGTAGGTAACACGCCTTTTTTTTTGTCAGACACCTTTGATTAGGCTACCAGGTTCGGTAGTAGGTGATCTCTCCTTTCAAGTCTATTACCTTTGCTTAGGCTATCATACGTTTGATAGTAGGTAATATACCGCGCCATTTGGACATATACCTTTGCTTAGGTTACCAGGATTGGTAGTAGGTCATCTTTTCTTCACGTTAACTCTGCTTAGGCTATCATATGTCTGATAGTAGGTAATGTGTGTTTCTATGTTTCAACTGGATACCTTTGTTTAGGCTACCGCGCATCGGTAGTAAGTTATCCTTCATTTCAAACTTCTCGCCCACTATTTAAGCTATTGTAATCTTGGTGGTATTATACTATATCTTTATTTTGGAGATTCCTCAGTGCTGGTTGTTTCCTTTCCCCGTGAAGTCTCGCCTTGTTGGGCCTGTTTTTCATTGCTCCTGTGTTCCTTGCGTGTTGTGTCTAGTTTCTCCCCTGTGGCATCATATCTCCATAGGACCCTCTGTCTTGCATTTTCATATCATTGCATATCATATGCATTCGGTGGTATCTTAAGGCCAAAAATTTGTGCAATGTTTGTATTTAAGTCCATCCTATCGCGTTGAGACGAAGATTTCAATCTCCATATCTCCGAATAGAAGAAACTTAAATAGGGGCATCTGTCACACCCTAATTTTTGACTTTAAGATCCCACCTCCTTTGTGTATTTCTTGCGTTATTTGGCTTTATAATTTCATATTCGTGTTTATTGTGACTAACCAGTATGTGTAGGTATGTCACGATTAGTGATATAGTTTCTATCGAATTTAAGCGCCTCAGACTATCTCTGGATCATTTCCAAAGGGCGCACTATCTTTATCAAGAATTCCACAAGGTCACATATTTCTAAAAAAGAGCGGATTTGATTATACTTTGGATTTTATGATTTTCCAGGACATTGCAGTGACATTTTGGGTCCGTACGATAATTGATCGAGTTCTATTTGGTCGAAGTGTTCCGAGTGCCATTTTCAAGCCGTTTTAATTTGCAAATCTAGTTCACAGTGGAATTGAGGTGCTTTGGGCATATTATTGGATTTCTCAAGATTTGGCCAAACGGTTTTATTAAAATTTCTTAAGACATGAAGAAGACTTGGCAAAGCATTCGATATTAAGTTCATAATCAGGATTGTTTTTGGATTACAAGACAGATTTTCATTAATCATTTTGGTCTACATTTTATTTACAAGATACAAACGCCAAGGCTTACTATTTTTGGACTTATTTGGTTACATCAAGAAATTTCTAAACTAATCTTAAGGATTATCCTAGGATATTATAAGGGCCTTCAAGCTTTCGTCTTCATCTCCGTCATCTTCCGAACCTGCAAAATATGGGCAGAAAAAAACAATTAATAATTATTTTCAAAAGAATGATTTTGTAGTTTTTTGACCCTCAGAAAGGTCTCATCATCGGGCCAAAGACGAAAGGGCAACATTAGGGACGTCGCTAGCTTCCGGTAAAATAATGTTCAGAACCATTAGCAACATTTTCAAAGCTCACGGTTCACACTAATGTCATCATCACCAAGTGCATTTTCATCCAGCAGCATCAAGCAGGAAATCAGGGCAGAGGTTTGGATATCATCATCATTAGAACAACATAAGATCTGAAAGTGGCCAACTATCAAGGGGCCAAAATCAATGAATTAGAAATATTTAAAGCATCACCGAATCCGGACACAGCAAAATCGGAATTTTGGATATCATCATCATCATTAAAACAATATAAGATCCGAAAGTGGAAGTTTCATCATTAAAATGACAACTAAAGTCCAAAATGGAAATACTCAAAAACATCATTGATCCGAAAACAGCCTGGACAACACGAATCAAAACCATCAATATCAAACAAAATCTTTTTTTTTTAAAATTCGACAAGAAGAACGAAAATGGAAAATCTTTAAGGTTTTCTGAAATCTTTCCAAATCCGTCTCGGACAAGATCAACCGAAAAAGGAAAAGTTTTTAAAGCTTTCATGGCAAAACCTTTCAAAACCGAGTATATAAGAAGAAGAAGATAACTCGAAGGCTCAGAGACTAAAAAAAGCTTATCATCGCCGTGAAAAAAAAAACACAAACGCATCACAAATCGTCCGCAAAATCATAAACCCACAAGCTCGTAAAAAAAAATCATAAAACCCAGAAGAACACCATCATTGAAAAACATCCAAAACCTTAACGAATCCACAAATCTCAGCGAAAATCCAACATCCACAAACAAGTCCGCGAGTCACGAAACCGGCTCGGAACTCTGTCCGTCATCGCCAGAGGATCGCAAATCCGCAAACACTACCGTAATCCTCTTTTCCTTTTAACATCATTGGGTTTTGTTTGGTTGTTTTTTCCAAGTCGAAGAAGATCAAAGTGGAAGAGGAAGAGAGATTTCGCATCATGAGAAGAGAATAGAGAGAGGAAGAGATGAAATCACAAGCATGCAAGGAGAAGAGGATGAGACCGTGTAAGAGAAACGTGAGAGGAGGGAGAGAGCAAGAGAAGTGAACGGCAGATAGAATGGGGGGGGGGGAGTTCTAGGGTTTTTTTATATTTTATTTTTATCTGCTGTAATCACCTGCATGTATGTCTATCGCCATACCGTGAACCTTTGCAATCATCACCATCCATCTCCATTGATCCACAGATCACACGGTCACACATGCACCCTCACGTTAAACCCACGCACCTGCACGCACCGATTCTGTCCGCCCTCCACTAAACCCTTCATTAATCACCCTTAATCTGCACTTTAACCAATCTAATCATAACTTAAAAACCTTTTTATTAATTAATAAATAATCAATTCTTTTCTAATCAACATTTTTTTTAGAACCAACTAAACCTATTTTATTTAAATTAACTTTTAATCAATTAGCTTGCTTATTTAATTAATCAATTTTCTTTTAGTTAATTAATTCACTAATTCACTATTTATTTTATTAAATCAGTTTAACTTATTTTCTTTACCATATAATTTATTCCCATCAGTTAATAACTTTTATTAAATAATATAAATTGTTCACATTCTACATAAAAGTCCTAATTTAAAATTTGTATTTATTAATGGTAATAGTCAAAAAGTTTTTTTTAAGAAAACCCATTTTATTTAACAAATCTTTTTTAAACATTTTCAATATAACAAAAACCACTTACATTTAATAAGAAAACGTTTTTTTATAAAATCTTTATCAACAACCTAATTAATTCAAACCTCCTTTTACTAAAACTAGTTTATCTAAGATAACCCATTTTCTTAAAATTAATCTCATAAAATTTAATCAACACGCGCTCCCGCTCTCTTTCCACCTCTCAACACCGATTCCAATTTCGATATTCACGCTTGTCTTGATTTAAGCATTTATATCCATTGTATGGATTTATTTATTTGTTTATTTTACCGTTTTTTTATCGCATCGTGTATGTCCAAAGGAAGAACCTACGCATGACTTAACACTTTTTGTGTATTGCATCCGCATATGCATCATTTTCCCCGCTTGATCCTTGATCCCTTTTCAAGTTTGTCATCTTAAGTTTAGCTCCTACCCCTTAAGAAGGACCTTTTTCTCTTTTATCTTTCAACTTAGATAAACCGATTTCAACTCAATCAAACTATTCTCCCTATTAGAGAATAAGATGTTAGTCATCTTGACCGTCGAGACGTAATTCTCTTGCCCCATAATACAATCGAGAGATATAGGATCTTTTCCGCTTGAGAGATAGTGGCATACTCGTTGATAATTCTGAGTGTTTTAGCCCTTCTCCCAAGACGATGCAAAGACCATCTCCTACAAGTTGTGGTGGTAAGTCGAATGTTCTTCCTTAAGATGACAACTCGTATTTTCTCCTAAAATAAATCAATCAACAAACCTTATCCCCATGGAACTTTGACCAACAATCAATGATTCCTCAAACCCTTTAGAGGAACTACAAATACTCTGATTCCATTCCCGTCAGGATATGTAGGCACAAGATGCAACGTCTTGGCGAGTATACTTAGAATTAAACCACTAGGTCTTTCATCCTTAAGCAGATAACCCTTAGCAATAAACACATTAAAACAAGAGGTTCCTGTAGAGTACTACAGAAACTTAGGATGCTAGCACCTTCCCTAAGTTTAACCAACCCCCGAACCTAAACTCTCTAGCTTTTGCATTTGCATTGCATTGTGGGTAATTCGATATTTTTCCCTTCCTTTGGACAAATAAAAGACCGATGGTGAACCAATGAATCAAGATTCAAATTAATTAATAATTTGACAGCCAATTCTCACTGCGACAAGCATGAAGCCTTGACATAAACCCGATCACTAACATTCTGCATATAGTAATCATCATCACCTAGAATTATGCATTATAGGTTTAAACATACCTCCCAATCAATCCCAGTTCTCATCTGATAGTCAGTTCTTGTCTGGCTTAATCAAAATCCAGTTTTCATCTGGTAAAGTTTTTCTCTTCCAGTTCTAATTCTCGTCTGACTTGTCTCGCCTACCAAACTTTTCCAAAGTCCAGCTCTCGTCTTGTAAATAGTTTTTCAAAACCCTTTTCCTTTCTTTGGTCTGCCCAAAGTCTCTTTCTTATTCTCTAACCCGTCCAGAACCTTTTCAATTCTATGGTTCGGGTTCTTCCCAAACATTTCTAGTTTCTTCTGGTCCGTCCGAAATATCTCCTTTATCTCTGGTCTATTCAGAATCTTTTCAGGCTGATTCTTTCCCCAGTGGAGAATGTCGAGTCTATTTTACTACAATCCATGCTCACTTGCCACACAGTATCTTAATATATATTGTGGCATGACATGATATCAAGCATCATGTAAGATCACATACATGTGTTGCACCCCCAAAATTTGACCAACCGGTTCCCACATCTGGTTTATGTTTCGACTCATTTTGCACTCGCATTTGCTTACTGCATACATTGCATTTTCTCAGCCATAATGATTTTATCGGGATTACAGCCCTGTTTCCACATTTCAGACGCTTTAGACCGGTTCGGATGAATGGAGTCCTGTTTTTGGGAAGTTATGCTCTTCCCGGTGTTTTCAGCTCTCGCTGTTATTTTTGAGGACGTTTCGGTTCCGGTTTTTACCGCTTATTTCGCTATAGTTGCGCAGTTGTTCTCTAATCGATTTAATTGGCTTCCTGGCATTTTTAGAATTTTCCCTTTTATTTTCTAGATTTTTTAATAGATTTTAATAGATTTTTCTAGATATTAAATAGGTTAATTGAATATTTTCATATAGAGTCTAATAGTTTTTTAGAATTTTTAAATAGATATTTCTTCTTTAAATAGTTAAATAGATTTTTTGTTTCACAATTAAATAGATTTTTAATAGGTTTTTTAGAATCTTTTATTTTAAATAATTGATAGATATTATTTGTTTAGTTTTAATAAGTTTTTCTTTTATTAGGATTTATTAGAGTGTATTAATCTAGGTTTAGTTGGTTAGAATATTATTAGATTAGTTTAATTAATAGTTTAATTAGGGCCAACTTTTATTAATTAGTAGTGTTAATTTTCGTATTAGTTAATCATCATTAATTAGTCCAGTTAATCACTTCATTAGTCATTAATCAGAGTCCTTAATCCAATTTTCGTGGGCCAGGTGTGTGTTTGTGGAGGCCCAGTCCAAGTACTCGCCATGTGTCATGGTATAAAAGCTCCACGCGTGCCTTTCTCACGCTTCCACGTTTTTCCATCCACCCACCCTTTCACTGCCACCCTGCTCTCCGCATGGCCTCCACTCATTCTCTCCCCTCTTGCATGGGCGCCACGCGTCCACCCACTCACCCTCTCCTTCGCATGCATCACGCCATGTTTCCCACTCACCTCTCCCCTCACCGCCGGCCATGAAAACTCGTCGGAGCTTCACCGGAGAAATCTTTCACGGCCAATTTTCACCCGTAACTGTCGTCGGAAATCCATAACCATCACCGGAACTACAACTTCCATCGGGAAATTCATCCGATTCAAACATTCTTCACCATTTCCCCAGTTTCTGTCCAAACCTTCATCAACTAATCTTCATCGCCTTCATCAATCATCATGAATCATTTTCCAGAAATACACCTATATTCATCAAATGTTCATCCGTAATCATCAATATCACTTCCAGATTCTTCATCGCTTCCATCACTATCTTCATCCGCTCAAGCGTTCATCATTGTTTATCATTTTTTTCCAGCAGATTCATCTAGTGTTCATCACTGGCTCCAGATTTCATCAACAATATTCATGAACAATCATCAGGATCCTCATTCGTGTCCAGAAGCTTCATCATATGCTTCGTTCGAGTCTTATAACCGTCATCACCACCGTCGGTTTTTTCCAGATCTTGATGCAAGATTCATCACATCTTCATCATCTCCTTCAACTTTTGCTTTCCAGAAACCTTCGTGTTCATGAAGCTCAACAATATTCGGGATCTTCATCATCCATTCATCAAGTTTTTTTTCCAGAAAGCTCATCAGAACTCCAAAATCTTCAACATGCAACTTCATCCAGATTCAAGATCTTCAAATCGGTTTCAAGAATCTTCGCCCTCCGTCATCTGTTGCCTAGATCTTCATCGTGTTCGTCAGGATCCTTCAAGAACTTTCAAGTATTCTCCAGAAGTTCATCTTCGCAAATCATCAAAGAACGCGTTCATCCAACGATCTTCATCCAAATCTTCATAAGATCCTCAAAGACTCATCAATAATCTTCGTAGATCGTCATCCAGATCTCCAGTATCTCAAGAACATTCAACAAGAAACTCATCCATGAAGCTTCGTCAACTTTCGTGGATCTTCGTCATCAACACCAAACAATTCACCAGTTTCTTCATAGCGTTTTCTTCCAGAAAATCTACAAACAATCGGTATCTCCTTGAGCTCCTCAGATCCTCTTCAAGATTAACGAATGTTCAGGTTATGGAAATGATTGAAGGAAGTCGTTTGAATCGAGAGGGAGATAGGTGTTTGGACAAAGTTTTGTGTTGGAGAGATGTTGAGAGAGAGACGGAAGTCTGAGAGGTTACGGCGCAGGTGAACAGTGAGCTGAGGAGAAGAGAGAAAGGATTAGGGTTTGGTCTCTCTGAGTCGTGAGAAGCGAGTGATACGTGGCGTGGGTTAGTCGTTGGGCTTCAAAGCCCATTGGTTTTTCGGTTCACACCCCCCGTTTCCGTATCTGTTTTGGTTTCTGATGGGCTGGGCCCATTTCTTTTTTACTGGATGTACTCCTCTTTCATGTTTGCACCCCCTTTTCCATTTTCACCCTCCCCCTGCACTTTTATTTTCTTTTAATCTTTTTTTAATGCATTTAATTGTAATGCTATTTAGGACTAGTTTAATATTTTGTTTAGAATATTATAATTCATAGAATAAAATTTTTAGGTATATTTTCTTTTAGGAATTTAATTTCTTTTAAAGAAGATTTAGGATTTAGTTTAATTTCTTTTAAAGGATAGAATTAAATTTAGTTTTAATTTTCTCTTAGGATATTACTTTTAATTCATTTTTTAGTATAGGAATTTACCTTGTAATTTTTAATTGCATACTCTTGTAATATTTTCTTCTTAGGATATAGTTTCCGGTAGAATTTAAATGCCGTATTTTAGGAGTAGGCTATTATTTCCATTTTGTGTTGGATTTCTCTCCTATTTTCTTTTCTATCCGATTTTATTTCTGGCTGGCCGTGTGACACGATTCAATTGGAGAATGATTTTCGATATCATTTCTCTATCTTGTCTTTGACACGGACATCAATACGCTACCTCTTAGAGTTTGATTTCTCGTAGAAGTCGAACTATGACGATCTAAGCGTTACATTGGTTCTGATTTGAGGGTCCTCATCAAGGATCCAGAGAGGAGAAGATTGGAATGGAGCTTGCGCGCATGTCAGGAGCCAGCGGAGCCGCTTCGTTCAACATCATCTTTCTTATTCAAGTCTTCAGGCAACCGTCGACTGTTGTGAGTTGTATCGTTAGATACGTAGGAAATGACAGTTGAGGAGTTTCTTCTCAATCGTTTAGGATGTCTAGTATGGTACCCTTTGGGTGACATGCGACGCATTCGCTCCTACGTCTTAGGTTCTTGCGTGTGTGTCCCGAGTTCCTTCCTGTTTAGGCGTAGGCCTGCTTCCTCTTTGTTCTCGCCCCGTGCGAGCGAAACCCCTTTTCTCTCGCGTTCAGGCGATCGAGACCCCTTCTCTTGCCCCCGTGCAATCGAGAATCGTTTTCCCGTCGAACTACGTTTGCTCTGATCTCTTGTGCCAGACGAGAGTACTTAGGCATAGGATGCGACATCCTAGCGAGCTACCTCCCTTTTACCTTCTTCCCGTTCCCCGTTTTGCTGTAGTGGGCTGAACTACAGCTGCTCTGATTTCTCATACCGAATGAGAATATGTAGGCATAGGATGCGATATCCTAGCGAGCACACTAACAACTAACTTTTCTGTTTCTCTCGCTGTCGTGCGATCGAGACTTTCCCGCTAACGCCTGTTTCCCTTTCTCTTGCCCTTGTGCATTTGAGACTAGACCGTAGTTTTAAGTTCTGTAGGTTCCCGTACCTTTCAAGCCAACTTAATCTCTCACTCCTGTGTGATCGAGAACACCCTGTCTAGCCGTAGTTAGCCTGAACTACGTAAGCTCTGATCTTTCACGCTGTGTGGAAGTACGTAGGCACGAGATGCGATATCTCGGCGAGCCAATTCCTTGTAGTTTCCCGAACTACAATTACTCTGACTTTCACTCTTGAGAATACGTAGGCATAGAGCAGCGACGCTCTACCGAGTCAGTTTCCTTCCGTTTAGCTTTAGCAGCCGTAGATAGATTGTTTTTGCATCCTATAGACAAACCAACAAGCGTGGATCCCGTCGAGTACGACGGACGTGAGGGGTGCTAATACCTTCCCCTTGCGTAACCGACTCCCGAATCCAGGATTTGGTTGCGATGACCATTCCTTTCCCGTCTTTGCGGTAGGTTTACTTCGAGCGTTTCCTTTCCCTCCTTTGGGATAAATAACGCACGGTGGCGACTCTTCTGTTTAGCCGGCGCCGATTTTCGCAGTAGCGACAACATGACATATGCATAAAGCATACTCCCCATCGAATAATTCATCTCCCCAACAGATATTCATCCAAGCTCCTCATCTGTTAACTCTCAAAACACTCACCTTTGCAAAACCTTTCTTTTATTGTCGTCGGCCACAGTTTCGAGCTAATCTTTTATTTAATCCCCTTCCACCTTGAATAATCGAAAAACATGCGCAATTAGAACATTCAGGTCCAAGAGGATTAAATAGAGGCAGTTGTCGTAACCCGAAATTTGACCTTCCCTTTTTCCTTTTGCATAAGCATGTGCATTTGCATCGCTGACATTCACACTAGCAATTTTTATTTGTGGTTTTGTTGCAAGAATATTTAGGTTCTGATTAATTATATCCTCACAAGGCCATTATATTATCAACATAAGTTAAAAATAAAGGTTTCCATGCATATTATTCAAAGCAAGAGGTCAGAAATCGAGACCAAGGCCACAACACTTGTTTTTAAGCAAACTGGGCAAGTTTTGCATGTGGTAATCGATTACCACTTTGCTAGGATAATGGTGTAATCAATTACCCTGTGTAAAATAGAAGATTCTGCTGCATTTTCATGACAACAACTTTGCATTCTCCTTTGTCTTGTGGTCTACTTGGTTCTAGCATTGTGTGGAATATTCTAGACAATTCTAGACAGTTCAAGACACTTCAAGGCATTTATTCCAATACATCACTTTGAATCAAGACTACCATGAAAACTTCACTCCCAAGCATGAAGAACATTTTATTTGGACTTGCATTGAGATTACTCCATTGAGTTAACAACTAACTAACTGAGTCAATTTCTGACTCACTGAGTTAGATGTAACTAACTCCAAAGTTAGTGCCTAGAAACTCCAAACCTCCACTCTATGTAAAGAAATATTCACCATTTCATAAGGGAGTTCAATCATTTTCACCAATCTTCACTCTTGACTCTCTCATTTCTCTCAATTGTCTTTGCATTTTCTGCAACTTCTCCACATTCATCTTCATCTTCTTTCTAAAACCACACTAAAGCTCCATTATCACCATTGAAGAGTAGCAATTTCACATATAAATTGTTTTCCTCTTGAGCTTAAACCTTCATCTCATTGCATTTTCTTCTTGGATCTCTGCAACTACAATAACTTCTACATCAATTCACGTGATCAATTCATTCGTTTCGGTGCAAATTCAACTTTGGAGCTTTTATCGCATTTCGATCGGTTTCGCTATGGTTTGATCTAAATATCAGAATTCTCTGGTTTTCTTGTCTCATTCTCATCAGATATCAATAGAAAAATTCACCAAGGTAACCCTCTACCTTATAGGTTAGTAATTCGCACTCAATTTACTGTTTTCGATCACCTTCGTGCATTTAAGATGTAGTTTCGATAACATTTTAGTGTTGATTAATCATGTGATTGTTTGATTCTTGATCTTCATGTTTAATGCTTTCAATTGATGATTAATTGCTCCTAATTTATGGAATTTTTATGTGCAAATGCATGCCATAACATGTGGATGATTGGATAAGTGTTTAATTGCTGAAAGTGCTTTTTGAAAAGCTATTTTTTGTCTCTATCACAGTGGTAATCGATTACCTATATATGGGCAATCCATTACCCTGCCTTTTCTTCCACATTTTTTGCAGTTTTCAAGTAGGTAATCGATTACCTGCATATGGTAATCGATTACCACTGTGACAGAATACCATGTTTGTGCTTTTTAAAGCTTGTTTGATATTATTTCCTCATTTAACTTCCATGGCTTGATATGCTTGATATTTATGAATGTTTTATGATCTATTTAACTTCTGTTTGAAGCATGTCTACAAATTTTTGATGCACGATTTGTCGATTCTTGAATTTGTTTGCATTCTTGACATTGTATGATCATGTTAATTCTTGCACTTTTGCTTACATGATGACATAATTTGTGATACATGCTAATTGACATTTGGTACTACCTTGAAATTTCATTCTTCATCATATTAAGTTTGTTCTTCATTGAGCAAGTTTAATCTTGTACAATCAATAATTTACATGTTTGCTTTGATGATTTTTCAACTCGCTTGAAAGATTGTTGGCTTGTTCATTCCCTTTTGATTAATTGATCGAAACTTTGTTTAGATTAATTACTTTTTCCTCTTTCTTCTCCTTATGATATTTTAGAGTCTTGTTCTCTCAATATCTCGCGGAGTCGAAGATCTATAACGCATTGGAGCACTGTACAAGATTGCATTGTTTCTCTGTCAGTTTCAGCTTCCGCACTATACTTTGGATTCTAGAGAAGCAGTGAGGATGGAGTATACCCTACCCTCATTTTAGCTATTTCTGGTCAGGGGTGTTTGACCCTGAACTCAGAATAGTCACCTTTATATCTGAATTATGGTGTCTCGAGTTTGATCTTTGATCTTGCTCTTCTTTCAATTCTTCTTTTGATCAATCACCTTTTCTATGCACCCTAATCATTGTCTATTGGTTTAATTTCCTCCTTTCGATTCAACATTCCTTTCTCTTTTGGTCAATCAATATTCTTTTATTCCTCATAAGAATTGTAATCACCCCTTTCTTTGGCTAGTCAATCGTTCTTTGGTTAAAGCCAAATTCTCTTCTTCCCCCAACAAAGTTAATACTTTTTTCGGTTAAACACAACCTGGTTGTCAAATACCGAATCTCTGGCAAAGTTCACAACCTTCTCTTGGATCTATCTTCCATCTTGTTTGGTCAATCATTATTCGCTAGTTAAAACACCAATTACTCCTTTTCTCAGTTAATCACAGTCTGTCTGTTAGCATATTGAGTTCCTCTTGGGTTAATCACCTTCTCTTGGTTAATCACTTGTTCTTTGGTTGATCATAGGCTGCCTGTTAAAACCAACTTACTTTAGGTCAATCACCTCCTATTAGTTAATCGCTCGTTCATCAGTTAACCACAGTCTGTCTGTTAACATACTGAGTTTCTCTTGAGTTAATCACCGTCTCTTGGTTAATTACTTATTATTTTTGGTTAATCACATTCCTTCTGTTAAAACTAATATCCCCAGCAGTTAGTAACCTTTCTTTGGTTCAAATAATCACACCTTTAGGTTAGTAACCTTCTTTTCATTCAAATACCCTTTCTTCGATCAAGAATTGCTTGTTATGTCCGTGTACCGAGTTCCTTTTTGGTCGCAACCTTCTCTTGGTTCTACACCCATCCTTTGGGTCATAACCTTTGCTTGGTTCCACACCCGTACTTTGGGTCACAACCTTCGCTTGGTTCCACACTCGTTCTTTGGGTCATAACCTTCGCTTGGTTCCACACGCGTCCTTTTGGTTAACCATTGTTTATCAGTTAATATACCGAAATCTCCTCATAGTTAAACACATTCAATCGGTTTAATGCTCTCATTCTGGTTTATGACAGTCCATCTATTAACACCAACCTTTTGCTTTCCCCATAGAGTCTTGCTCTTATCTTTCTTCGGTTAATCACTGCCTGCTAGTTAATGCACCGAATCTTCAGTGTCCTTTACTTTGTCACAATTCAATTCCTTTGCTCCTTTATTCTACTGATTTCGACATCATTCCTTGGTTTTCTCTCCAGTGGAGTCACCACTTCTCTTCTGCGTTTCTCAGTCGAGTTTTTAGTTTCCTTTCTTTCTTGGTTTTGACACCATTCTTTTGCATTCCCCCAGTAGGGTCTTGCTATCATCCTTTTGCTCTTGGTTTTGACATCGCTTCTTTCCTTTTCTTTCTTCGTCTTTGTTCCCCGAACTATGTAGGCTCTGATTTCCCCATTACACTATGAGGATACGTAGGCATAAGATTGCGAGATCTTGGCAAGCTACCTTCTACCTTCTTCCATTCTTCTCTATCTCTGGTCTGCTCAGATCTCCTTTTATTTTCTGGTTCCATGAACTACAGAGCTCTGAATTCCTCATTGCACTATGAGAGGGATATTGGGTTTTTGCATGGAACCAAGACTCTTTATACCATTTGCTCTCTCGAACACAACAGATCTTTGCAACTACGCAGAATTTTATGTGCAGAATATCCGGAAGATGTTGCATCTCTAACCTACACTATTACATATATTGTTATTACATCATCATCATGCCGAACTTTTGAACATGAGTTATTGCATCATCATATGTATGTTGAACTTTTTACATCATCTAACCCTTGCATCAATGGGTGTTGCATATCTCATATGCATTTCATCCGCATAAACAACATATGCACAAACATTTTTATTGCATTGCATACAAACCAGAGAAAGCTCACTTTCTTCCCTTCATCAGCCCAAAGAAAACGATTCTCCGACTCGAAAGCCAAAGAATCATGGAACAGGTATGGTATAATAACATAATGTGCAAGAAAGGCAAGGTTGACATGGTCGTGGAACTACTTCTGAACAGTATGACAATGAACTTCTTAGATCAGGTTATGATTGATGGCCAAGCCCAGAACGGACAAAAGGTGGGTGGCATCACGATTACAACTACAAGCAACTAGCCGGTTTACCCCCTATCTGATCAAAAGTCCACACAAGGAAATCAAAAACAAAAGCATAAGCAAAACATCAAAGGGAACAACAACCAAGGGAGGAGACGTCCTCACTTTGATCTAATTCCCATGACTTACACGCATCTAGTGCCTGTTCTGATTCATGGTGGGGTCATTGTTCCTAAAGAGATCGAGTCAGCCAAGTTTCCTTACCACTATAAGCATGATCTTAATGCCACATGTGAATACCATGATGGGTATGTGGGACACTCTATAGAAGCCTGTATTGTCTTTAAGAACAAAGTTCAAGAGCTCTTCGATCAGAAGTTGATATGCTTTAAAGAGCAACCTTGCCAGAATTTTCCACTTGCGATTGCCGAAACATCTGTTGAAGGTGAGAATAGGGGTCCTCCTGCTCATATGAAGATTCCTCCAACCATTCAACCTGATGGGAAATATCCCTACCAAGCCTTCTAGTCTACTAATTCTAGAATGCTTTTTTCTTATCCTAGGGAACCCTATGCTTCGTATGGGATCCAATTTGGCCATCCTATAAATCAGATGGTTAATCCTGGCTTGATGCACCCTACTTAAGTGTTCCCACAATATGCTACTCATCAGATTCATCCTCAAGCACCACTGGCTCCTACACCGTACTATTCATTATTGCATGTAGCTGCAACCCAATATCAATAGCTTTCTCAAGGTCAGGTCTTGCAAGGTCAATGAACTTCTCAACATAACAGAAATTAAAGACAGAAACAAAGGGCAACAGTCTGTGGTGGATACAAAGGCTAATCACGCCAACAATCATTTTGCATTTCAATCTTTTCATGTGTACCTCTTCTTGTTTGTCAAGCAACGTTCATTTGTAAAAATTGTTTGTTTTTGAATGATAATAATAATAATGAAATGAATATGCATGTTTTGAATAAATTCATTCATGTTCACTCATACATTTCATATGTATCGCACATTAGTTCAAGCAAAATCAAAATGAGAATGATGAAATCAAAAAGAAATGAGATCATTGTATGTATGCTTTTGAATGAAACCTTACTGACGATGTAAGGCATTTGTTCAAATCCCCAAACACTAGAGTTATAAGGAAGATAATCCCTAGTCAACCCCTTTGGGACTTGTAGTAGGAGTTTCTTTCTATACACGTAAAACTCTCAATCTTAACTAGGGGCAGGGTAGTCTTCAGTCAATTTGACCATGCGTTCAAATTTCAAAAAGAGGAGTACCCCATCTGGGATCAACCACATCTTATCCCTCGCAAGGGGTCAAGATATCATAAATCCACAATGGTTGAGGTAATCACAAACCAAATCAAACAAGTGTCACACGTTTTGTTCCAAAACAAAAAAAAAACAAAAAAAAAAGAAAAGAAAGAAAAGCCTGCTAAGTCAAAAGTTCGAAAACAAATGACTTAAGCAAGAAAAAAAAGAGCCCGCTAAGTAAAAAAATGACTTAGGCAAAAATTAGGACATCCTGGTAGATTGCAAATTCAAGATAATTAGTCTACACAAAAATTAGGGAAAACAAAAAGAAGAATCAAAGAGAAAAATCCTCAATAAGAACAAATTCATATGATCACATGTGACAAAAACAAAAGGTGGGTGACTGCCGCTCCAAAACCCTCGTCGGTTCCTCTACCATCACATCTACCATCCAAAATCCTTTTGGAAGGTGAACGCTTGTTTCAAACTAGATGAAGTAGGACTGGAGAACATCAAGGATAATGGGTGGGTTAAAATAAAATTTTAGCCTTATATCCTTTCTTTCTTAAACTGTGAACCAGACCATGTTACAACCCTCAACAAACCTAATTGAAGTAGGGTTTATTTCAAAAGTATACTACGGTAAAATCGCGTCAAAGTTTACTCCTAAAGATTTGTTTATCATTTGTGCTGGTATTAACATGGTATCCTGATTAGTGACACAGTCACTATATGTCATAATCTTAGTGAACATACTTGGATTTTAAAACTAACATATACATCGCAGTAGCATTATCATTTTCAAAACAAACATTTTTACTTGCAAACAAGAACTTGACATCAAGAAGGTTTCCACAATGGGAAGCTTGATCACCTCAAGGGGAAAAACGCCTAAAAACTCTGTTGAGCAAAAGGGCCTAGCCACCTCAAGATTCAGTCAATATGGACTAATCATATCGAGATTCGATAAATCTCTCAAAGATCAGTTGGTCAGGGGAATCACTCCAAAGTCAGTCAGCCAGGGGAAAAATCACTTCGAGGCTCACGCTGGGTCAAGACACCCCAAAAGCATAAGAAATCAATCTCCCTAAAGGGTGATTAATCAAGGGCATACAGTTCCAAAACACTGCCGAAAATTGAACCCAGATCATCCTGCGACAAGTTTACTCTATAATTTGCAACTGTGGCAGTCCATATTTAAATATCCAACAGACTGGAGCAGAGACAGGCTACCAAAGTACAAGTTCTCTCCATATTTTGAGGCAAGAGCAATGGTGCATCAATAATTGTTGATCCTGAAGTAGGTGTTAGGGAATCACGACTTTATGGCCTACACCCTAACCAAAACCCTACCCCCTAACCTCAACCCTACCACCTCCCCCAACGAAAGCACTTGATAGATCCTCAAGAATCGTTGCATAGACCATTGTCAATAATTGATCATGTCCCTTATCTGACATAGCATGAAGCCTTGACATAAACCCGATCACTGACATTCTGCATATAGTAATCATCATCGCATAGCATTACGTTATACAGGTTTGAACATGCCTCCTAGTCAAACCCAGTTCTCGTTTGGTAGTCAGTTCTCGTCTGGCTTAATCAAAATCCAGTTCTCGTTTGGTAAACTTTTTCTCTTCAAATTCCAGTTCTCGTCTGACTTGTCTTGCCTTGAAAAATTTTTCAAAGTCCAACTCTCGTCTAGTAAATTTTTTTTCAAAGCCCATTTCCTATCTTTGGTCTGCCCAAAGTCTCTTCCTTATTCTCTGGTCCGTCTAGAAACTTTTCAATTCTATGGTCCAGGTTCGTCCCAAACATTCCCAGTTTCTTCTGGTCCGTCGGGAATATCTCATTTATCTCTGGTCTATCCCGGATCTTTTCAGGCTGATTATTTCCCCAGTGGAGGATGTCGAGTCTATTTTACTACAATCCGTGCTCACTTACCACACAATATCTTAACCTATATCGTGGCATGACATAACATCAAGCACCATGTAAGATCACATACATGGCATATGCATCAAGCATATTCCCCGTTGACTGACTCATCTTCCCAACAGATATTTAACCAAGCTCCTCATCTGCCAACTCTCAAAACACTCACCTTTACACAACCATTCTTTTGTCACCGTCAACCAAAATTTCAAGCTACTCTTTTATTTAATCCTCTTCCATCTCGAATAATCAAAAAGATGGCGCAATTTGAACATTCATGTCCAAAAGGATTAAATTGGGGCAACTGTCGTAACCCAAAATTTGACCTCCCCTTTGTTGTGGTGAGACTCGTGATACCAAGCTATTGACTAACTTGAATCTTAACTCATTAAATTCACAACCGGACTTTGATTTATCCAAAGGAAAGGTTAAAGAAAGAAAGACCTTTTGCGCGATGTAACAACAACGCTAAGAGATTCGAGGATCGGGGTTGGTTATGCCTGGGGTAGGTATCCCACATTCTAAACATCTGTAGTACTCTGCAAGAACCTTTTGTTTGTTTGCATGCTAATACTTGTGAAATGTTTGCTATGGTTTGGGAATGGGTAAATAGTGTAGGTAAAGACCGAAGGATAGTTTCTAAATTTTCTCGCAAAGATATCGCATCCTCTTCCTACGTATCCTAACTAGGATAGAATTAGAGCAATCATAGTTCACCTCACTAGGAATGAAGAATACTTGAATATGATCAAGGTTCAAAGGGGAACAAACATAAAAATGCTTGTGTAGATTTTAACAAAAACTCTCTAATCTAAGTTGTACACTCAAGAGAAGGGAGTAAGATATCATCGCTATGATTCTTACATAGAGTTAACAAACTCTATCTTACAAGTTCTAGTTGAAGATATTCCTAACAAGGGATAAGTCTTTTAGACTTTTAGCAAAGTCTAGTGGCTCGGTTCTAACTTAAATAAGATGGAGATGACTTAACAAATTCAAGGGGAATGTTATGAGTTATCTATGAACTCGAGGGTCAATAGAGAGGCTTTCTTTTGGAAAGGGAAAAGAGGATGCAACTTGGATGAGAACTAAAGAGTTCCATCACTTGGGAGAAAGTACTTAACAAAGCAATGATCATTCAAACATGATGAATACAAGAGATATGGTTACGACCAAGAATAAGCAAGCATATTACAATATCAAGCAATGATTTAAATCAAGATAAATGGTTACAACCAAAGCAAACATCAAGATATTACAATATCATGAAGGGGGAAGTTCTTACAAGACTCAATGGTGAAAGGTAAAAACCAAAGGCATATCTTAACAAAGACGGGGATATATCTTAACAAAGATGGAAGTGTATCTTGATAAAGATTGGGATGTATATTTACAAATATGTGGTTTCTTAAAGTTTACAAGATGTCATATGTACCTACAAACATCAAGCATAATCAAATAATGTCACAACAATGTAAGTGAGAAGTTCAAAACTTCATGGGGAAAACTTTCAAGTTTTAATGATGAATCAATCATAATGCTTACAAGCAAGAGTTTAAATCCAAATCAAGTACACAAGGGAGCTAACAAGCCAAGTTCATAACCTCAAATTAAAACTTAAAGAGGATGAAGTCTAAAACGTTTGAAATGAAGAAGGAAAGATAAGAGGGTGAAAACCCTAAAGCGAATCGTCATTTTCTCATAATGCAAAGTGTTTCTAAAATAAAAGTTTTAGAATTCTTTAAACATTATATGAAAGTATGCATTAATACAAGAATTTGGCAAGACGAATCATTAAAAAATGATTAAAATTGAAGAAGTTATGGGAATTTAAAATTTAATGACAATTAAATAAAAAATCAAATAAACCAAATACTAAAAAGAAAGAAATGCCTCACCCAAGGCTTGAATCCAAGACCTTGGGGTCATGGGCGCAAAATTTAGCCAAACCAACCAACTCAGGCGTGTGAAAAGAGAGGTAAAAATATCACAAACTTGGAAAAATCATGAAAAACAAGCAAAAACGCCCTCGTTGAGGGTCGAGCTTGCGCGACTGGGTATGGCAAAGTTCTTATGGGCAAGGATACAACCACTGGGGTGGAGATACATCCGTTGTATCAAGCCACCCCAGTTGTATATGTACCTACATACGCGCGCAGGCTGGGTATTTCTCATGGCAAGCCAAGTGAATATTCAAGAAAACGGTTCGAATCCAACTCTTTCAATTCTCCACCAATTTTAACAAAATAAAAGTCCAAAACACTTGAATTTTCATGAGGAAGATGATGGTGCTATCCATTTTTCCAAACAAAAGCCACAAATCAAAACACGACAGAACATGCAAGATGAGGAACTTGAAATGCATTTTGAGTCTAAGGTTTACAAACTGATGCAATTGGGGATAAGTAGAGGTTTGTTCAAGTTTCAAATGTGAAATGGAATGAGTTCAATATAAAAGCTTAACCAAAAGATCTCCGACCAACATAAAGGCATGTAAATTACAAGTTGTGAAATTGGTGTTAATTTGAAGTTTGTATTTTAACAATGTTAAACAATGATCCATGACAGCAACTGCTATCGACCCAACTGCCATAAGTTACAAACCTTACACACACAAATTGAAACAATCTTGGAAAAAAGAAAATTGAAGTGAAAATAGAGGTTAACAAGCCTTAGGTAATGATACCATACCAACTCATCAGTACACTTACCAATGGTTTTAACAGTAGCCAAACCTATACAGAACCCTTACAACCAAGTTAGCCTAACTTAGACACAAGACATGAGATGATCCTATACCAATTCTGATAAGAACCTAAGTTGATAAAGTTCTCACCAGAATTGTTAACAACAAATAGAGTATCCAAACAAAACCTACAATATGTCATCAATGCTTGACAATTAAACCTGGCCATCCACCCTCTGTTCCAAACAAATTATCTTAAATAGCACACACAGGCAAAACCAACTTCTAAACATGATAAACCACCCTAAACATGAGTTGACAAACTCATGTCTACAAGAATTGTCAAGGATAAAAAAGGTGATAACCTAAATACAACAAAGCAAACCAATTGCTCCACAATGGCTTCAAAGCTACACCAAGTGAGGGCAAGAGCCTTACAGTCCAAGCAAGTTAACCAAGGCATGGAATAAATCTAATTAAGCTCTAAAGACTAAATGAAAGTATGATAAGAAGTCAAGTTAATGGCCCTACCAACAAGATTAGACAGCAGGTACAACCTCAAATCCATGTGTCCACAAGTCTGAAACTCCAAGAAATCAAAACAGGCCCATGATAGGTCAATGTGTTTGAGCATACCAACAGAGAAACCAATGGAACTTAACACTCTAGCCTCAACCAGCCCACTAACCTATTCACTAATGGTTAACAGCAACAAAATCTCAATCATGAACCATACCAAACTCAACTAAACAGCCAACCAACACAAACCTCCTTCAAAGATCTAACCAAAACTAAGGAACACAACAGTCCCTAAACTCTAATCACAAAGACAAACTTGCAAGCTTTATAACAATAGGCAAAATATAAATTCATCCCTCCTGTCATAACAAAACCTGTCACTCTAAGATAACAGCCCCTAAACCACAAAGCACACTAGTAGGAAACTCTGTGGAGTCTTATCAAAATAGACTCAACCACTACCTAAAATGCTAACAGATCCCTCGTCATGAGCTTAACACAAATCAACTCCAAATTCAAACTAAACAGCCAAACCAAACAAACTATCCTCCAAAGATCTAGCCAGCATACAACAACCTTAAATTCTCATGACAATATCTACCAACCTCTCCTAGACTGCATAAAACCTGCCTTCATAGAATAACTAAACAACCCTAAGTTCAAAACCATTCTAACTTGATCCTCCAAAACTGTTTCAAAGCCAACAGCATAAACCTAACATCCTGATAGAAGTCTAATTTTGAGTTAACAAACCCAAAATCTCAAGCATAGTTATGACAGCAAAGGAACTATCCTGAACATGCCACAACTAAATCCTAACTGCCTAATGCCACCACTCAAGGGCAGAACTAGTACTAAAACAAGACCTTGACATGACCATGCCAAGCCTTAATGAATACAAACCAACACAAAGAGTTTATCAATTATGAGCACCTCAAACCTAAATTGATGGATCGAACCTCACACAAACTCTGACAGCAGCCATGGATACAACTCACCAAACTAAACCCCAATTCTAAATTAAACAACATAAGGCTTACATGCTAACCTCAAAACCTTGAAGGAACTCCTAAGACTGAGCAGAACCAACACTGTCACTACAATGCATAGGATATCAATACAAAGAGTTAACAACCTTGAATGTCTTACCATGGCCTGATAAAAACTAACTTCAAACACTCTGTCAACAGCCCATAAACAAGGAACTCTCAAACAGATCCAAATCTTAATAACAGTAAGCTTTTAATGATACATCTTGATGTAATAAGAACCACATAAACCAAGCAACAGCCCTAAAGTAAGACTCTAACTATACTAGACTAAAAAGTCAAGTCTCCTCCTTATGCTAAAAGTTTTTCAAAAACAGTTTGGTAGTCACAAAATTTCCTTCATACATTCAACAGCCAAACCTTACAAGAGTAGCAACTAACTTAACCTAAAAAGATAACTTAACAGCAACCAAACATGGTAGGTTTCACACATATTTTGATAGCATAATTACAACTTTAGGATAGAAATGTCAAAACACAATCCATACATACATGATGTACAATGATGAGATGTTTCAAAGCTAACATACCTCTTGTAGACCTCCTGAGCAAGCTAGCAGCAAGAGCAATGTATTCCCTCCTCCTTTGAGCAAACCTTTAGCTTTCTTCCTTTTGAAGCAACAAATGGTTTTTTGAGGTCAGTTTGTGAAAAAATATTTCCAGCTGATGTTTGAGATTATGGAAAGCTAGAATATCATGAACATGAGGTGTTCAAAGTGTCACAATGGTGAAAAATGATTTGTGTGGTGATTTGGCTTGAAATGTGCATAAAAGTCAAACTATGGTGTGTAGATAGTTGACTTTTTGATCTATGGTTTTTTTTGGTGTAAGTGATGATGGGAACAGCTTCAAATTGACATTTTAAGGGTGTGTATATCGTCTTTGAAGTGGTTTTATGTTTGTAACAAGGACTGGTGTAAAAAATGCAAATTGGTGAATTTTGGTGGTTTTGTGACTTTTCTTCACTTACAAGTAAAGAGGGAAAGAATGAGAGCTATGTGTTTATGATGTTTTGGATAGCTATGGTGTGAATAATAGAGTGATATGAAGCCTCTATTTGTAGGCCATGAGAAGAGTTTGGGGCAGATTTGGATTTTGGCTTTTGGTGGGAGATTTTGGAAGAAAATCTGTCCAAGATTTGTGGCAGGTGTGTATTCAGTTCCTTGGCTCAATGCAAGGCAAAAATCAAGTAGTATGAAGGACATGGAGGTGGCTGAAGTGAGGCTAGAGTGTAGGGAGTTGCAGCTCCAAGTTTCCATCATAAAGTTTCTCTTTCCTCTTTGTTTTGAATAAAATAATGCCACTTGCTCTTGCAACTTGCAATCTCTACCAAATCCTCCTTTCTTCTGCATTTCTAACCATCAACCTCTCTAATTATCATATCAAGACATGATTCAATGGTAAAGAATGATTCAAGTGGCTGAAAAGTGAATTAGTGAAAAAGTTGAAATGGTGCACTCAAGTGTTGAGACCCCAACTTGCTGGATTCAGAACTCTCAGCTCACAAGGGCTATGGAGGAGTTATAGTAATTTATGGAAAACCCTCATGGATATCTACAACTTTCATGTTTTCATGATCTTCAGATTCCAAGTGGAACTAGGTCAAAAAACTCCCCTCAAAGTTGGCTGAAAACATGATTTGAAAGGCCATAAACTTAGAAATTTTCTAAGTGTTTTCTCCCTCTTGTGATAATTTTGAATATAACTCCAAATCTATGCATTTTTTGCCCATGGGTCAGTTTTACACTTTTGTAGGGCTTGCCTAGACCTTTTAACAAGCTTTGAACCACCTCATTTGGATGTGTGGTTAGGAAGTTATGGTCTTGCTCTTTTCAAAACCGTAATTCCCGACTTTTTTGATTACTCCTCAATCCTTGATCCAATGGTCTTGAAACTTCATGGATAGTTGTAATATGTTATTAGGAACATTTTTTCTTCACACTTTGAGGTCAAATTCCTTATGGTTGAAGAGTTGACTTTTTCGTCAACAAAACGATAGATCGATGACTACCGAGTCGACTGTTGATGTTCTGGGTCTTCTGAGGCCTTGAAACTTATTGAGTGGACTTCATTAAGCCATATGAACTTCATGGACCATAATTCCATCATTGGAACACCTTTTAAATCAAAAGTCAAACTATAGTTGACTTTTCCTAATCGGGGATCCTGAACTGCATTGTCTTTAATCTTTGGGTGACAACCTCAAATTGGATTCATGCTTGACCCAATGGAGTATCTTTGATGATTTTGTGGCTTATTTCATGGAGAATCAATCAAATACATTGACTGATTAAACCATCGAAACCTCGATTCTTGATTGTACGAAACCCTAATTCACATGTATCTTAACAAAGACAAACTTGAAATAGGTTATGGTTAGATAATCAAATGAAAATGATCCTAAAATGATGATGGAGATATAAGGGGTCAAAATTTGGGGTGCAACAGTTGCCCATATTTAAATATTTTCACTAGATGTCAATGAGAGATGACAATCCTCATAGAATCGCAGTGAAAGGTATTTAAATATAGCAAACCAAAAATTTTGTCCCTTAGATCTGATGGTATGCAAAAGGACAAATGTTGAAATGCAATGAATCTAAATGATGCTTTATGATGCTTGAGTGCAAGGCAAACGCAGACACACGAGCAAAAAATAAAAGAATGGCAACACGACAAGTAACTATTCATAGGGGACCCAACACACTGGGGAAAGATCCAAGGCAAAAATGATGATATTTCAAGGGGAATCTTCCACACATGGACACAAACTCCACCGGGGAAAAAAATCCTCACTGGGGGAACAGGAGGGAACACACTCTACTAGGGAAGAAGGAAAATCTCTACCGGGGAAGCGAAAGACCAAAGACACGATCCTCATTGGGGATAAGCCAAAATGAGGAATCTCCTACAACAAAGAGTTCGAACAGGATATTTAGGAAAAGACTAAAAACAAGACCAGACGCACCGGGGATGCCAATATCCACTAGATCTCTGAGACCCGAACTGGGGAAAGCAAAGGCTTTGCTGGGTATACTGGTGTTAACCAGATCTAACAAACTGTTTAAGCGGTGCTAGTAACTACTAGACTTCTGGGAGTGATGGTGACGACCAAACCAAAGTTCCAATAACAATTGGGATTTCCAAACGACATTGGTAAAATACAGGATCTTAGCTGAGGAAGTTGGTAACAACTAACTCACAGTACCAAAAACAATTAGCTTTCAAGCAATGCCAGTAACCATTGGACTTAGAAAGGACTGGTGACGACCAAATTGGGGTATACCAATAACAATTGATTACCATAATGCTAGTAATCACTAGACTTAACTGGGTATATTGGTAACAACCAACTCAAATACCAATAACCATTGGTTTTGAGCAATACCAATCATTATTGAGTTTTTAAAGGGTTTGGTGACAACCAGATCAAAGTACCGATAACAATTGGGTTAAGAGGTGCCTGTAACTACCGGACTTCAATGGGAAAATTGGTGATAACCAACTCAGAGTGCCGATAACGAATGGACTTTAGCGATGCCAATAACTATTGAACTTAGACAAATTGGTGACAACCCAAATCAAAGGTATACCAATAACAATTGGTTTCGACAATGCTAGTAACCACTAGACTTTTTGAGGAAATTAGTAACAACTAAATCAAGTACCAATAACTATTGGATTTTCAAACATTGCTAGTAACCACTAGACTTAAAGTGAGTAGTAACAACCGAGTCAAAAGGTACCAACAACGATTGGGCTTGAGCGATGCCAATAACCATTGGACATATTGGGAAAATCGGTAACGACCAACTCAAATACCAATGACCATTGGATTTAAAAGCAATACTAGTAACCACTAGATTTAAAAAATGATTGGTAACAACCGAATCAAAGGGATTCTAATAACAATTGGTTTTAAACAGAGCCAGTGACTGTAACGCCCCGATTCTGATTTCCCATTTTTGTTGAGTCTTTTATTTTATTTGGGTAATTATTATTTTATTTATGGAATTGGTGTGTTAATATGTTATGTTTGCATATTGTGCTATTTTATCGCTTTTGAGAGTTTTCGGGGAAATTAGGTTGGAGGATATTTTAGATATTTCTTAATTAATGTTAAGTTAGATATTTTGTGAGAAAATGATTTATTAGATGTTTTGAGAGAAAAGTAATGGAAAGAATGAGAATAGAAAGATATAAGAGGGAAAGAGGAGAGAAAATAGAAAGAAAGAGGAAAAAGGAGAGAAAGAAAGGAGGAAGAAGAGAAAAGAAAAAAAAAGAGGAAAAGCTTGTAGATCTTCAAAACAACTTCTAGGAATCGATTTAATTGGGTAAGGGTGTGAAATCTTATTATCTCATCAATGTGTATGATTATGTAGGTGTTGTTTGGATTGTTGGGTTGTTTTTCTACATTTTTCCATTTTAGGTCGAATTGGATTTAATTGATAGAAACTGATTTTTCACGGTTAGAATTTGAAATAAATTGCATAGTTTAGTCGAGAAATGTTAGGCCAAGACTATTGAAACTCGTTTGAATAAAATCGTGTGATTTTGTGACTTTCTGACATTTATGGATTATGGAGGATTTGTGTAGCGAAGCATTCGCTAGGTGAATCACTAGCGAGTGAGGTAGCGAAGGGTTCGCTAAGCGAGCATCCAGCGCGCTGCCAACGAACACTCCCAGACTTGGACAGAACCAAAAAGACCCAAACTTGCTGGAGCAAGTGGAGTAGCGAAGGGCTCACCATTTTGTTTGCCTAACGAGCATGACAACACAACATTTTCTTTTTATTCCATCCACATCGATTCTTCGAATCGGATGTGATTAACCTTATCCCGAATGTGTAGCTTGTATGCTGTTATGTGATATGTTGTGGGTAGTCGTATGGGGTGAATCCTAGATTGTGGAATTTATTGTGAATTGTGGCCTTTTGGCAAATTAAATGCATTCTTTGAATTAAATGTAAATGCATGATGATTGTGATAGATTTTGTTGCCGTTTGGCATAATTGATGTGAATATGTATCGATTGTATGAGATTGTATGAGATGAATGCATGTATATATTGTGAATATGTATGCATTTCAAGAGTGTCATGAGTCATTTTGCATGTGAAGCATCATGATGTGCATTCTTGTGTTGGGTGATTCTAATGAGAATTTGTTGTAACATCGTGTGCCTATGTGAGGTGTGAGTGATGATTACAAATGATGGTGTGCCTATATGAGGTGTGAGCAATCAGATTGTGTGCCTACGTGAGGTGTGAGCAATCCATAAACATTGTGTGCCTCTGTGAGGTGTGAGCAATGGGTGAACATCGTGTGCCTATGTGAGGTGTGAGCGATGGTTCCAATAAGTTCCTGAGTGAACTTGAGATGATTGAGTCGGTACCGCATTGCATTTGCATAGAGTCGTGATTCGGTCTCTATGATTTGCATTTATCATCTGTATAATTGTGCATTGATGAATAAGTATAAATGTGTATGTTTATGTGGAATGATGAGAATTGTGGAAGTATGCATGATGAATATGCTTGGATATATATATATATATATATATATATATATATATATATATATATATATATATATATATATATATATATATATATATATATATATATATATATATATATATATATATATATATATATATATATATATATATATATATATATATATATATATATATATATATATATATATACATTGTGATATATATGAGTGATTTGTGATGATTTGTGGTGAGAATGCAGAATATGTGTATTTTATGCTATGATATATATATATATATATATATATATATATATATATATATATATATATATATATATATATATATATATATATATATATATATATATGTATATATATATATATATATATATATATATATATATATATATATATATATATATATATATATATATATATATATATATATATATATATATATATATATATATATATATATATATATATATATATATATATATATATATATATATATTATATGCATTGTTATTATGATAATATTTCTCACCCTTCTGCTGTTTTATGATGCTCTATGAGGCATTGCAGAGTAGGTTTGCTGGAGGTATTTTTGTGAAGCGTGTCTTCATTCTTTTGGTCGGTTGGCTCTGATATGTATCATCGGGTAGCTAGGTTGTTCATTATTCTTTTTGTGATACATTTGTATATGTATCTTGTTGGCGAATGTTTATGAAAACATGACTTATGTTGTTGAATAATTTTGGATGATGTATATATGTATATATGTTTGATGTTATTCAATGTTTATATTTTCCACTTTTATTCTAAATATTGAGGTGTGGGTGTAAGGACTAAGTTCCTCTGTTGCAAGTTACCCCACTGTTGCATATCTTTGATGAGCAGGTGTATGTTTTAATTTCATGTGTAATGTGACTTGCCCCTTTTATACCATGTTTATAATTATACTCTGATGAAACTTTTAATATGTGATTATTTGGGGGTATAGAAAGGGGGTGTTACGTTAAGTGGTATCAGAGTCAGTGTTGAGTCAGTTGTGTCTGTCTTGTTGTTGTGATGGTTGAATGGTTGTTTAACCTTGTTGTTATTTTTGGGAATGGTCAGAATATGGATGTTCGAAACGACAATGTGATGGCTGCTGCATTGGAAGCAATGGCTAGGGTGGTGCACGGTTCACCGAACGTGAATGCTAATGACGAGTTCAGGAAGAATCAAGCACTGGTCTTCAAAGGAATATTTGATCCCGATGGTGCCCCAATTTGTTTGAAAGAGATTGAAAGGATCTTCAGAGTCATGGGCTGTGCGGAGGGGAATAAGGTGAGGCTTGGGTCTCACATGCTGAAGGAAGAAGTCGACGATTGGTGGGTCGGTATGTGTCAAGTTCTTGAGGTGGATGATGAAGAGATAACTTGGGATTTATTTCGTACTGAGTTCTTGAGGAAGTATTACCCTGAAAGTGTGAAAGGGAAGAAGGAGATGGAGTTCCTTGAACTGAAACAAGGTAGTATGTCTGTGGTGGACTATACTGCTAAGTTCGTGGAGTTGGTTCAATTCCATCCTCACTATGCTGCAATTACTGCGGAGTTCTCAAAGTGTATTAAATATGAGAATGGTTTGCGTCCCGAGATTAAGCAAGTTGTGGGATATCAAAGGATTAGAAGGTTTATGAATTTGAAAGAATGTTGTAGAATCTTCGAGGAAGATAGCAAGGCTCATTCTACACATTACAAAAGTTTGAATGAGAGGAAGGGAAAGCAACAAGCTAGAAGTGGACCTTATGCGACACCTGTTGGTAAGGGCAATCATAAGGGAAACTTTGGTAAGAGATATGGAGGAGGAGGTTTCGGTTCTGTTAAGTGTTACAAGTGTGGTGAATTGGGTCATAAATCATTTGAGTGTGGGAAGACCGTAGTGAAATGTTCTAAATGTGGAGGCCTTGGGCATGCTACTACTGATTGTAGGAAGAATGTAGTGAAGTGCTATAATTATGGAGAAGTGGGTCACATTAGTACTAAGTGTACTAAGCCGAAACAAGCTCAAGCGGGCGGAAAAGTGTTTTCATTAGCTGGGTCAGACACTACTAGTGCAGATCGTTTGATTAAAGGTATATGATTTATTAATAGTACGCCTTTAGTTGCTATTATTGATACTGGAGCGACTCATTCGTTTATTTCTCATGAGTGTGCTAAGCGTTTTAATTTGTTCGTGACTTCTTGGGGTGGTGACATGGTTATTGAGACTCCTGCTTCGAGGTCGGTACTACATCTTTGGTGTGTGTAAGTTGTCCTTTAACCATGTATGGTAAAGACTTTATTATGGATTTAGTATGTTTGCTGTTGGAGGGGTTGGACATAATCTTGGGTATGAACTGGTTGCAATTTAATCGAGTTCATATAGATTTCTATCACAAGTTAGTGAGGTTTCCTTCTTTGGAAGATGATGAAGATTAGAGTTTCCTATCCACTAAAGAGTTGAAGGAACTTTCAGCGGACGAAGCTCAATTGTTCGGTTTGTTTGCGTCATTGTCAGTGGAGAGTAAAGTTGAGCTCGATGTGTTCCCAGTGGTGTGTGATTTTCCAAAAGTGTTTCCAAATGATATTACGGATGTACCACCGGAAAGAGAAGTTGAGTTTTCTATTGATCTAGTTCCTGGTACTAGACCAGTTTCGATGGCACCGTATCGTATGTTGGCATCAGAGTTGGTAGAATTGAAGAAGCAATTGAATGACTTGTTGGACAATAGATTTGTAAGGCCAAGTGTTTCTCCTTGGGGTGCTCCAGTATTGTTGGTAAGGAAGAAGGACGGGAGTATGCAGTTATGTGTAGATTATCGACAATTGAACAAGGTGAAAATTAAGAACAAGTATCTGCTCCCAAGGATCGATGATTTGATGGACCAATTGCTTGGTGCGCGTGTTTTTAGCAAGATTTATTTGAGATCGGGATATCATCATATTCGTGTGAAAGAAGAGGATATTCAAAAGACAGCCTTTAGGACATGGTATGGCCATTACGAATATTCTGTGATACCATTCGGGGTTTCTAATGCGCCGGGTGTGTTTATGGAATACATGAATCGTATTTTTCATGAACAGTTAGATCGTTTTATGGTTGTGTTCATCGATGATATTTTGATTTACTCTAAGTATCAAGAGGAGCATGAAGAGCATTTTAGGATTGTGTTACAAATTTCGAAAGGGAAGCAATTGTATGCTAAGTTGTCAAAATGTGAATTTTGGTTGTCGGAAGTAAGTTTTCTTGGACATGTTATTTTTGGTAGTGGTATTAGTGTTGATCCATCCAAGATTGATGCGGTGATGCAATGGGAGACTCCTAGATCGGTTACGGAGATTCGAAGCTTTTTGGGCTTGGCGGAGGTTTATTGGGGGATTTTCGAAGTTGGAACTTTCATTAACGCAATTGACTTGTAAAGGAAAGGCTTTCCTTTGGGATATCAATTGTGAAAAGAGTTTCATTGAGCTAAAAAGAAGGTTGACAACGACACTGATCTTGATTTTTCCAAATCCGGCAGAATCATTTGTGGTTTATTGTGATGCTTCTTTGACAAGTTTAGGTGGTGTTTTGATGCAAGATGGAAAAGTTGTGGCTTATGCTTCAAGACAATTGAGAGTGCATGAAAAGAATTATCCTACACATGACTTGGAGTTAGCGGCCGTGGTGTTTGTTTTGAAAATTTGGAGGCATTATCTTTATGGTGCAAGATTTGAAGTTTTTAGTGGTCACAAGAGTTTGAAATATTTATTTGATCAAAAAGAATTGAACATGAGACAAAGAAGGTGATTAAAACTTTTGAAGGATTGTGATTTTGGTTTGAATTACCATCCGGGTAAGGCAAACGTGGTGGCTGATGCCTTGAGTCGGAAGTTGTTACTTATGTCTGCATTGATGATGAGAGAATGGGAACTTTTGGAGAATTTTAGAGACTTGAGTTTAGTTTGTGAAATGACGCCGAGAAGTGTGAGACTTGGTATGCTACATGTTACGAATGATTTTCTTGCAACCGTATGTGAAAAGCAAAAGTTGGATTTGAAGTTCGTTGATTTGATGATGAATGAGAATAAGGATTTCAAGGTTGATAATTTAGGAGTTTTGAGATTCTGTGGTCATATTTGTATTCCCGATGATGCGGGGTTGAAAAAGATGATAATGGAAGAAGGACACCGAAGTAACTTAAGTATTCATCTGGGACCGAATAAAATGTATCAAGATTTGAAGAAAATCTTTTGGTGGTTCGGATTAAAAAAGGATGTAGCTCAATTTGTGTATGCATGCTTAACTTGTCAAAAGTCTAAGGTGGAACATCAAAAGCCTAGTGGATTGATGCAACCGTTGGACATTCCGGAGTGGAAATGGGATAGTATATCGATGGATTTTGTTACGGAATTGCCGAATACGCAAAGAGGTCATAATGCTATTTGGGTAATCGTGGATAGACTTACTAAATCTGCTCACTTCATTCCAATTGATATTAGTTATCCTTTGGAGAAGTTAGCCGAGATTTATGTTCTTGTTGTTGTGAAGTTGCATGGAGTTCCTAAGAGTATTGTATCGGATAGAGATCCTAGATTTACATCGAGGTTTTGGGAGAGTTTACAAAAGGCTTTGGGTTCTAAGCTAAGATTGAGTTCGGCTTATCATCCGCAAACGGATGGTCAAACCGAGAGGAAAATTCAATCGTTGGAGGATTTATTGCGTGTTTGTGTACTAGAGCAAGGTGGTGCTTGGGATAGTTATTTGGCGTTAATTGAGTTCACCTATAAGAACAATTTTCATTCAAGTATAGGTATGGCACCATTTGAGGCTTGTATGGTTGGAGATGTCGAACACATTTGTGTTGGCATGAAACCGGTGAGAGGTCGATAGTTGGACCAGAGATGGTACAACAAACGACAGAGAAAGTGAAGTTTATTCGGGAAAAGATGAAAGCTTCTCAAAGTAGACAGAAGAGCTATCATGACAAGAAAAGGAAAGATCTCGAGTTTCAAGAAGGCGACCATGTGATTTTGAGAGTTACACCGGTTACGGGTGTGGGTCGTGCTTTGAAGTCAAAGAAGTTGACTTCTCGTTTTATTGGTCCGTATCAGATTACTGCACGAGTTGGTGTTGTGGCTTACCGTGTGGCGTTGCCTCCGAATCTTTCAAATTTGCATGATGTATTCCATATTTCGCAACTTCGGAAGTATGTTCCAGATCCGTCGTATGTTATTCCTATGGACGAGGTTGAAGTGAGAGATAACCTTACGGTTAAAGCTTTACCGATTAGAATTTTGGACCGTGAAGTTAAGAAGCTGAGAGGCAAGGATATTGTGCTTGTGAAAGTAGCGTGGGGAGGCACTTCGGAAGTCAATATGACTTGGGAATTAGAGAGTGGGATGCGAGAATCGTATCCGGAGTTGTTTGAATCAAGTAATATTTTCAAGGACGAAAATTTCTAAAGTGGGGGAGAGTTGTAACGCCCCGATTATGATTTCCCATTTTTGTTGAGTCTTTTATTTTATTTGGGTAATTATTATTTTATTTGTGGATTTGGTGTGTTAATATGTTATGTTTGCATATTGTGTTATTTTATCGCTTTTGAGAGTTTTCGGGGAAATTAGGTTGGAGGATATTTTAGATATTTCTTAATTAATGTTAAGTTAGATATTTTGTGAGAAAATGATTTATTAGATGGTTTGAGAGAAAAGTAATGAAAAGAATGAGAATAGAAAGATATAAGAGGGAAAGAGGAGAGAAAAGAGAAAGAAAGAAGAAAAAGGAGAGAAAGAAAGGAGGAAGAAGAGAAAAGAGAAGAAAAAGAGGAAAAGCTTGTAGATCTTCAAAACAACTTCTAGGAATCGATTTAATCGGGTAAGGGTGTGAAATCTTATTATCTCATCAATGTGTATGATTATGTAGGCGTTGTTTGGATTGTTGGGTTGTTTTTCTACATTTTTCCATTTTAGGTCAAATTGGATTTAATCGATAGAAACTGATGTTTCGCGGTTAGAATTTGAAATAAATTGCGTAGTTTAGTCGAGGAATGTTAGGCCAAGACTATTGAAACTCATTTGAATAAAATCGGGTGATTTTGTGACTTTCTGACATTTATGGATTATGGAGGGTTTGTGTAGCGAAGCATTCGCTAGGCGAATCACTGGCGAGTGAGGTAGCGAAGGGTTCACTAAGCGAGTACCCAGCACGCTGCCAGCGAACACTCCCAGACTTGGGCAGAACCAAAAAGACCCAAACTCCCTGGAGCGAGTGGAGTAGCGAAGGGCTCGCCATTCTGCTCGCCTAGCGAGCATGACAGCACAACATTTTCTTTTTATTCCATCCAACATCGATTCTTTGACTCGGATGTGATTAACCTTATCCCGAATGTGTAGCTTGTGTGCTGTTATGTGATATGTTGTGGGTAGCCGTATGGCGTGAATCCTAGATTGTGGAATTTATTGTGAATTGTGGCCTTTTGGCAAATTAAATGCATTGTTTGAATTAAATGTAAATGCATGATGATTGTGATAGAGCTCGTTGCCGTTTGGCATAATTGATGTGAATATGTATCGATTGTATGAGATTGTATGAGATGAATGCATGTATATAATGTGAATATGTATGTGTTGCACCCCAAATTTGTCCTACCTTTACATAGTTTCTAGTGCCACTTTACTTTGAATGAATAAAATGGCACAATTGGCAAGAGACCGTGTGTAAGGAGTTGTGAGTGTGAGAGGTCGAGAGTTCGAATCCCACATTCTTCACTTTTTGTTTTTCTTTTATTTTTATTCTAACTTTTCTATTTTCATAAAAAAAAATAACAAAAATAGTTTTTTTTTATTATTTAGTTATTATTTTCGTATTTTATTTTAATTATTTTTAAAAAAAATATTATTTTTTCACTTTTTCCATATTATTCATAAAAACATCCAAAAATCATAAAATTAAAAATATTAGAAAAGATTTTATTCTTTTAAGTTTGTTTTTTTAGCTTTGACTAATTATTTAAGTTGGGCTTTAAAATAGGCATTAGGTTAGAGTTAACCCTAATTTGGTTACCTATATAAACATAAGTGAGGGGAGAGCACACAAAAAGGAAAAAACGGCGGCCGTTCTCACGACTTATCAGAAGAGGAAAGCGTCAGCAAATCCACCGAACGGCGCAAAACCACCGTGAACCGCTTCGAACCCCGAACGAGGTGAGCAGTTCTTTTTGTCAATAAAAAAGTTTTTCTGTTGTTTTCAGGTGGAACAAACCGAAGAAGAAGGAGAGAAATCGTTTCTGGCCATGCAAGAATGGAGCAAAGCTCAAAGGAGCTGCAACGACGCCGCCACCGTGATGAAGAAGAATATGGGGTTTCTAAAAACCTAAAGATTGAAATGCTTCAGCGTGAAGCCTACTTTTCCCCTTTTATTTTTTTTATATTTTTTATTTTTCCCTTTTTTTATTTTTCTTATTATTATTATTATTATTATTATGATTTTCTTTAAATTGTAATTATGTCATAATAAATGGTTAGTTTAATTAAAAAATATATGCTAGTTAAACCTTGTTTTAAAACTCTGTTCTTATAATAAAAAAAATTAAAACTGTCTTTTATTAAAACTAAAACTTCTTTTTTTAAAAAAATTTAAATTGAATCCTTTTTAAAAAAATTAAAACTAAAACATTTTTATTAAAAACCATTGTTTCAAAATTAAGATTAAATTTCTTTTTTCAGAAATTAAAAATAAAGTTTTTCAAAATTAATAAAGTAATAAATTTCCAAATTGCATTTTCTTTCTTTCATTATTAATTGCTTTATTATTTGTCATTGATTTCCGCCTAACTTTTTTTCACTAACGTTCTCTATTTGTTTTCCGCTAGGTTTTAGTCGGTCTCCGATTATTATTAATTAAATATTTCGTTATCATATTTGTAATTTGTTCCATGGATGTAATTTACGCGAGGCCATGGTCGCGGTTTATGTTATTTTGCATTTTTTGGGGATTTGTAATTTACACGAGTGATCTTCGCGACGCTTTCTTTACTTTCCGCACTTTATTTCTGCATATAATATTTTGCCATGTTTTGCATGATTTAGCGTTATGTTCCCTCTGAAGGATTAGGTATAATAGTTTGACCGCCGAGTCAATAACCCTAATCTTTGACCATTTCAAAACCCTATTTGACTAGGTGTCCCGCCGTGGACAAGTTTACCCTTTTACCCTAGCATTAGGTCAAAGAGTCGTCGTACTCTGTTTAGGGTTTCCTGCCGTG